>OY776111.1:176338797-176938797 GCA_963675035.1 Allygus modestus | reverse complement strand
TGTTATTATAGGATCAATTAAAGTACAAAACAAAAATTGTCAAAACGCCGGTTTTGAAAAATAAAAATATAAAACCGGCCAAGAAAAAACTCTTCATCATTAAATTAATGTAAAGCACAAATTGTGGTATGCTTTTCTCATGTTGTCTGCGTCATAGGAGAATATGTGGGGGCTAAAAGAAAAAGCTGCAAACTCCACTATAGACAATTTTACAGGACAGTGAAATGAAAATCTGAGGTGGTGAAACCAAAAGTAGAAAGCTGATTATTTTTCTTCTAATATATTGATTATGAACATTCACAAAGGATTTTGGCTTAGAACTCTGGGAATTCAGGGACAGCAGACTTTTGTTTGGACATGAGTATGACTCATGAGCGGATATATGACTCATGCTAGTTTTGATTTTGCTGATTTTGCTGCCAACTCCTTATTTTTCTGGTTTTGCTGGGAATATGTTTTAGACATTTAGATCTAACACTGCCTATTTAGTTTAACACTATAACACTGTTAACCATAATGTTAGCATTGCCTTAACCATAATATTACTTAGTTTTGAAGGAAATAATAAATTACAAAATTCTAAACAATAACAAAAAGCGGCCATTACTCGAATAAGTGATCATATGATTAAGTCGAGGACTCTGATTGGTGGAATTGGATTTTGCTACCCTTGCTGGTACTTTGGTATTATACGGATGCCACTATTTTTGGAGGTTAAATTTTTACCGGATACGAAGGATAACAACATAATTCGAAAAAAACGTACTTTTATTGACTTACTGTAAAAATTTTACATCATTCTGATGAGCAGTCCCAAAAGGCATGATTCTGCCTCCCAAAAGGCAGCGATGTCCGCTAGGATCGTGTTGAATGCGTCGCCGCCGCTAGCAGCCACACCCGATCGCCACACCCGATCGCCACATGTACTCCGCCAAATATACAGCGCGCTGCGGCAGTTATGTTAGGATGGGTTATCATAAAAATACGTACGGTTTCCTCTTCATTTCGAGGTAAATCCCACACCAAAAGAACGTCACTCATTATGAAAACAAATGTAACGTAGTGCACGGCAATAAATCACTCATGACATTGACCCAGATACAGGCGGTGACAGGTGATGCGCGCGATCCGGTCAACGAGGGGGTTTGGCGGCCGGAAGTATGACTCATCAAGTATCATTCGATTCGTAACGAAACAAGGAAAGTCCTTCAATCATTTTTATGATAACCCATCCTAACATAACTGCCGCAGCGCGCTGTATAAGGGTGGCATCCGTATAATACCAAAGTACCTGATACATTTCTGAGCTGTTTTTGCTGCTAAGAGTTTCATATTCTAAAACTAGACACAAAAGAGCACACAGTGGTACCAATATCTCAATTTCCCCAAAAAATGGACATTGCAGCTTTTTTGCTTTTAGCCCCCAAATATCTTATATGGTATGCCGTTAGAAAGCTATTGGCGTGTATTTTTGCAGAATCCCTTATAACTCACATTGGACCATGGGGCTGCGCCCCACAGGCCCTCAAAGTTTCAATGTAAATCTCAGGAAGAACAGTAATCCTATATTAATACATAGTTGAAACGCTAAGTTCTCAGTGACTAATGAACTGATTTATAAGATTTATATGTGAGGCGGAAAGGAAAAAGGGACCTCTTCGCAGCAATTTTCGATTTTCAGTTATTCATTTTTGAATTCCTCATTTAATTTATAACAATTTGGCGCAAGTCCCATGAGTATACGATTTTTTTTTGTTAAAGTTATAGGACTTTGAAATTACGTGAGAGAAAAGGGCCATTTTTGAGAAAAATCAATTTGAAAATTTCAAATAAGCATAAAACATATATTTTTCATATTTAAGCAATGATTTTGGTATCAAAAGAAAGCCCTAAATGTCGTCTGTAATGGGAATACCTATTTATGTCTAAACTCGCAGTAGTTTTCAAGAAAATAATGTTTTTATCGAAGCATGTCGTGAAAAGTGATATTTCAGAAAAGGACCTCTTCGCGGCCCTATGTTATTTCTCCATAACGAATCGCAAAACCCCCGAAAGGGACCTCTTGGCAGCATGAGTTATGGACAAAACAGTCACAATGATAAGACTGCTTGATATCACATATAAAACGTAAACAACATCAAAATCGTCTGCATCGCCATGGTTCAACCGAGAGCAGAGCTGCCAACTGTCCTCCCTACTGTGTCGCAAAACTCCCGTAATTTATTGTTTCGACAGTACATATAAACTTATCAAAAATAGAATGTATTACTTAATAATAATATCAATAGTTAATAATACAATAATCAAAGCATGCAGTTTTAGGTGTGTCAGTACAACTACTAAATGTATTTGGATTTTAAACCTGTAAAGAAAAGGTAGTTGGGATCGAGAAAGGGATTTTTATTAACAGAAGACGTTCTAGATTTACAATAAACTCGTAGTAGTTCACCTCGTCACCGCTAGAATTCGTCAGAGTGCAGTTTTCAAAGTGTTGCGTAGCTATCTGATTTGTTTTAAAAAGGGACCTGTTCGCGGCAATGTTATTTCTCCATAAGCGCGAAGAGGTACCTTTTCTCAAGCTAGACATCGACTACTTTAATCATTATTTTGAATGTTTTATTCGATTACAACAGTTTTGTAATCGATTTCAACCGGTAAAGGACGAAATGGAGCATATTAAAATGCAAACAACCAAAAATCGATATTTTTGACCTCAATCGATAAAACTGCCCGCACTGAAATTTTTACTTTGCCGCGAAGAGGTCCCTTTTTCCTTTCTGCCTCACATATGTTAAATTAAAAAGGATAATGTGTAGATTTGCCAAATTTCCTCAGAATTCATGTTTGTTCTTGGGACTACGCCCCACAGCCCTTCAAAAATTGCAATGCTAATCTTATCTTATGGTAACATTGAAATTAAGAATTTGACAGCTGTTGAAGGTAAAAAACACAGTACAGAAGCAAGAGCAGTTGTTTTAAACTAACTTCAGGAATGGCATCACAGTTTAAACTGTTTGAATTCAAGCTACTGGATTAACTAGTCAATTGAATAATCCGAAAACAAAGACCCTGAATAGCCTTAAATTGCAATTTTTGGAGCAGTTGACACCTTCAACGTTGACTACTGTCAGTTCCCTCATGCGCTAGGGGGAATTACATTACTTAACCCCTCGAGGTCTCCAGAGGTTCCAGGATGGCCGGGATCCCAAGATATATATATAAGGTGCTGTTTACCTTAGGCTAGGGAAGGTGGTGCTCTGATAAGGGAAGCTCTGATCATCTACGATGTGCCAGTGGAAGACGTTCATCTTGTTCATCTCCATGCCGGAGAGAATGTTGAGGATGATGCTGACGGGCAAGTAGTGACGGGATGTGTCCAGCAGCAGACCGCGATGACTGAACCGAGGATAGTCCAAGATGTCTGTGTCGTTTACCACCTGTTTCATAAAACTAATTAAGTGGATGAATCTTGAAATTTGTCCATATAAACCTACTATGAAGAAATCATATTCATAATGTTTAAAAATATAAGAGTGGTTTTTTAAATTTAAGAATTAAACACCTTATTATCCAGGCTTTTAGTAAATTCTCAAAATCCTACTGAATATAATGAGCTTTTCCAATTTGTATTACAATATTAAATGTATAAACCAAAATTTCAACTGAACCATACCAGGCAGCCGGGTTGTTTGGAAGGTAATATTATTTGTGAAAACGACTCCATCCCTCTCAGGATTCCCCATATAGAGTCACTCTTTATCACAGCTGAGTCACTGTTGAGATGGAGCTCATCTGCAATAAAAATATAAATTAGAGAAAACATTTTAAACTAAGTTCTATGAGTATTTGATAGTGTTCTACGATAGTTATAATAAGGTCAAAGAAAATTAAATAGATTTAATAGAAGAATATCTGGATTTTACAAGGAGGCACAAACATAAAATAAACTAGTATTTGTACTGCAATAATTGCGCTATAAAGTTATTCCATATTTTAAATGGGTATGGAAAAAAGCTTAGTGAGCAGCTCAGTATATCATCAGAAATAACTTTCCTAATTGTCTAAGAAGAAATGTAACCCTAGATAACTTTTTACAAAACTTCTCCACATGGCAATCCCAACTTAACCTGCTATCAAGATGTATACCCAACAACTTATTACATTTAGCATCCTTATAAAGAAGACAATAATTAAGTGAAAATATTATTTGTTCAGTCTTTTAGTCATTTACACTCAGAAAGTTTGAGTGAAACCATTTTTATGCTATATCTAAATCTTGACTCTTGGCTTTTATTTGTTCATCTACACCCCTATAATAATTAAGAAGTGAGGTGTCATCTGCAAATGTAATTTATATACAAGGATCGAACATTAGAAGCAAAATAATGTACATAAATAATAAATAGTAGGGGCCCAAGTGCACATTAGATCCTTGTGAAAGTACAATTTCTGTCCTTTTAAAGTCAAATTTATCATTGCCTTGGACTACCATTTATTTTTTCTCTGACACTTAAGTACTGTGTTATATATATATATAAATTAATGAATGTTTAATATCCCTATTGGTTGTGGTAAATAACAAGTATGTTGTTACAATCAAACAATTAAATAAATCAGGGTTTTATTTCATGAGTATTAATTTATAACTAGATAGAAAAGTTAATAGTATTCACAGAAAAATTATTCAAAGTTCCACACCTCAGGGTATTAACATTCGAGGGTTTATAAGCTTATATGGCTCAGCAAAAATAATCAAAATGTTAGTAAATATAAGTTATCTAAGGTGAAAGTTATGTAGAGCAATTAAATTAAATTTAGAATAAAAGTTAAAAGTTTTTCTTCAAATTTGTAGAAAATAAACGGTATTAGGAAACTGACACATACTTTCTCCCCTTAGTCCAACTTGAATGAGAAGTTACTTTTTATCTACTAAATATAGAATACAAAGCACAGTGGAATGTACAGAAAATCTTGTAAACAAGTTTTTTTCAAAAACATCCACCCAAATCCCTGTTTTGGAGGTACTACAGAATCGATTGCTACTCACGTGGTTTTAAGGGGGGAAATGCCCCCTATTCCCCTCCTCAGGGTTATTAACCCTAAGGGTTGTCAATGCTAACTTGACAAGCATATCAAGTTTGAATTAAATTGATCAGTAAATAAGAGAGAAATAGTAATTTTGTATTCCCCATAAGAATAACATTGGACAACGTACTGTGTTTACCGCTAAATTAAAATTTAAATTTTCTCCGCAACCAGCAATCGTAGAATAGTAATTCAAAATACTAAATTATTTCGTTTTTGAGCTCTTTTTGTGGTTTTTGGGGAATAATTACCCTTAAAAATCAAAAATTCCAAAAAATGAAAAAACCCCTGGAGATATCGTGGATTAGTACCTACATACCAAATTTCATAAAAATCGGACCATTGGTTAGGGCTCTAACTCTGTACACATCCACACAGACACACACACACACACACACACGCACACGCACGCATGCACGCACGCGCGCGCGCACGCACACACACACACACACACACACACACACACACACACACACACACACACACACACACACACACACAGTCAGACATCACGTAAAAACCGTTTCTTTGGGTTCAGGGAGCACCAAAACGAATATTTCCACTAACAACTCAAATTCGAAAATTTTGACGAAAACAATAAATACTTTCTCCATATACTATGTATAGGGGGAGAAATTAAAATCGCTAATCTTCTTCAAAGTAAATAAATTTAGTTATAAATTGGTAACTACTATAGATCGATGAGATTAAATGTTCTAAATTATAAACTCTTTAGTCAAATTCCCCAAACGTTGAGCTGAACATGCTTAGTTCTTGAAAAGGGTGTGATCTCATCAATGTCGTTTAGAAGTGTCTAAAATTTGTAAAAAAAATAGTAAAATCAGGATCCAGGTGGGCTTTAGAGATGTGGGATACAGTTTTTAATGATTTTAATCAGTTTTCAGTGAAATTCAATGATTTCAACAGCCAATCAATTTGTGATACATTATTTTTCAAGTTTAGTGTTCTAGGAGTTAGGGGAAGTAACGTAAGCCTGAGAACTACGAGGATTCCACAGAGCCTTTGAATTGAAATTAATAATTGTGAAAAGAGGTCAACCTTTATATCTGAAATTCCTCTTAAGCCTAGGTACAAACTGAGGACACAGTACAGTTCTCCCTCATATCGGCAGGGGGCCACTGTTGGCATGGGCTGGTCAGTTCCACCTGCAGTGTTGTGAGGTTCTGACCAGATTCACACTCCGAGCCACCAGTCACCTCCGCCAGTGTCTTCATTACATCAGTGTATCTACTGATGGCCTCTTGGAGAATATCACATGTCTCACTGGTTACCTGTAACAGGTAAAATGTGTTACACCGGGAAGATTCATGGAGGGCAAAAAACATTTTCGTTAGTGCTGCCATTCTGTTGTAAGTCCTTTTTAGCGAATTTCCCCTATAGGGAAGAAGCTATTACCGTAGTCGGCATGGTAAGACCTAGGCCCGGGACCATGATAACTTTTCGTTTTGAGGTCCCCAGACCCCAAAAACACCATTCGTTCGATACTGTATATATATATATATATATATATATATATATATATATATATATATATATATATATGTGTCCGTGAGCACGATAACTCTCGTAAAAATGATCCGATTTTGACGAAATTTGGTATAAACATGTAAAGCAGCATTTATGACTTTAAGTTCGAAAACCAGACAGATCGACCTATCCGAAGGGGTATTTTGGGGGGGTTTTGTACCCCAAAAATGGGTTTTTTGAATTTTTTACATATAATTTTTGAAAAAGTCAAATTTTAGTTTTGACCATTCGATTCAGCTTAAAAAAACACACAATTTGGTATTTCGATCATTCCTCTACGTCAATTGGTTACCGAGATATTGAAAGTGCTAAACACAGTACGTTGTCTAATGTTATTCTTATGGAGGAAAAGAAAATTTTTTTATCTCGCTTATTTATGAACGTATACTGACGGAACTTGGTATACAGCTTCATCTCATTGAGGTCTATTGATATTTGCTCCAAAAAAATGTTTTTGCATAATTCTCCCGTAGCAGCAAACCTGCGTACTCAGCCCCCATGTTATTCTTATGGATATTAATTAAATGCTCTGTCTCCCTTAATTATGAACATAAATGAATAAAAACTGGTACACGACTTCACCTAGTTGAGTTATATTGATATTAGCATAAAAACCCATTTTTTGTGTTCCTTGTTGCAGCAAACCTGCGTACTCAGCCCCAATGTTATTCTTATGGAGAATAATTAAAATTGTATATATATCGCTTATTTGTGAATATATTTTTATGAAACTTGGTAAGTGGCTTTATGTAGTATTAATACATTTATATCTCCATTGGAAATTCGCTGAGTATGCAGGTTTGCTGCGACGGGGGTATTTACTAATTAACATATGTTCATTTGACCAAGTAAAAGTATTGTCTGCAGTAGATAAACACTGAAACTGTCATGACTGGAACTGTAAACTGGAACATGTATTTAATATAACACTTTATTTACAGATAAAATCTAAAGAACATGAAGGCATGCATGAAGCCATTTAATAAAGTAAACACTACAAAATACTTACTTACGGCGTCTTCATAGCTTAGACCTTTCCAGGCATATGATATGTCACAATAATAATACCTCTTCCGACCTCTCAAGGAAGGGGAGAGGAAATATGGGGGTAGGCTATAATAATAACGGCCAACCGAGAATTCTCTAAACCTATAATCTTTCATTTTTTATGTAATTTATTTTGTTTTGTTTTGTCATAATAGCTTTGTAAAATTTACGCCCATATATGATAGTTTAGTTTAAAACAGTCTGAGTCTATGTTGAGCCGTGGTATTGTTTAATCTATTTCTAGTAAAATACGTGTGTGGTGTAGGGAACAATCAGGTCACAGCTTTTGACATAAAGGACAGTTTCAAAAATATATAATGATGACACTATTAAAAATGCCAATTCCTGGAAAAAAGTTCACAAGAAGTGAGTTTAAGGGTTTTATATAGCAATTGCTCTACCTGCAATTTAGGACTAGGTATGTAGGCTAAAAAACTATAGGACTAAAACGATATATATACTAGTATTGGCGGCCGCTATCGCGAACGCAGGAAATAATCAACTGTTTCAGGAGCAAAGCTTTAATACTCCCGGCTCCGCTAATATATGTTAAAATGGCCTAAAAATAGCTTAAAGCTACCGTAACTCAAATAAGGTTGCTTTTCAAGAAAAACAAACGACACGTGCAGCTTCCCCGACCTAGATTAACCCTAAAAAATGTCTTTTCGTAGCTTGGGACCCATTACAGCTCGAGAAACAGCCGCGGACGGACGGACGCACGGAGCGGACGGACGGACGGACGCACGGAGCCACAGGCAAATGCGAACTATAGTACTGTATTGATATTGTATTTTATAATGGACTATAAAGATAAGCAACGAATTTTTCACAAGAAAAAACATCGATAGTCAATTAAATCGATGTGGTTTTGGTTTCTAATACACCATTCTTGATCTTACAACATTTACCAATTAATTGTTGCATTTACATGGAATCTGAAATAATCTTTTGTGATAATACTGATGTTAGAGGATACTGAAAAATTCCGAGGCAATGGCCAAACCACCCCAATAGTTCTGCCACCTTCAAACACGAGAATAAAACACATAATCAGAAGCTGCAACATGATGGTGTGTGTGTCCCGCGACTGACCGACACAGACATTGACGTTGACCTTTGACCCCGGCAATACAATCTAACTCATCAGCAACACCACGTGCCTGTGACCAGCTATAAGACGTGCCTAAGCTCGTTGGGTACAGTATGAACATGCCAAATGATATCCTGAGGATAGTGACTAGAACAGAAAATTGAAAATTAAATATGAAACAAATTAAAATTGCATAAAGAATGGACATCTCCAAAATGAAAATGTGTTTATACATATATATGTACATAATACCTTCGCTATATAGAATAATACCTTTCCTTAGAGGGAAAAGTTATAAAAACAACTAGAGTGACCCTAAAATCTGCTCGTCTTGGTTCCCTCCGAGTTGAAAAATTAACTCCAGGCCGTTTTAACAGCCTGGCCTTCTCCGAGCAAAGTTCGGCCCCAGGCTGCTTTTGTAAAAAGGCAACAAAAATTGGTTAAGCTTTGGTGGGTTATAGTTCTCGAAGACCCTAGGCTCTAAATAAATGACACCATCTGCTTTTTCTGGGATCAGAAAAGTTAGGGCTTGAATGCTTCCAAAATGTAGATTTTGTTATTTTATCTGAAAGTATTAATTTGTAATAGCATGTAATTTTCAACAACATGGCCCAGAAAACCAAATAAATTAGTGTCTTTATTATTATTGTATGCCGAATATTTGCAATATTATGCCGCTCGATCGTAGAATCGCCATTTAACTTACAGCTTACATTGTTTAGTAGTGAACCGATTATCGTATACATTACGCCGATCGATCACCATTTACCGATTTGGTAATGTGATTTTCATCATTTCAAGCAGATTTTATGAGGTCATTTACAGCTGATATCATTTGATTATGAGGTCAGATAATCGGAAATGCAGTCCGTTACCGTCCAGCGTCTTACCGCGAATCAGCTGGTATAGCTTGGTAAATTTAAATTTAGCTCTCTAAAACTTTGGGGTGAAAATTATAAATGTATTAATATAATATCACGCTTACAAATAAACACTTCCTATATCAATTGTTTGCCTTTTTTAATGTAAAGGTACGACACGAGAAACCAATAACTCGAGCAAACATGTATTTAATATAACACTTTATTTACAGATATAATCTAAAGAACATGAAGGCATGCATGAAGCCATTTAATAAAGTAAACACTACAAAATACTTACTTACGGCCAAATAATTTAGAAGAATGAAAACGAAAAGCCCATTATGCCTTTTTACAGAAAGCCCCAACCATATCAAAACATATGTAGATTAAACATGTTTCCAACATAATGGAAACACTAAAGCCAACATCATCTATCCGCCATCTATCATCTATACATCATCTATATCCGGATAAATGTAGAGTTAAGCTTAATTACCTCTTGTTAATCTATTTCAGATGAAATACTAAGTGAAACTTAAATAAAAGGTAGGGCCTGATTGATGAATGCAAGACAATAAATGTTTTGGACTACAGCCAACTTGCTAATTTAAATATCTTTTCGCCATGACATTAATGGTAATTTTATGTATTTACATTGGGTACCTAGGATTTGGATATGTTGAGTGCCTAATTTAAATATCTTTTCGCTATGACATTAATGGTAATTTTATGTATTTACATTGGGTACCTAGGATTTGGATATGTTGAGTGCAGCGTAAAGGTGCGCTGAGATGGTTAGGTTAAAAATGTTATGTTACATGACTAACATAACCTTATTTTAACAGCGTAGCGTGATGTTGCATATACTTGTGTTAAAACTGCAGGCCTAACAGCTTTTAACTGCTTAAAAGCTGTATTTTTGTTTGGGAATATTCTAGTCAGGCAAAATTTTCTTTGCTCTTCACCATCCTTATAGGCCTACATGGATGGTGTTGAATTTAGTTAATTAGTCTGATGGGTTGTTAGTCTGTTTTGGGCTTGGTTGTTTTTTACATTTGTGTTACCAATGGCTCAAGCAGCCTTTGTTCATTTTGGGCTATTTATTAATGATCCTGGCTAAAGAATCAGTCGGTCATAGTCAGTAACAAGACTACACAAGGCAACTCACCCATTCTACCCTCATGGGTGGATACCATTTTAGCCGTAGGGATGAGGGGGGGCACGGACGCGCCGTTGAGCATTTTAGGCAAACTAGCTTGATACATTTTCTGTGTTATAAGTAAACCAATACAATATATTTTAGAAAAATAATTAATTGCTTGACTAAGGATGCTTGACTAACGAGTTACAGTACTGGAGTTGATTTCAGTAAGAACTATTATTGTATGCATTATGGAGTAACGATGATACTACTGTTGCGTGCTTTAAAAAAAAGCAAAAACACCATGAATGAAAAGCATACAGTAAACAGATGTAATTTAATGTAATACATTTTACGTTTGTAAATGACTCTTAGAGTAGGTTCAGCTATGTACACTAAACACATAAACACAACATTAGGCCTGTAAACGTCTATTTTATGTTATTATGTAGGTGACTTTCTATCAATTAATTTATCCCAATTAATTTCTCCCATAAGAATAACATGGGGAAATTTTAGGACTTTATACTTTATATAATTAAACAAACTTAAAGGGAGAAAATTATAAATCTGACAATTTTGGGGAGTACCGGAATGTTTAAGCTTCAAATTGGTACAAACTCCATGACCACTCGTAGCCTAGTTTCCTCAAACTAAGGCCGAGTTGCTGGTCAAAATTGCTCCCATATGATTAACATGGGGAAATTTGAGGACTTAATACGTTGTATCATTTAACGAACTTAAAGGGAGAAAAATTATAAATCTTACAATTTTGGGGAGTATCGGAATGTCTAAGCTTCAAATCAGAACGAATTCCAAGACTTCACGTTGCCTGGTTTTCTCAAACTTAGGCCAAGTTCCTCAAAATCCTAAGTTTTGTTTTTTGGCCTACTACGTTTTTACTTTTCAACCGATTTGGACAATTGATATGTCGTTTTAAAGGTTTTACAGTGCAGATTAACAGAAAATTGTAAAACTCAAAAATAACGCTTTAGTTTTTAAAATATTGACAGTTAAAAATGGCTCCATGTTTTTTAAATGGGAGAATATTTTTAAAGGAACTCGGCCTTAGTTTGAGAATACCAGGCAACGTGTGGTCATGGAATTTGTACCAATTTGAAGCTGAAGCATTCCCATGTTCCCCAAAATTGTCAGATTTATCAATTTCTCCCTTTAAGTTCGTTAAATCATAAGAAGTATAAAATCATACAATTTCTCCATGTTAATCATAAGGAAGAATTTTTACTTAGGATTTTGAGGAACTTGGCCTAAGTTTGAGAAAACCAGGCAACGTGAAGTCTTGGAATTCGTTCTGATTTGAAGCTTAGACATTCCGATACTCCCCAAAATTGTAAGATTTATAATTTTTCTCCCTTTAAGTTCGTTAAATGATACAAAGTATTAAGTCCTCAAATTTCCCCATGTTAATCATATGGGAGCAATTTTGACCAGCAACTCGGCCTTAGTTTGAGGAAACTAGGCTACGAGTGGTCATGGAGTTTGTACCAATTTGAAGCTTAAACATTCCGGTACTCCCCAAAATTGTCAGATTTATAATTTTCTCCCTTTAAGTTTGTTTAATTATATAAAGTATAAAGTCCTAAAATTTCCCCATGTTATTCTTATGGGAGAAATTTTGACCAGGAACTCGGTCTTAGTTTGAGAAAACCAAGTAACGCGTGGCCATGGGATTTATACCAAATTGAAGCTGAAACATTCCAATACTCCCCAAAATTGTCAGATGTATCATTTTCGCCTTTTAAGTTTGTCAAATGATACAAAACGTACATGCCTATAAACCATTTTGGTGGGATTTTTAGTATGTTTTGTTTACAACAAACAGCTGATTATAATCCCAACTTAGTATAAGTTTCATTAGGCAGCTCATCAGGTCATCAAGCTTTTGATTTATTTTTGTGTATTATCTATCTTTACTAATAAAGTTGTTGTGCGTTAGTGCTGTGCCCCAAGTGATTTTGAAAACCGCGTTGTGGGGAACCAACACATTTTAGCTATGTATGTTGTTTGTTTTCCCCCTAAACCTCAAGGCTGCGCCCCAGTGGCACCAAAAGCTGCCACGTTATTCTTTTGGAGATAATCTTTTTCCTAAATGGCTCAAAAACGTCTCTAAAAATCTGCTCTCGGACGATACCACGTTGTTAGGAGACTAAAGGTCTTTGGATAATTTTTTCGCGGCCTCAGCGCTCCGCCCCACTGGCTTCTTTTATCACTTCCTGACGTTCAATTTGGACGTGTGATATGGTTCTTTGGATTTGTTTTATAATGTTGTATGTCTTGAATGATATCCCAATGTTGGATACGTCCTCCCCCCCCCACAAACCTTAACGCTCCGCCCCCCTCGCAAAATTGTTGTGTTATTTTTCCCGTTTTTTTCGTGAGTTTAGCCAATTGTCAAATATTCATAACATTTGGGTAGGTTTGTTATAACCCCGACCTTAGGGCTCTGCCCCAGTCGCTAAAATATTGCCATGGTTATTCTTAAGGGAAAATGCGTACTCCAGGTTTTTGGAAAAAGTGCTCTTCAATTTGCTCCCAGACCATAATATGTTATTAGGGGACTAAAGGTCTTCAAAGATTTTATTCGCGACCTTAGGGCTCCGCCTCACTGGCTTCTTTTATCACTTCCTGACGTCCAATTTGGACGTGTTATGGTTCTTTGGATTTGTTTTACAAACCTGCATGTTTTGAATGATGCCCCAACGATGGACACGTCCCCCCACAAACCTTAGGCCTCCGCCCACCTGGCAAAAGTGTAATGTTATTCTTTCAGTTTTTTGTGTAATTTAAACCAATTATAAATAATCCATAACATTACCCCATCAGCACAAATTGTTATGGTATGGCAGGTATGTTATGACCCTGACCTTAGGACTCCGCTCCAGCCACTAAAATATTGTTATGGGAATATGGAGGAAATAAAGAGTACTCTAGGTTAGTGCAAAAAAAGGCTCATCAAATATGCTCCTGGACCATGCCAGGTTATTAGGGGACTTAAAGCCTTCGGAAAATTATTTCCCGATCTCAGGGCTCCACCCCACTGGAATCTTCTATCAATTCCCAACATCCAACATTGGTTTGTGGTGGTTCTTTGGGATCTTTTTTTACAAAGATTCATGTCTTGAATGATGCCCCAATGTTGGAGTGTACACCCCCCTTCACAAACATTTGCTATAATTTTGCCATGTTATTTTTATGGAGAACAGGGTACTCCAGGGATAATTTTTTCCAGACATCAGGGCTCCACCTCACTGGCTTCTTCTATCACTTCCCGACCTCTGATTTTGGCATGGGACATATGACATATGTGGTTATTTGGATTAGTTTTAAAAATCGCATTTCTTGAATGAAGCCCAAACTTAAATACATCCAGCCCAGCATCTTTAAGGCTCCGCCTCCTAACAAAGTTCATATGTCATTCAAGTATTAATGTATTGTATCCGTCGAATTTCGACGGGCACCTACTAGTTGGTATTAAAATGTGTACTGGTAATAAATGCAATTTAAAATAATTTTATGCTATGAAACCAACAACTGTTAATCGTTTAAATATTTAAATCGGTGTTGGCATAACATCCAACAGAATACTTGAACTTATCACATTTTAGGCCATCTTCACACTCGTTTTCCAAGATATAGGCTAGTAAATCGGCATTATATAAAGTTTACCATCCATGTGTACTGGTTTTTAGCTAATGCCATTATGTCGAATAATGCTAAAGCCAAATTGAGTAAATGTCAGAATTTGTATAAACGAATATATCAACCATTATATGTTTGTACGTACGCATATATGCTACGGCACTCATTGCATTTGGATTGCATTAAATTATCAACAAATCTTTGTTTTAGTTAAGTAGGTTGTAGTTAACATACAATAACAAAAATACATATAACATACAATAATACCCCCCGTCGCAGCAAACCTGCATACTCAGCGAATTTCCAATCAATATATATGTATTAATAACACATCAAGCCTCTCATCAGGATTCATAAGAAATATATTCATAAATAAGCGATATTTAAATTATTCATTATTCTCCATAAGAATAACATTAGGTATGAGTACGCAGGTTTGTAGCAACAAGGAACACAAAATAATAGGTTTTTATGCAAATATCCATAGAACTCAGCTAAGTGAAGTCACATGCCATGTTTCATCCATATACATTCATAAAAAAGTGATATATAACATTTTTATTACTCTCCATAAGAATAACATGGGGACCGAGTACCTAGGTTTGCTGCTACGGGAACCATATGCAAAAAATTGTTTTTTTTGTACAAACAACAACAAACCACAACCAGATGAAGCGATATACCAAGTTTGGTCAGTTTATGTTCATAAATAACCGAGATATAATTTTTTTCTTTTTCTCCATAAGAATAACATTGGACAACGTACTGTGTTCAGCACTTTCAATATCTCAGTAACCAATTGACGTAGAGCAATGATAAAAATACCAAATTGTTTGTTTTTTTAAGCTTAGTTCAATGGTATTTATTAAAATTTGATTTAAATAACAATTACATGTGAAAACCCCAAAAAACCCATTTTGGGGTACAAACCCCCCCCCCCAAAAAAACCTCCCTTAGGATGGTGCGATTTGTCTGGTTTTCGAACTCGTTCAAATAAATGGTACTTTACAAATTCGTACCAAATTTCATTAAGATCGGAGTTTTTTTACGAGAGTTATCGTGCTTACGGACACATAAATATATAAAAATTTGAACGAATGGTGTTTTTGGCATCTGGGGACCTCAAAACGAAAAGTTATCATGGTCTCGGGCTTAAGTCTTACCATGAAACCTACAGTAATAGCTTCTTCCCTATAGGGGAAATTCGCTAAAAACCAATTATATGTTTAACATATTGCAATCAAAGTTAATCAATGATTACTTAAATTGTAAAGTACATTTAAGAAAAATAAAAGGAAACTTTTTACTTAACTTGTATTGGAATTTTAAACTCTGCTCGGAATATAATAAATTCAGAAGGGTCACTAACTGGTTAAAATTTTGGAAGGTGGGGTGAGGAAATTCATTTTTGCGTTTTTAAAATTATTTTTAAACTAAATACATAGGTATAGTAGGTTGATGATGTCACAGGTGATGTCTGAATTTAAAGTTACAACCCCCAATCAATATGTTTGCTATGATTCCTACTAAATCGTATAACATTAGTATTAATAAATTACATTATAAATTAATATGTTATCTCATAATTTAGGACACAAGAAGTTTTTTTTTTAAATAAGGGCAAGATACAAGCAGCTAATGAAGCGATTTGAATGCTTGCTATTTCACTGAAGACAAGGTGTAGATTCATCGAAATACTAAAGTAAAAATATACCCTCATCAAACTGGACGCGAAAGGTGGACACGGCAGCGTCGGGATGAGGCGCTGCCGATTTCCCCTTGGCAAATTCTCGAGCCGAGATGGTATAACAGTTTTACGTGCGACTCTGTCCGTTTACTGTTGCGACCTAACACTGAGTGGGTGATGGAGGATTTCTCCGTTAAAAACCTTTGGTTTGGAAAATTGTTCACCAGAACACTTTATGCATATATAGGTTAGTTCTCTGTGATTCTACACATATAGTAAATAAAAAGGGAATGTATTGATTTAAGGATTTAAAGGGAGAAGTTTGTGTCAGTTTTCTGATACCACGTTTATTTACCAATCACTTATTTGTATAGTTGTTAAAACTAGTGTGCATTAACCAAGCTTTGCACAAAACATCTATACAAATAGCTTAATAACTTATAGAGCACTTAAAACTGTGCTTACAGTTTGTCATTATTTTGCCATTTAAATGAGCAACAATATTAATGAATTTACTTAGGCACAAAACTAATAACAATAAGCTTTATATTATGAAGAAATGTTACATTATTATCTGATTACACTTTATCATTAACTGTTTTGTTTGCGGGAATAAACAGTTCGATTTGATTCACAGAATTGTAAACTGGTCATTACTGGTTTTATTGTTGTCAAAATATTACAACTCTTGTTGGAATCAAGCCACTTACTCCCTAGAACTGACAAGGAATAGTTTTCTGCTGTTTATGTGTATCGAATTGTGCAGTAAAAAATGTACATAACACTAATCGCATCTTTACCCATAAACTTGTACACACCTCTATACCACATGAACTCGTTTTTATTTAAAAGTAACAGTTGTTGATGGAAGAAATTAATACGAAAATTGTTCATTGCTTCGACAGAGACTGGTTTATTAAAACTTATTTATAAATAGCTATTAAAAATGTTTGCATTAAACAACATAACATGAACTGTTAAGGAAACCACAGGACGGTAGAATAGCCCACCTTTATAGTCAAGGAATGTTAATTGTTCTCTTATAGGCTAAGTAATATTTGTATATTCTCATTGGCAAGCCATTTACAATACGTTACAAAGAGCACCTAATATTAATAGTGTCTAAAAATAAAATGCAATTACAAATATAAATAGTCTATTAATGAAATAACGAATACAAATATCTATATACAGTGTGTCCCTAAAGTCCCGGAACAAATTAATAAACTTAAAAAAACAAGCCATACAAAACAACGATATTTTGCACCCGCATTTGGTAAAAAAAAAAAAACGTTTTGATGCTATGTGCTATGTGCTATGTCCCAAACATTTGATTTTGGTGGATTAAAGTAGCTATGTCACATTAAAAAGAATTGCTTTTATTGCCCAAATATGTGTGTAAAATATATGTTCTTTATCTGGTTTGGTTTTAAAGTATTTAACCGTTCTGAGACGTTTGGGACACATTGTATATAAGGAAAGATCAAATTGAAAAATACCCCCGTAGCAGCAAACCTGCATACTCAGCGAATTTCCAATGCATATTAATTTATCTTAATACCACATAAAGCCACATACCAAGTTTCATCAATATACATTCATAAATAAACGATTTATGACATTTTAATTATTCTCTATAAGAATAACATGGCGGCTGAGTATGCAGGTTTGCTGAAATAAGGAACACTAAAAATGGGCTTTTATACAAATATCATTATAACTCAACTAGGTAAAGCCACATACCAAGTTCTATTAATTTATGTTCATAATTAAAAGAGATAACACGTTAATTATTCTCCATAAGAATAACATGGGGCTGAGTATGCAGGTTTGCTGCTACGGGAACTATCGGAAAAAAAATGGATTTTTGTGCAAATATCAATAGACCACAACCAAATAAAGCCATATACCAAATTTTGCCAGTTTACGTTCATAAATAAGCGAGATATACAATTTTTCTTTTTCTCCATAAGAATAACATTAGACAACGTACTGTGTTTAGCACTTTCAATATCTCGGTAACCAATTGACGTAGAGCAATGATCAAAATACCAAATTTTTGTTTTTTTAAGCTGAATTTAATGGTATAAATTAAAATTTGATTTAAATTAAAATTACATGTGAAAACCCCAAAAAACACATTTTTGGGGTACAAAACCCCCAAAAAATCCCCCTTCGGATGGTGCGATTCATCTGGTTTTCGAACTCGTACAAATAAATGGTACTTTACACATTTGTACCAAATTTCATTAAGATCGGACCTTTTTTACGAGAGTTATCGTGCTTACGGACACATATATATATATAAATATATATATATATATATATATATATACATATATAAAAATTTGAACGAATGGTGTTTTTGGCATCTGGGGACCTCAAAATGAAAAGTTATCATGGTCTCGGGCTTAAGTCTTACCATGAGACCTACGGTAATAGCTTCTTCCCTATAGGGGAAATTCGCTAAAAGATAATCAAATCAAATCAAATCAAATTGTCTTTATTGCAATCAAACAGTGTAAACAGCATTGGCATGAGTCAGTGTTACAAACATGTACTACAATTAAAAATGCAATTTCCTTAAAACAAGATAAAATTAAATACAGTAGTAAAAACCCCCGTCGCAGCAAACCTGCGTACTCAGCGAATTTCCAATGAATGTATATGTTTCTCACTACCACATAAAGGCACTTACCAAGTTTTATAAAAATAAATTAATAGCATTTTATTTATTCTCCATAAGAATAACATAGGACTGAGTATGCAGGTTTGCTGCAACAAGGAACACAAAATATGTGTTTTTATGCAATTATCAATTTAACTCAACCAGGTGAACCTACATACTAAGTTTTATTAATTTATCTTAATAATTAAGGGAGATATAAAACTTTACTTATTCTCCATAAGAATAACATTAGGGCTGAGTATGCAGGTTAGCTGCTACGGGGACAACCAACAAAACATTTGTTTTTTGTTCAAATATCAATATACCAGTACAACATGAAGCCACATACCAAGTTTCATCAATATACATTCATAAATAATCGAGATATCAAATTTTATTTATTCTCCATAAGGATAACATTGGACAACGTACTGTGTTTAGTACTTTGAATATCTCTGCAACGGTTGGACGTAGAATCACAATTTAAACACCTAAATGATTGTTTTGTGGAGCTGAAGTGATTGGTAAAAGCAAATGTGAAGTTTAAAGTAAAATTAACTGAGGAAAAGCCAAAAACCTTTTTCCCATAAGATTAACATGGGAGATTTTATGAGCATGTTTTTTTGGATTTTTTCCGCAACCACTTAACCTAGGTTAATAATTCAAAATACCATATTATTTGTTTTTTAAGCTCTATAAAATGGTCAAAACCAAAATTAAGTGTTTCAAAAATTTTAGGGTGAAAAATGCAAAAAACTGATTTTTGGAAAATTTAAAACCCCCATAAACCCCCCTTCCCATAGTCCGATTTTTCTGGTTTTCGAACTTAAAGTCATAAATGTCACTTTACACATTTGAGCCAAATTTCATCAAAATCGGACGTTTTTTACTCAAGTTATCGCATTCACGGACACACACACACATATATATATATATATATATATATATATATATATATATATATATATATACATATATATAAATTTGAACGAATAGTGTTTTAGTCATCTTGGGACCTTAAAAAAAAAATTTGTCACGGTCTGGGGCTTAAGTCTTACCATGAGACCTACGGTAATAGCTTCTTCCCTATAGGGGAAATTCGCTAAAACTAAAAATATAAAAACAAGTCCTGCAGGATAATAATTGAGTTAAACAGATAGATAATTTAAAAATCAATAAATACAATATATTCTAAGAATCCTACTAATATTATCAATGTGTCAGTTTGCAAGTCTGTATGTTTGTTTGTTTAGATATTTGTGGCTCAATCACGCTCTACCCAACGGGCTGATTGAGCTGACATTTTTGGCAGAGAGGTACTTGATAGTCCTGAGTAACATATAGGTATATTAAAGTTGCGGAAATCCTATAGGGCTTTGCCCCACGGGGGTTCAAAGTTCCCAAGTTTCCCTTATGGACATTAATTTTTGTTTGAGCTGAAGAAAATCCAAACAGCTAATCTTGATTCGGAGTAGTTCCACGGGCCAACCACAGAATGCAGCACACACCATCAAGATTGTTGCGGATTAGGAAACCCCAGCATTGCTATTAGAGGCACGTCTTCCACAAGAGGGAATATTGCGCAGGTTACCGGAAGGTTAGGATATAGCAGGAAATGAAAGGGTGGGATAAGACTCTCTGCCTCTCTGACTCACGGTAGTCAAGCTGTCGGTAAATATTGCAGGCACACATTGTTACCCCGGCGCACAAATTTAGGCAAAGGATGGCAAAAATCGAAGTTCGTGACGTGGTGCCTATGGCCGAACAGGTCGCGTGATTTAGTCCGAATTGGGATACTAGGACACCAGGCAGGACTTGCATAATCGACTGTTTGCCTCACTACTGTCGGATTCAAAACTATGGATACTCGAGTTTGACTTGCCACCAAAAATTAACCGATTGAGCTACAACAACGGCGGTTACATAAAAATTGTCCTTGTCTTATTCTTCGTGTTTCGGTGAAAACAACAATTTTAAATTTTGATTGTAACTAATTTTTATTGCGGCTGGAATCTAAACAGTACACGATTTTTGCCGTTTTTCTAGCAACTACGGACTTAAAAAATTCATATTTCCGAAACGGGTCAATATTTATCGATTTCAAATTTTGATACGTCATAGATAGACATGTTTTTAGTTTATTTGTTTAATTTTACATTTTTAAACCTAATTTTATGAAAGCTGTTATCCATTTCGTAAAGTGATATTTTATCAGCACACAAAAGAGCTAAAAACTTGTTTAATGGCTTGTTATGAAGCTCGTGATTTATATAGTCTAATTTTGAAAGTACTTAAACCAAATCTATTTCGAAACGGTTTATTCAGAGTGATTATTAAGTAATAAATCAGTGAGCCCACGAGGCTGGCTACCTCTCCGGCGTGTTGAAAAGTTCGGAGTGCGACGTTGCCGCGATAAGCGAGTTGGCGAGCGCTCTGCACTCTGAGGCTTTTGACCTCGGGTTGGAAGGGAAGGATTATAAAATTAAAATTTGTTTATGAATTTATAATGGAATGTGTTGGAAGAGCAATGTTCGCTTTCTCCTGAGTCATTTGGTGAGCGTTTTAGCTTGTGTTCACATCGAGCCACGAGATGCCTCCCAGAGAACATTTTAGTGAGCAGGAAGTGCGAATGATTTTAAGTGCTATTTGTTTTTTCAAGAGTGAAGGGGAGAAGCTGGGTTACAAGAGGTGGCAACGGTGATGGGAAATGGTAAAAATGTAAATCAAAAAAGACATTTTGACAAACACTTTGCAAACTGGTTACAAAGCATTTTACAAACTGGTTGCAGATCGCGGAGCGCTCGCCAACTCGCTTATCGCGGCAACGTCGCACTCCGTTCTTTTCAATATGCCGCAGCGGTAGCCAGCCTCGTGCGCGCACTGATTTATTACTTAATAATCACTCTGAATAAACCGTTTCGAAGTAGATTTGGTTTAAGTACTTTCAAAATTAGACTATATAAATCACGAGCTTCATAACAAGCCAATAAACAAGTTTTTAGCTCTTTTGAGTGCTGATAAAATATCACTTTACGAAATGGATAACAGCTTTCATAAAATTAAGTTTAAAATCTAAAATTATACAAATAAACTAAAAACATATCTATCTATGACGTATCAAAGTGAGACCCTCAAATATTATATTTTGTATAGATTTTCTTTTAGATGTCATAATTTCATTTAGTAACTCTAAATAAAATATAAATTTCTGCCAGCAGTATTTTAAGTTTAGTTACTATGACAATCACTAGCTGAACCCTTATTTTCCGCCTTATTAGTTGAACACGGCCTAATTATAACAGGTTGGCGATATACCGTAGCTAATGACAGGTTTGGTATATTGACACAGCAATACATTCTCTTACTATAAAAAAAATAGTAATTACCTTAAAAATAAATTTGGTCGTGTGCAACGTGTAAGTTATTTTCTTGTAGTTTACAAATCTCGGTTTAGGCCAGACTTGGCCGCTGGTTCGTTCGGGTGTCCAGAAGTGAGCGCATATGGACGCGCATAACAACAGGACGCCGGCGCTGGAGCCGAGACACAACCTCACTGCTCGCGGCATTCCACTGACTGACTGAACTGACCCGGTGACACAATCAAGTCACATACGCGTTATCACTGACGTCATCGCTTATCAAGCGGCAAACCTTTAAACAAATGTCGGCCGTTAGCTCGTTAGCTGCGACAAGGAAGGTCACTACAACCCCCGAGTAGCATAGCAATGTCCGAACAATACATTTGTGGATCATGCACTTTGCCGACAGCAGATCCGACGGGGTGTAACCGATATACAAATAAGTTTTTACATTATTGCTACTAAATATTTATCTATGCAATTTTAACAATTAAATCAACGATATATTTTAAAAATACTGCTACATTTACCAAAATCACAATGTGGCATCGGATGAACAATTCCTGCAACTTTTTATAACAGGTCCAAATTGTAGCAGGTTAAAATGTGATACATTATTTTAATAATAATAAAAATAACATGCGGACTTAATATTGGTGATTTTGCATACATACATGATACATGATGTCTCCGTCCGTAGTCCTTTGCGGCAAGGAATTGGACATGTTAGGTTTAACTTAGCAAAGAATAACTTAGCCTACGGGTACTTAATCTACGTTGTTACCATTGAGGTAACTGTCAATGTTATAAAATGTTGATTCCCACCAGATATTTTTTTACTTCTGATTTGAATTTTGAAAGTTTTTGAATCCCAAGTAATTTTTCTGGTAAGCCCTGAAACAATTTCAATCCAATGTAATTGGGCTTATGTTCGAAGGCGGTTAGTCTATGTTGAACTGCATGTTTTCCTTTTTTCGGGTATTATAAGCATGGTCTGTGAAAATTGGCGTTATATTCTGAGTTTTTATGTAGCAAACCGATTCAAAGATGAAAAGAGAGGAGACTGTGAGAAGGCCAAGTTGTCTGAAAGCATCTCTCCAGCTGTTCTGGGGTGACATATTTTTGGTCTGCTCAAGGCTCGTCACACTAAATGTTTCACAAACAGGTTTTCTCAGTTTTTTAGTATTTTAACAAACCGTGGGGTCCCACATACAGTGCCTTATCACTGTGAGACCCCACAGTGACGTTTTTTCTTGATTTATATAATTTGTTAAAACCCCATTATTTTGTTTTTTAAACAAATTTGTAGAAACTTTTAACGTTGTTTTTCTGTTTTGCTTTCAACTTACATGCTTTAAAAACATGTTTCCTGGTGTGGACAAAAAGTTTATGGTACTTACAAAAAAAATTGTTACCTAATTTCACACTTTGCAAAAATCAGTTACACTAATTTTTAAAGTAACTACAACGGACCCAATAACAGTTATGAAAACAAGACGTTATCAAAGACTTCAAAAACATAATCGTGTTTATCACATTTGACAAGCCATGAGTTGTTTTGCTTGGGAGATGGATTTTGAGCCATGGACAAACCCAGGTACCTTGTTTAATTAACTGATAATAATGGCTATTTTTATGACCCACGGCCGCCGGGGGGCAACATATGCCATACGCCGAGGTCTCGGAGGGTTAGGGTGAGGGAGAAAGGGGAAGGAAGAGAGAGCCAGCCGTAGAAGGCGCAGGTGGAGTACCGGGTGGACAATTTCTCATTTTTTTAAACATGTAGATCACCAACCCAAAAACCCAACAATTTTCGGGTTTCTATAAATTAAGCTTTATAAATTTAAAATGCCTATTTTGAAACTGTTAAAACTATAAAAGTCAAAATTCAAAATTTTCCCAAACTATAGTATAATGCACGTGTCAAGTTTCAAGTTAGTACCTCAAGTGGTTTCTAAGGTTTGCTGTATTGGTTAAAAAGCACATACAGCATGCATAATAGCATACAATAGCACACATACAGCAAATACATACAGGTTTTTACACAAAATGGGTAACGGAGCGAGAATGGGTAAAAATCCTACTAATATTATAAATGTGAAAGTATGGATGTTTGTGCGTAACTCTGAAGTTCCATCAAGTGAAAACTACTGGACCGATTGAGCTGAAATTTTGCAGAGAGGTACTTGATAGTCCTGAGTAACATATAGGCATATTAAAGTTGTGAAAATCCTATAGGGCTATGCCCCACGGGGGTTCAAAGTTCCCATGTATTCCTTATGGACATTTATTTTTGTTTGAGCTGATGAAAATACAAACAGCTGATCTTGATTCAGTAGTTCCACAGGCTAACCACAGAATGCAGCACACACAACTGTCATATAGTTTTTATAAATAATTCGCGGGCGAAGCCTGTGGGTAACAGCTAGTAGCTCATATAATTCAATATAGGTGAAGATACAGTAATCGTCAATTATCTATTGCTTGCGCCCCACGTTTTAAATCTTACGAGTATTTTCATAGTGAGGGGATTCCAACCTTTATGGGGATAGGATAATTATTTTATAAATTTTGGTCCGTCTAAAAGACGAGGTAGCCTATTTTAAAAAGTATTTTTATTTATAAATTATTTTGTTTGGGTTGACCCCAGGAACAAGTTCTAGAAGTTTACATTACCAACTGTAAAGGCAGTGACGTAATCTACTACATTTAAATTGAGAAATAATAATCATTGATTGGTGATGGCCGACTAAACTGGTTCTTGGGACTTTGATTCCCATACCGCTCGGCTCTCTCATCCCTTTATTTCCAACTAGCTGTGTACCCGTCCTTTGTATGGGTTGTATGTATAAATAGTAGGTTAATTAAAGAAAATAACAACCCATGTAGTTTTGCAATATTCAAATTACATTTTACATGTTGAATATACAGTTAAATAAAAGTTAACGAAACATACTGGCAGATAGTTCGGGTACTGTTGCTAAAGGCAGGATTTCCTAGTTGCCGAATAATATATTTTTTAAACTCGCAGGATGTTTTTTGCAATTGCGTTTTTCGGCAACAGCGTTTTCCTAAACTGCGGTATTCAAGTGCGGAAAGGGTGCACACACGTCAATAATTGAATGATTAGCCTAGAGTCTTTTGAGGGTCATTTTACCATGCATGTGTTAAGTAAGTTTAAAAGAAGGATCATGTATGCTGTTTTGTTGTCTTCATCAAAGTCTTGGACAAGGAAACAGATTTTGTTATCGAACGTAAATTTCTAGAAGTTCAAAATGTCAGTAGTGTTTTACAGAGGTGACAAAAATTGTTATCTTTGTATAATTATACAAAAATAAAATTATTTTTCTCTTATGGTGGGATTTCCTAGCTGCCGATTTCGGTTGCATATTTTGAATCCCGCAGAATGTTCAGTGCACCTGCGTTTTTTGGCAAGAGCGTTTTCCTAAACTGCGATATTTAAGTGCGGAGTGTGACCATGATCCAGTAGCCTATAGGGTCTTTTGACGGTCATAGTCACCATGCCTGTGTTAAGTAAGGAATTTGTGATGATAAACAATGTCAAACCAACGATGCTATACTTGACTTGGAATAAATTTTGATATCATATCTTTTTAGGACTTGGCAACCTGTCAATACTTTGTGTTTTTGGGTATGTTCGTCTCACTGTTATAAGATTCTAACTAATCTAGGTCTTAAAATTATTAATGCTATGCTAAATACAAATAATGAAACCAACCATAAAAAACCCGAACAGAACTATAAAGATACTCACCTATATAAACACTTATGTATAAAACCACTATTGAAGAAATAAAAAGAATCAACCAAAGAAAATTCTATTGACACCCAATCAAGTAATAACACTAAATAAGGAATTGATATACATATAAATATTAACCTAAAATTTATAATGAAATAATTCAAACTTTTAAATAAAATGTATAAAGTAAACACAAATAAAATAGATCAAACATAATATAAATGTATTAATTACAAAATTTGAGCCTAGAAAGATTTTAGAACCCACAAATATAAGTTTTTATTAAACTACTAAAATACAACAAAGTCATTACTACCAATGGAAGATATAATAATGGAATTAACTGTTTAAATAACACGGCTCCATTAAGATAACAGTTAAAAATCTGACCATACCCAAAAATTCACTATTCTTCTTAATGTTATTGATTTTATAGTAAAATTGTGTCTTATATTAAAACAAAAAAATAAATAAAATTCAGACTGAAAAACATCTTGGTATATACAGGGTGTTCAGAAAGGGTCATTACAAACTTCGGGGGCTGGTAGTAGTTATTAATTTGAACAACAAATTTTATATAAACATAGGTCGAAAAATATTCCATTTATCCACTGGTCGCCATTTCGTACTTTTAACAAAGAAATTAATATCTCGTGAAATATTTAAGCAACAGGAACTAAACTTTGCATGTACGTTAGGAATAACCAAGGAAGCAAATAATCAAAATTATTATTAACTTGTCTTAAATATCTTCAAAATGGCGCCCATTTTAATATTTTAAAGTCAAATAACAAACAAACCATTAATTTGATAAAAAATTTACAAGATACAAATAAAATACACATTTTTATCATAAATTTAATGACACTTTATTCAACGCAATCTGTCAACGCATAAGCGAGAAAATGCACTTTTAAGGTTTGCTTGCACAAATCGGGGACAACAATGATGAGTGACCTATATTAATATCTTTACTGCTGTTATTACTGTTTTATATTAAACAAACTCTTTGACTCCCAGTACACATATAAAACAAAGTACATGGGGGGCCGAGCTTTGCTCGGGAGAAGGCCAGTCAGTTTGTTTAGATGACTCGGAGTAATATTTAACCACTTCCCCCTACTGATAATCAGATTTGTATTATTCATTTGCCTCTTTTCTACATTTTTAAGGTCCCTCCAGTTGTTATTTATAGCTCAATATCCCTTTGATTTATTTTACTACTCTATATATGTAATCTTAACTCAAATCTTTTAATCTCTGCTCTCAGGAAACCACATGTTAATAATCATAAACAACATGAGTATTACTTTGACAGTTCCCTGGTTGATTATGAACAGCTGTTACAATTCTTTTGTTTTGATTTGAAACTCCATAAGCCCAATGTTAATTTTTTTAACTTTTCATTTTAGTTTTTTACATTATTTGATTTTTCCTAGGGTTGAGGCCTGTCTAGAACTTATTTTTTTCCCAGAAATTAGTTATTTCGAACATTTGAAGGAAATCGTTGGAGCCGTTTTTGAGATCCGTGTCGCAAGCAAGCAAGCACGCAAGCAAGCAAGCAAGCAAGCAAACCTTACTCATATTAGAGTATAGGATAGGATAGGATTTCCATATCGAATAATCCTGAAGAACAAAATCCATGACCAAACAGGACAAAAGCAAGATCAGCTGTTTTAAGAAAAATTCTGGATTAGCATCTCAATGTAATCTAATAATACCCCCGTCGCAGCAAACCTGCATACTCTGCAAATTTCCAATGAATATATAAAATAACACATTAAGACACTTAACAGGACTGATAAGAAATATATTCACAAACAAGCGATATTTAAAATATTAATTATTCTCCATAAGAATAACATTGGGGATGAGTTCGCAGGTTTGCTGCAACAAGGAACACAAAATAATGGGTTTTGATGCAAATATCAATAGAATTTATCTTAGTGAAGTCACATACCAAGTTTCGTCCATATACCATCATAAATAAGCGATATATAACATTTTAATTATTTTCCATAAGAATAACATGGGGACCAAGTACCTAGGTTTGCTGCTACAGGAACCATAGGCGAAACATTTTTTTTTGTGCAAACAAAAATGAACCACAACCAGATTAAGCCATATACCAAATTTCGTCAGTTTATGTTCATAAATAAGCGAGATATACAAATTTTCTTTTTCTCAATAATAATAACATTAGACAACGTACTGTATTTAGCAATTTCAATATCTCAGTAATCAATTGATGTAGAGCAATGATCAAAATACCAAATTGTTTGTTTTAGCGAATTTCCCCTATAGGGAAGAAGCTATTACCGTAGGTCTCATGGTAAGACTTAAGCCCGAGACCATGATAACTTTTCATTTTGAGGTCCCCAGATGCCAAAAACACCATTCGTTCAAATTTTTATATATGTATATATATATATATATATATATATATTTATATATATATATATTTATATATATATATATATATGTGTCCGTAAGCACGATAACTCTCGTAAAAAAGGCCCGATCTTAATGAAATTTGGTACAAATGTGTAAAGTACCATTTATTTGAACGAGTTCGAAAACCAGATGAATCGCACCATCCGAAGGGGGGTTTTTGGGGGGTTTTGTACCCCAAAAATGTGTTTTTTGGGGTTTTCACATGTAATTTTAATTTAAATCAAACTTTAATTTATACCATTGAATTCAGATTAAAAAAACAAACAATTTGGTATTTTGATCATTGCTCTACGTCAATTGGTTACCGAGATATTGAAAGTGCTAAACACAGTACGTTGTCTAATGTTATTCTTATGGAGGAAAAGAAAAATTGTATATCTCGCTTATTTATGAACATAAACTGACGAAATTTGGTATATGGCTTCATCTGGTTGTGGTTTATTGTTGTTTGCACAAAAAAACAATGTTTCGCCTATGGGTCCCGTAGCAGCAAACCTAGGTACTCGGTCCCCATGTTATTCTTATGGAAAATAATTAAAATGTTATATATCGCTTATTTATGAATGTATATGGATGAAACTTGGCATGTGACTTCACTTAGCTGAGTTCTATTGATATTTGCATAAAAACCCATTATTTTGTGTTCCTTGTTGCAGCAAATCTGCTTACTCATCCCCAATGTTATTCTCATAGAGAATAATTAATATTTTAAATATCTCTTGTTTGTGAATATATTTCTTATGAATCCCTGTTAAGTGGCTTAATGTGTTATGTTATAATTCATTGGAAATTCGCTGAGTATGCAGGTTTGCTGCGACGGGGGTATTTTTATGATGAATTCAATAGTAATAAACGGTATCAGGAAACTGACACATACTTTCTCCCTTTTAGCCCAACTTTAATGGATAAATTACTTTTTATTTACTAAATATAGAATACAAAGCACGGTCGAATGTACAGAAAATCTCGTAAACAAGTTGTTTTAAAAAACATCCACCCAAATCCCTGCTTTGGAGGCACTACAGAATCCATTGCTACACTCGTGGTTTTAAGAGGGGAAATGCCCCCTATTCCCCCCAGGGTTATTAAGGGGCAACATATTTCAAATTTCCTCTGTTGGTCAATGCTAACTTGACAAGCATATCAAGTTTGATTGAAATTGATCAGTAAATAAGAGAGAAATAGTAATTTTTTTATTCTCCATAAGAATAACATTGGATAACGTACTGCGTTTACCGCAAAATGAAAATTTCAATTTTCTCCGAAACCAGCAATCGTAGAATAGTAATTCAAAATACTAAATTATTTAGTTTTTTGAGTTCTTTTTAATGGTGAATAGTAATATGTTTTTATATTTATGTATTTTTATGAAAAATCCAAAAAACTGAATTTTTGATGTTTTAAGTCCTGTAATTTCTGAACCCGAATTTTTACAGGATTGCGGGTGGTGTCGTTTTGTTGGAAAACTAAAGTTCTACAAACGACTAAAATTTAATCAAAATCGTTAGAGCCGTTTTTGAGAAATTTGGATTTTTCATGTTTTTTGGTGGTTTTTGGGGGATAATTACCCTTAAAAATCAAAAATTCGAAAAAATGAAAAAAACGCCTGGAGATATCGTGGATTAGTACCTACATACCAAATTTCATAAAAATCGGCCCATTGGTTAGGGCTCTAGCTCTGTACACATCCACACAGACACACACACACACACACACACACACACACGGACACACACACATACACACACACAGACAGACATCACGTAAAAACCACTTTTTTGGGTTCTGGGAGCACCAAAACGAATATTTCCACTAACAACTCAAATTCGAAAATTTTTACGAAAACAATACTTTCTCCATATACTATGTATAGGGGGAGAAAGTAAAAATTAAAATTCGATTTAAATAAAAATTACATGTGGAAACCCCAAAAAACACATTTTCGGGGTACAAAACCCCCCAAAAAAACCCCTTCGGATGGTGCGATTCGTCTGGTTTTCGAACTCGTTCAAATAAATGGTGCTTTACACATTTGTGCCAAATTTCATTAAGATCAGACCTTTTTTACGAGAGTTATTGTGCTTACGGACATATATATATATATATATATATATATATATATATATATATATATATATATATATATACATACATATATAAAAATTTGAACGAATGGTGTTTTTGGCATCTGGGGACCTCAAAATGAAAAGTTATCATGGTCTCGGGCTTAAGTCTTACCATGAGACCTATGGTAATAGCTTCTTCCCTATAGGGGAAATTCGATAAAACATAGATGGATAATCCTAAAATGGAAAAATATTTGCTCAAACTCGACCAGCTGGATTTGCTCGTTAATATAATCATTATAACAATGAATTAAACTTACTGAAACTTTGAAACCTAAGACACCCATAGTTCTTTAAAAACTATTATAACAACAGTAACATTATATCCCATACTACAAAATATTGAATAATATATAGTAATAGTTTTAGTTATTATTAACAACGAATCAACGACAAATTCCAATCAAAGCAAACACAGAAAATTGTGTTTGTGAATGATCAATAAAGAAAATTTTGACGTTTTATATGTATATATATATATATATATATATATAAAATGTCAAAATTTACTTAAAATTCACAAACACAATTTTCTGTGTTTGCTGTGATTGGAATTTGTCGTTGATTCGTTGTTAATATAATATATATATATATATATATATATATATATATATATATATATATATATACAGGATGTATACTAACTCCCTGGACACATTTTGTGTATTCGTTCCTTAGGTTGAAACAATAATAAAACACCATATAAACATAGGTCTAAAATGCCTAGTTTTCTGTCTGTTGGTTTGTTTGTGATTTTCAAAAGTTTACACATAACTTAGCTTCTATTTAAGATAGAAAGGATATTCGGCCTCAATGTGAATCTTGAAACTCACAACAAGTCTATAAAATTTGATTGATGTAACTAAATCAGTTTGAAGATGGCGGCCAATTTAAAATGTGTAATGACAAATTACATGAAAACCGTAAGGTTTATAAAAACTTGTTTCTGGTAATTAAAGATGTATAATTGTAAGACGAACAAAACGACACCTTGTTTGATGAAATCGAACAAGAAATAACTGAGTTATTAGCTTTTGGCCTAAATAAATATACAATTTTTTAGTAGTATTTACAATTTATACATTTGTTATTTTACATTTTGCTGTATAAAGTCGACTAATAATTAGGTTAAAAGCTAACTCAGTTATTTCTTGTCCGATTACAGCAAACAAGGTTGTTGGTCGTCTTACAATTGTACATCTTTTATTACTGAAAACTAGTTTTTATAAAACTGACGGTTTTCGTGAAATTTGACATTGCAAATTTTAAATTGGCCACCATCTTGAAACTGATGCAGTTACATTAATCAATTTTTATACACTTGTTGTGAGTTTTAAGATTAACATTGGAGCCGAATTTAAACTTTCTATCTTAAATAGAAGCTGAGTTATATGTAAAATTTTAAAAATCACAAACAGACAAACAGGCAGAAAACTAGGCATTTTAGACCCATGTTTATATGGTGTTTTATTATTGTCTTGACCTAAGGAACAAATACACAAAGTGTGTCCAGGGGCGAGTTTGAATACCCTCTGTATATAAATTAATATATATCTTATATCTATAAAAGTCAAAGCCCTGGCTGACTGACTGACTCAATCATCACTAATTCTCTACCTTCCCATGTAGGTAGAGAGCTGAAATTTTGTACACTGATTCTTTAGGCATAAAGTAGAAAACTAAATGGTTTTCATCTTGATCTGACCTTGGGTTCCACCAGAGATCCTGACAAAGTTCCCATGTAGGTATTCCTTGTGGATATTCAATTTTGTTTGAGCTAGTGAAAATACAAACAGCTGATCTTGATTCGTAGTAGTTCCATGGGCTAACCACAGAATGCAGCACACACAACTGTCATAGTTTTAATAAATTATTTGCGGGGCAAAGCCTGCGGGAACAGCTAGTATATATATATATATATATTATAAGGTTTTCATTATATATATATATATATATATATATATATATATATATATATATATATATATATATATAAGAATAAATCATAAGTTTTTATAATTTAATACAAATTATTAGTCTTGTAAACTAAATCTAGGACTAACATTTAAAAATTTAACAATTTAGTAAAACCCATATCATTAGTACCCAAAACTAATATTTTTAATTAAGTACTAGCTGGAATTAAATTGATTTTAATCAAAATATTAATACTGTATTAATTTCCATGATCACTTCCCCCCTAACACACCTATCTTTAGAAATGCTACTTATCCGAACTACAATTTCTACTCTTGTAATGTCAAAAATTATGCTATCATATTGAATGGCTATAATTAATTAATATTTATATACAATTAATTAGGATTATTAATTTTATTTATATACATAACAAGAATTGATTCTAATAAAAATGTTAACCCAAACTTCAAGATTATCCTATACTCTAATATGAGTATGGTTTGCATGCATGGGTGCTGCTTGCTTGCTTGCAACTCTGATCTCATAAGGCTACAACGATTTCGTTCAAATGTTGGAAATAACTAATATCTGGGATAAAAAAAAGTTATAGACAGGTCTCATTCCCAGGAAAAATCAAATAATGTAAAAACCTAAAATGAAAAGTTAAAAAAACAGCATTAGGCTTATGAAGTTTAAAATCAAAACAAAGAATTGTAACAGTTGTTCATACTCAACCAGGGAACTGTCATAGTAATACTCAAGTTGTGTATAATTGTTAACATGTGGTTTCCTGAGAGCAATGAATAAAACTGTTGAGTGAATATTGCAAATATAGAGTGATTATATCCAAAATAAATCAAAGGGACATTGAAATATAAATAACAACTGGAGTGGCCTTAAAAATTCAGAAAAGAGGCAAATGAGTTATACAAATCTGATAATCAGTTGAGGGAAGTGGTAAAATATTACTCCAAGTCATCTAAACAAACAAACTGGCCTTCCTCGAGGAAAACTCGGCCCCCAGGTACCAGGTACTTATGCTAGTAATACTATCATTTCTACAACTAGAAGAAATACTCTGAGAAAATCAAATAAATGGCCATCAAAACATGTTATTAAAAGAAACACTAATTGTATCTAGAAAAATGTGTAATATAAAAACTATATAACTACCATTGTGTTATTCCTATGTAAATTTCTAGCAAAAATATGTATATAAATATAAGTTATATATAAATAATTATTAAAAAAATATACAAAAATTTACTTGGAGAAATCGACTCCTATTTATATTTAACCAAAATGATACTTTTTTTGCATATGCTATTCTACGGTATATTGCTAATAAAATAGGGGGGGGGGAGGGGTAGCTTTATTTTCATCAATTATTATTCTTGAAATCCTACCTTTCTCTATAAAATCAAAATGTAATGGGAATCCGATTGTACCCAGTTAACCAAATTAACTTTTGAGTTTTTATTATGACAATTTCCCTATTAACCTGAATTTCAGCTGAAATACCATGAACACTGGAATGGTATTAACAATTACTTTTAGATTTCATGACTAACCCTATTATTTCAAAAAAACCTGAGAGAATATAATTAATTACATTTATTTAGCTTATACCCTTAAAGCATATCCTTTAAAAGTTTAAGACGGAGAAATTTAAAAAGAATTTTAAGGGGGACTACCTTAATCTTGACTGAATAAATTAATTTGTTATTGAACCAATTACTACCTCTTATCACCTCGCAAAGCACCTAAAAGCCACTCCCTATGTCCCTTGTCTCTTGAGTCCTTCTAAATACCTCTCTCTTCGATTCCTTGCATGTCCTTTCTCACTCCAACGGTGAATTGATTTATCACTGTTGATTAATTTAATGTAATTTCATATACAGCAATTATTTAACATAACTTCCTATTTATTGTAATGCAATTTTAGAATGTAACTTCTGTATAAGAATTAATTTATCTTAAAGCAAGAACACTTTTGAAAGACATTTAGATTCAATAAAATTGTTTCAGATCTTAAATATTGTGAGAGCTAGAAATTGAGTAAAATCCAAAATTCTAGGAGATTGAGAATTTAATGCAATAGAGAGTTACAATTTGGTTGGTTAAAAAAAAAATAGTATTAAGTAAATCATTTTGCAGTTCAGAGCACTATTCAGGATCCACGTGTGTATTAAGTAAAGTTGATCATAAATCGTTTAAGTATGCAAATTGTTTGGTGGTAGTATTACTTAGGAGGATAGAGTGGGTCGGAGGTCAGGGGGAATAGTTAGGAGAACTAGGAAATTATTATTATTAATTCCCGACCACTCGCTTGCTTTATAAACCACCCTTTAATTTATGATATTTCCTGATCACCATAATTTAACACTGTTGCCTGGGAACTGCATTTACTAATACAAATATTAAATACAAAAAAAATATATAAAAGTAAAAAGGCCAGAAGTCAACCAAAGCCATAACCCTCTAAGGTGATACATTTGAGACAAATAAGTAATACTCCTTTCTGGTTCTAACTTAGGCAATGCATAAGTTGTGATGTTTACAAGGTTAAATAAAATAGTTTCTTGCAATTTGTTTTTCACTGAAGCAACCCACAACTAATCAGAGATCCACAAGTGTTTTTGGGCCCAGCAACACTCGCTCTGTTCATTGTCTTGATACTTAAAACTAAATAAATTGAGTTTTCATTTGGTAACAAAAAGGTGAAGTGTAACAAGCGCTAACTATTAAATTTTAATGCTGGCCGTCTCTTGTTTTCCGAAGTAGCCCCTACAGCAAGATGGCGGATATAGCTTCACTTGCTTTATGCTATCCACATATGCGTGGCCACTCTAGTTTATTCTGTGCTCGCTGGTATGGATATTTGGAGTTCCATCACATATAAACTACTGGACCAATTAAGCTAACATTTTGCATGAACATAGCTTACATATCACATTAACATATAGACCTGATAATGTCCTCATCCAAGCTTAGGGCTCCCCCCCTCCCCGGGTCCTGTAAGTTCCAATGCCAATCTTATGGAAGGGTATCATTTATAAAATTACTAGCTGTAGTTGTTGTCAGTTAGGGAAAAGGAAATCAGATGGTAAAACTGAACAAAGATTTGATAGTGCTGGATTCAAAATCAATGGTGCTGGTCAGGTTAGTATTTTTAATGTCTTAATTTGTCGTGAGCGAAGCCGAGTAGCAGCTAGTGATAACATAAAGTTCAAAAGTACGTGGATTAGTTTTGTAAGAGGTGTGCTTTAGTGCTGTACTGCTGCCTGATACCGACTTGGTTGCGTATGGAAAGTATGTAAGGGTTATGTTTGTTTTGACTCTTAATATTGACAGTTATAATTGAAATTATATTTTTTTAGTCATAAGTAATTGTCTAAGTTTGTGTAATTTATACGTCTTTTTAAAATCACTTACTCTACTATAATTACGTAGTTTACCACATAAACATGAAAGGCAGAAGTGTGGGGGCAGAGAGGAGTGGTAGTCATTGAAAAAGAAAGGCCTTGCAAACATATCTTGCACCAGGCCTCGTTTTGGCTAAGGACGGCGGTGGTAGCAACATACACATACACTACACATTATGGTTGATAACTTAATAAAAAGTTAGTGACATAAACTATGTATATTACTAATTTTCACTTTCTAAATTTAATATTTTTATAGAACTCTTTAAAATATTTTAAATAAATAAAGAATTCTAATACAAGTTTCTTGTTTTTATTCCTGGTTTATCTTGGTAAGATAGTAATATTAATCTATTATAACATGGGGAATTTTCAAAAATGGAACTTTTGGTTTTGTTCTACGGTATTTGGCAATTTTGTTTTTATCATCTGAAGTAAGAATAAATGACTTTAGAGTTTTCTAAGTCATAACAAATAATTGTTCATAGATCAGAATTTTATAACTTAATAAACAGGCTAGTGTTTGTATTCTTTTTGATTTAAAAGATTGTTTGCAGTTATAGAAAAGGTTCTCTTAAAAAAAACTTACTATAACTTTTTTGAGGATACAAATTCTTTTGGCTTGTGGTGAACTTCCCCAGAGAGCTCTATTCCGTAAGACATTATTGAATGATAATATGCCACTTTTAATACTTTGCTGCCAATAAATTTTGATAAACTTAATATATTCCATCAAATTATCAGTTTAATTTGGTTTCCAATGAAGAATTTTCTGATTGCCAAGTCAAAACATTGTCTATTTTAAGCCCCAAAAAGGTATTGCTAACTGGTTGTTTTTCTAAATTGATATTAAGTTTTTTTTTAATTGTAATTTGTGTTAGGCAAATGTAGTTTCATTCCATTGGTTAATCTCAAAACATTTGTTTACACAGCAGACTCGCAAAAATATTTAAAATAAAAAGGTCGGATTAAAACAATTAGTTGCATTGCGTAATTTGTAAATTTATCATTTCAATTTTCTTGCATCGTATTACGATTTTTATTCACACTTTCAATACCAATCAGAATGCCCGAAGTTTTCACAAAACGATAGAGCTCAAAACAACTTCTCGATTTGGAATAGAGGGGAGCGGAAGTGTGTTATCTGATATGTAAATTTAATGTTAAGTTTAATGAAGGTGCAACATGGTGAATACACATCTTTCTTCCCAAAAATGCCTTTTATAATAGTAATATACAAATACCCCAGTCGTAGCAAACCTGCGTACTCAGCGAATTTCCAATGCATGCATATGTATCTCACTACCACATAAAGCCACTTACCAAGTTTTATAATAATACATGAACAAATAAGTGATCTATAGGATTTTATTCATTTTCCATAAGAATAACATTAGGACTGAGTACGCAGGTTTGCTGCTACAAGGCACACAAAAATTGTGTTTTATGCAATCTATAGTATTATAAAGAAGAGGTGGTTTCTGTTAGTCTGATGTTCCGGGTAAACGCAAAAACTACTGAACCGACTGGGCTGAAATTTTACACAAAGGTAGATCTTGAACCCGTGCAACAAATAGGCCTATTCACTTCCTTAACACATTCAGTGCGGGTGGATCTCATGAGCTCCAAGCTGACCTTGCCAGTCGATCGGTTGGAGCTCATGAGCTCCAAAATCTAATGTTGTTTTCAAATGAACTGTGTCTCAGCCACTGCAGATGGATGAATGAAACTTGAACACGAGTTTGTCTATGCCCGTACAATGTCCGCAATATGGTCAGTTTTCAGTCCTCACCCCTTGAAGGTAAGGAGGGGGGACGCTTCCCCTGCGTGCTATTCCAAGTTGTTTACCAACATTCCGGCTCTTATCAGTGCTCGGGTTTTTATTTTCGTTTCTAGAAGGAAATAATAGTGCATTCCAGTGAATAGTGTGCTTCGATCGCGTGGGATTGTGGTGCATGTTGTGATGCGGCAGGCGACTACTACTATTGCACCGAGCCAAAACTGCGGGTGGAGCTCATGAGCTCCAAAAATGCATCGGCACTCATTACAGGAAAGGACTACCCGAATATTTTTTTTAACACTCAAACATTGTTTCTACATGTATTACTTATGTTTTTAGTGAATAACAATTTTCAGCTCCTGGGTAAACCATACATCATCTATACCGCACTGATGGTCTTAAAATCCCCTCAGGCTACGCCCCATGAACATCCTAAGTTTCAATGTTTACATTTCAGAAGAAAGTAAACATTCAGAGTCTGTAATGCAAACAGCTGAGGACACTTCATTTTGACAGCTTAAAGAGCAGAAGCAAGAACAGCTGTTTCAAGCTAACTAAAATGCAAATTGCATTGACTATAGAACGGGTAAAGAAAACCCCTTTGCGAAGAACGGGTAAATCAGCTAGTTATCAATATGACTTAACCAGTTGAAGCTGCAAACCTAGTTTTATTAATTTATCATCATAATTAAGGGAGATATAAAACATTACTTATTCTCCATAAGAATAACATTAGGGCTGAGTATGCAGGTTTGCTGCTATAGGGATAGTAATAAAAAATCAGTTTTTTGTGCAAATATCAATATACCAGTAGACTACTACATGAAGCCACATAACAAGTTTCATCAATATACATTCATAAATAATCGAGATATCAAATTTTATTTATTCTCCATAAGGATAACATTGGACAACATACTGTGTTTAACACTTTGAGTATCTCTGCAACGGTTGGACGTAGAATCACAATTTAAACACCAAAATGATTGTTTTGTGGAGCTGAACTGATTGGTAAAAGCAAATGTGAAGTTTACATTAAAATTAACTAAGGAAAAGCCAAACAACGTTTTTCCCATAAAATTAACATAAGAGATTTTATGAGCACTTTTTTTTGGATTTTCTCTGCAACCACTTAACCTAGGTTAATAACTCAAAATAGTAATTATTTTTTTTTAAGACAAATGGTCTTAAAACACAATGGTGTTTTAAGACAAATTGTTTTTTAAGATAACATGGTCAAAACTAAAATTAAGTGTTTTAAAAATGTTAGGGTAAAAAATGCAAAAATTGATTTTTGGAAAATTTAAAACCCCCATAAACCCCCCTTCCCATGGTCTGATTTTTCTGGTTTTCGAACTTAAGTCATGAATCTCACTTAACACATTTGAGCCAAATTTCATCAAAATAGGACATTTTTTACTCAAGTTATCACATTCACGGACACATATACATATAGATACACATATATATAGATGTAAATTTGAACGAATAGGGTTTTTGGCATCTGGGGATCTCAAAACAAAAAAGTTATCATGGTCTCGGGCTTAAGTCTTACCATGACACATACGGTAATAGCTTCTTCCCTATAGGGGAAATTAGCTAAAATGCACAAATCCATTCGGGTTATTATATATTCACAAATACTTCATTTTAGCGCTACGGACTACGCCCCGCGGATCGTCATGAGCGCCGCCCCCCGAAAGTGCTGTGCCCCGTGCTGGAGCACGGCTCGCACTACCCTAGAGCCAGTACTACTAGATAGTGTTAGTAAGATCTATGTTAACTAACAAAGAATCGCGTGATATTCTAAGGCAGAAATTTCAAAGACACCTCACGTGTTTCTGGTGAACATTTGCCGCCACTGGGCAGCCCTTACAGCAATAGCTCGTCTACTAGCTTCAGCTTCCTCATCAGTTTCTGTAGGTCACTGCTCTGCCATAGTGCCATTTCAGTTGCTCTCAAACTGGCCTGCCACTGAGCTTGCTCTTCATGTCGAACTGCTGTTCTTCTGGAGTTTCTTCTGCTCTGTGTGCTACCTGCCGTAGAGCTTAAATATCCACTCTAATTTCAATTTGTGCTGAAGTTTTCTGACTTCTATCTACTTTTTTAAATCAGGTTTTTTTCAAACTTTGAGACAAATTTGATTTACGTTTCCCCGGCATTATTGTGAGGCAGGTACCTTTTGTGGTTAAACGTACATCAAAATATTGTTAATATTTCTTTAAGACGCAGACACAACCTAGGCTACTTTAAGGCGAAAATGAATGAATGATGAGTGTAGAATGGGTGAGATGCCCTATATAGCCTTGTTACTGCCTAAGACCGACTGATTCTTTAGCCAGGATCATTAATTAATAGCCCAATAACCAATGGCAGTTAGATCCAGTATCGAACCTTAACCAAATTTTACCAGGATTTTGCTCGGGATTAAACCTATGTAAACCAAAATATAAACAAAAAAATAAACACAAAATCATATTGAAAATCAAATGAAGAACACCTGTTTTAGTTATCATCTAATCCAGTAAATGTTAGTGTCCATAAGATTAACACAGGAAGTTTAGAGGTCACTAGGGCCCGTAGTACTGTTTCTAATAGCGGCGCTATTACAATATTGTTTTTGACGTAGCACCCCTGGCTGACTATTGGTCCCCTGACAAGATTGTGTAATATCAGGGAAATTTTGTTGCAAGATTCGGCAAATTTCTTGCCGCACCTGCGTCCAGCTTGGTACCGCGTACGGACGGTCCAACATTGGGTTGATGGTGGGGATATGCACTTCCGCTAGAACCTCCGCATCTCCCCTCTTCTTGGGAAGGCAAAATGGGGGTCGTGAGCAACTGGTACATCGAGCAAGGAGCCCACCTGTTATTACATTTATTTAAAAGTCGACCCAGTGGCACAGTGACCAAGTATCAAGTCGAAAAACAGGTTTCAGCTGTTTACTTATTTATCCTTTTTTTAAGTCGATCAACTGTACCTGTGAGCAACTAGCACGTCGATCAGTGGGTTTCAACACTTTATTAATTTTTAATATTTTTTTTTTTTTTAAGTCGACCAACTGTCCCGACAACCAAGTTACATGTCGATCAACTGGTGGGCCCCCATATATTAGATTAAAGATTAAATAGGCCTAAATAAATATAGATTAGACAAACGTTGGTTATATTGATAGTGGGTATTTACAAGAAAACTCCATTTTAGAATTAACAATATATTACATCTTCATTGATAAACTAGCAACTAAACACTTGCTAAAATATAAAATCAAATTTGATAATTTTTAAAATAAAATAGATATTTAAATTAAATTTTCAGCATGCAGTATATTAATGTTAAAATTTAAATCATCCACAAACTTTAATTTACAACTTAAGGTAGTTTTTAAGGTTAAGAGGATTTAAGATAACTTTAACAAGCTTCTTAATGTCATTTATTTTTTCCTCTGGAACCATACAGTAAGAGAATCTTAAGCCAAGCACAAATAATTTATTGCTGAACAGCACCCTTTGTAAGGCACAAATATTACACTTCTCTTTTAATATTTGTCAACTTGTCCTGATGAAAACACCTATTCACTTTTACTTCCATCTGCGATAATCTGCCTCAAAGCAAGTATCAGAGTTCCCATCATCTATTTCTTTTACTGATACAAACTGCATTTAAAAGAATTTCACTCCACTATTCCCATCAAACATAATGAGTTCCGCCTTATTTTGTCTTTCTAATATCTTGAGAGCTTTGACTAGTACTTCTGAATCGATGCTCGTGAATTCTGCAACAATTAATTAACAAAAATTAATTTGTATTAAAAATGTTGTTGACCGATATAATATAATGCACTTGTTTCAAGTTTTCAGAACTCCCATGATGGTTTACTTTTTAAATCTGATATTTAAAGTGTTAACGTTTTTACAAATATAGGCTACAAATTCATAAAAAAGTGAGAGACAAATATTATTAATTTTACATAAGAATAACATTGGACTGAGTACGCAGGTTTACTGTGATGGAGGCCTTCACCACTAACATCAATATATCACAACTAGATGAAGCCACAGACCAACTTTCATCAAAATATTTTCATAAACAAGCAAATTATTAAGTTGCATTTATCCTATATAAGAATAATATACCATTGGACAACATACTGTGTTTACCACAATCATTGCCTCAGCAACCTTTTAATATGGAGCAGTAATTTTTAATTTGTTATACCAGGTCTAAAAGTAGAATTTGTTATACCAGGTCTAAAAAGCAGAAAAGATAGTTTTGGTGTTAAACAAATTGCATATTGAGAATTTAAAAAATCAACTCTTTTAACACGTTCGCTGCGGGTGGCAGGCTGGCCTGTAGTACCGCTCGCTGCCGCCACGCAGGGCACCACCCGGCCTGTACTGTGTCGCCACGAAGCTTACCTAGTTCAGTGTGCGCCAGCGTGGCGGGCAGGGTAGACGATTTGTTGCCAGCGTATAGCTTAGAATGCGAGCTTTATTTTGGTGTAGGGTGGTAGTAAATTTCCCCCAATATCCCGACTGTCACGGGTCTTCCCCACATTCGTTTTCGTCCGACTTAATTCCTGTATATGCAACCCTGGTTGTCTACTGCTATCTGGATTGTGCTGCTACCTGTTGGCGTTTTGTAGAACTACGTCCAGTGGTGTTGTAACACAGTACAGCACCGCACAGTTTTTTTGTCATTCGTTAGCCGGGAATTAAAAATGTGACCGCGCCTATCGGAACAGTTGCAGCGTGGCGGTAACATGTCCACGGGCGTACCCGCAGCGAAAGTGTTAAAATGGTGGGTATGAACGATCTTAAACAAAAAACACATAAACTGATAATTTATGAAAAATAATAAAACTTGTTTGAAAATTTTTTGTTGCATTTCCAACAAGGACAGATTGTTAGAAATCGGATAAAACTGACAATGTAGCGCCACAGGTAAAGATAACATGTCTGACACTGAGACTAAAGAATGCAGATTTATATTGAGTAATTATTTTGCTTATTGATAGTCTGCACTGGTTGAGTGTGATTGAATTCCCTAATATTCCTGGCCTAACTGGTCCCGTCATAATACCCAAACAGAAGTGACCAAATGCATACAAATTAACATTAAGAGGCACATTGTTTTGTTCACTGCTAAACGTCGGAACAATAGTGTGTAGATGCGTTTATTTATTTATTTATTTTTAATAAGATTGACTAAGGATCTTAGGATTCTGCGCTTCATGTAAATATTAAGGTGGGTTTTGCCCAAATAATTCAATAATAATATAAACTTTCTCCACCAAAGAACAAGTCTTGTCATTTTGAAAAGAAAAATACACCTTATAATCACAGCTACATTGAGACAATTTGTGATAATTAATATTTTATTTTTAATGCATAGGGTAGCTGGCATTGGATAAAGACCATACTAAACAAACAAAATTGTTAGGAAAATATGAAAAGAATTATTAGTACATGGCCAAAAATACAGTAAACAAGGTCACTGAATCTTAAAATGTGTACACGATCTTTAGAACAATGAACTAAACATCACTTATCTTTTTTTTATTCGACATAGCCTTAAGTATTTCATTTAAAAACTCAGCAAAATTTAACACAAACTACTCCACACTCAATAGCAGTAACACTCAAACTGTTAAATCTAACGGAGACAACAGCGCTTACTCAGTGGACTTTCTTGTCGCCCTGGCACACATAATGATCCTTGTTACTGTAATTTTTACTCAATAACATGCTAGCTTAAAAAAATGATTTACGTTTTTTTATAAAACATCTGGTGAGTATAAGTAATGTTTAAATGTATCATGAAGATTACAGCTTTAAAATGGCTTATAATATCCCAATCGCGTTATTCCAGTAGTGTGATAAAAAGTGAGATCAACAGTAGTATAGTTGTTTTACAATTACCTTGATCAGGAGTGTTGGCAATTTCATATAATGTACAAACTGAATTCATCTGGCCACTTTCTTGTACCCAGCTGTAAATTATTGCACCCCATTCGGAAAGTGAATTCCAATATATATGCCATCTGAAAGTAAAGAATCTGATTAAAAATGAGAACATTTCATAAAAAAAAGAACATTGCTGTTTTATTGAATAACCACCTTTGAATAGGCGTTGGTAAAAATACTAGTTTTTCTAAGGTCAACCCTTCCAAGAAAGCATTATTAATTAATTAATATTGCCCAAGTTAAGATGGCAGGTAGATCCAGTTTCAAACCTTCAGAAATATTTTAGAAATTCACTCACAATCCATACCCACTACCCATCTACAAATACTAGAAATAACCCCATCGCAGTAAACCTGGTACTTAGCGAATTTCAAAACCAAATAACATGGTTCACACTTTTATTTGGTTACCTAACAATTTCCCTGGCCAAAAAAGTTTATTTTTCCTGACTTTCTCTAACCAAAATAGTTAATTTTCCCTGCTCGTGACTCGGAATGAGCACTTTTTCTCTAATAGATTTTGATTTTCAAACAGTAGTGGTTTACGTTTTCCCTGACTTTCCCTGACCTTTTTCAAATTCCCTGACCTTCCAGAAAGTATGAACCATGACACATTAAAAGAACACCCCCATTCAAAATATCGTCATGAGCGCCACCCCCCCAAAAGCGCTGTGCCCCGTGCTGGAGCACGGGTCGCACTGCCCTAGAGCCAGTACTGCTACATAGCGTTAGTAAGATATATGTTAACTAACAAAGAGTCGCGTGATATTCTAAGGCAGAAATTTCAAAGACAAACTTAAACACGTGTAATCACGTTTAATCAACTTGTCATTTTCGGTTTTTAAATAAAAAAAAAAATAAATAAAGTAAGCAGACGCAAAAGTTTGCAGATAAGTACTAGTGATAAGTTAGTAATGATTTTAAAACATTTTCTAATGTTACAATAACTTTAAATTACTTAAATCTAATATATAACATTCTCTTGTCACAGTGTTTGTAACAAAACTCCTCCGAAACGGCTTGACCGATTCTTATGAAATTTTATGTATATATTCGGTAGGTCTGAGAATAGGACATTAACTTCTTTTTTTAATAGGCGAGTGAGCGAAGCGAATGAGCTCATATTGAAAATGAATGAGTATTTGACATGAAACAAATTCAATGACATTAGGACAGGACAACGTCTGTCGGGCCAGATAGTTTCTTCATATATTTTTAAGTTGTCTACTCTTCTACTACTTTTTTATATTGAATGAATTGTTTACTTCATTCTTTGCATTGTTTTTAATGGATTAATACAGGAACACCTGACATTTCTCAAAGGATAGGTTTTTTTATGAGTACTGTACCATAATTGGCTCCAAAATTAGTGAACAATCTGAAATACAAAGCAGAATAAATAGAAGTATATTTGCCTTAAATAGACTTGTATCATCAAAGTTGTTATCTACCCACAAACAAAACCTAAAATCTACAACACTATTATTAGCCCAATTATTCGGTAAGGAGCTGAGTCATGGATTATTGATAAAAATACTGAAAAGATCTGTTGATATTTGAAAATAAAGTACCTAGAAAAATATTTGGAAACCTACAAGGGAAGACGGAACGTGGAGGAGAAAACTTAACAAAGAAATAAGGGATCTTTTCAAAGCACCAGATGTTGTAGGCGAAGCCAAGAGCCGACGATTGCGGTGGGTTGGGCATAAGAAGAGTAAGATGATGCTTTATTAAAATATGGAAAGAAAACCCTCATGGAAGAAGACCTCCTGGACATCCAAGGAAGAGCTGGAAAGATGAAGTAATCATGGACATGAATAAGATGAGGGTCAACGAGGAAGATGCAGAAGATTGGAAGAATTGGAAGCAGATCGTTGGCAAGGCCAAATACCACCTCGGGTATAAAGGGCCATGGGAGTAAGAGTAAGTAAGTAAACCACTTTATGTGAACTGAGTATGTTATTATTATGTCAACAACCACTTTGAACCAGCATTGGAAAAGCTTCCAGGAATAAAGCTTAATTATTTGCTATCACATTTTATTAATATACTAAATTACATGTTGCGGCTTCGCCAGCGTAAACCACGACAGTTGTGTGTGCTGCATTCTGTGGTTAGCCCGTGAATCTACTACGATTCGAGATCAGCTGTTTCAATTTTCATCAGCCCAAACAAAAATTAATGACTATAAGGAAAATATGGTAACTTTGAAGCCCTATGGGGTAAAGCCCTAAAGTAGAATCGGTGTAGGGTAAAGCCCTACACTTTAACTTTCCTATTCTAGACCTAAAGAATCAATATGTCAAATTTCACCACTCCAACATACCTGGAAGTTGGAGAATTAGTGATGAGTGAGTGAGGGCTTTGCCTTTAATAGGTATAGATAAATTTCATTTAGTTTATAACATATTTGTAGCCTAGATGAAAAGTAGGTAATACCAATACACCACAAACAATCCAAAAACATAATTTGTTAAATTAAATTTTCAAAAAACAATAGTTTGAAATTTTGTAATGTCAGATTATCTTAGTAAGTCAACACTTGCCTTGTTCTTTCTTTGTTGAGAGGTTCAGCATTTCCGCTTCTTTGAAGAGCCTCTAACACAATAAGAATTCCTTCTGTTGACAGTTTCCCTGAATTAAAGTACTAAGGAAAATACTGAGTAAATTAAATGTTTTGTATTAAACACTTTCTTCTCCAATTTAAAAAAATAAAATGACAAATCAACAAGCGTATCATACTCTCAGAGGCTTTTTTGTGTGAGACTGAGTTATCAGAGTACAGGCCGGCCCAGAGGGGGCAAGGGGGGAAATTACCCAGGGGGCCCAGACAACCTGTTGTCTAAAAAATAGGTCATCAACTTGGATCCGGACGCAACAAGGGCCCGTGAAAGGGGGCCCATACTCTAATTTGCCTTGCCCAGGGGCCCGATATTTTTCTGGGCAGGCCTGTCAAAATACCAAAATTTATCTCATTTATATTAAAAGACTGGGCATTTGGACGCATATTAGTTTAGTAGTTTGCTCTTCTATCATAGTAATAAGATGAGATCGCAAACACCTCAGCGAAAAAGAACTGTCTCTTGCGACAATAGATGCAGCTGAACTGAGCAAGGATACTTAGTTGATGCATGATTCCGAGTTTCCTACAAACTTATGCATGGGAAAATATACTGATTAATATATGATATCGAGTATGCATATCTTAATATGTATTTAATCAATAAACAAAATAAAATAAAATTTGGATTACTACAGAACAAATAGTACTACATTTGGTACAAAGGAACGGTACTTCTGGAAAGAATTAAGAATTATAAAACTGCAATGGAAACTAGAAATTTGAGAACAAAGATGATACGGTACCTAGCTAAACATTTTTAGGGAATCTTTTAAAACACTTCTTCCAACTGCTAAATTAAGTTTGAAGATATGACTCCTTTATTGTTAGTAGAAATTGACAACACCATTTTAGAATGGTTCTTACAGCACCGATTAGATGTAATTAAATATACTAGAGACCACCCAATGGTCAAAATTCAACCAAATATTATTTTTTTAACCCTATAGAACGTTAGGCCAAATGAAAGTGATAAAAAAGGATACGGCTAATCGAAGTGTTACTAAACAGTGGAGATCTTTCTGCTTCTCTTGTATCTAGAACATATTGCTTTTCTGAGCGATGATACTCAAGCACTAAACTTTTCCAAGCTTCCAACTGCTTCTTCCTGGTTTCTTCATTGGGCTGGATGCTGAAAAATAAAAAAGTGATCTTACTACTAGACTATTTTTAGACTATGTAATTTGATAGAAAGGTGCTCAAAAAACGACCCAAACTAGTTAAACTATCCATTAAATTAACAAAGAGTTTATCACTATTAATTATTTTACGACACAAGACATAAAACCCCCGTCCCAGCAAACCTGCGTACTCAGCGAATTTACAATGTTTATATATGTGTCTCACTACTATATAGAGCCACTTACCAAGTTTCACAAAAATACATTAATAAATAATTGATATATAGCACTACATTTATTCTCCTTAAGAATAACATTAGGGCTGAGTACACAGGTTTGCTGCAACGAGGAAGATGAGAAATGTGTTTTGTTTGCGATTATCAATATAACTCATCCAGGTGAAGCTACAACCAAGTCTTAGCGAATTTCCGCTATAGGAAAGAAGCTATTACCGTAGGTGGTATGCTAAGACTTAAGCCCGAGACCATGATAACTTTTTATTTTGAGGTCCCCAGATGCCAAAAACACTATTCGTTCAAATTTATATATATTGATGAAACTTGATATGTGGCTTTAACTAGTTGTGGTAAATTGATATTTGCAAAAAAAGTTTTTTGTTGATTTTCCCGGTAGCATCAAACCTGCTTACTCGGCCCCATGTTATTCATATGGAGAATAAGTAAAGTTGTATATCTCCCTTAGTAATGAACCTAAATTAATAATACCCCTGTCAAATACCCCGTATCCGTTAACTCGATAACTTTTGAAAGAAACCCTCGATTTTGATGAAATTTGGCACAAATGTGGAGAGTAACATTTATGACTAAGTTCGAAAACCAGATCGATCGGACTATGGGAAAGGGGTTTTATGGGGGTTTAAAATTTTCCAAAAATCAATTTTTTGAACACTTACCTTAAAATTTAAAAAACACTCAAATTTGGTTATAGCCATTTTATAGAGCTTAAAAAAATTAGTTTTTTAAATTATTAAGCTAGGTTAAGTGGTTGTGGAGAAAATTCAAAAACCCGTCTATAAAATTACCCATGGTAATCTTATGGGAATAAGGTTTGTAGATCTTCCTCAGATAATTTTATTAAAAACTCCACATTTCTTTCTACCAATAAGTTTAGCTCCACAAAACAATAATTTTGGTGTTTTAATGGTTGTTCTACATCTAACCTTTGCAGAGATATTCAAAGTGCTAAAACACAGTACGTTGTCCAATGTTATCCTTATGGAGAATAAATAAAAGTTGATATCTCGATTATTTATGAATGTATATTGATGAAACTTGGTATGTGGCTTCAACTAGTTGTGGTATATTGATATTTGAACAAAAAAATTGTTTTTGTTGACTATCCCGGTAGCAATAAACCTGCATACTCGGCCCCCATGTTATAATATGGAGAATAAGTAAAGTTTTATACCTCCCATAATTATGGAAATGAATTAATACTACTTGGTACGTAGCTACACCTGGTTGAGTTATATTTATAATTGCAAAAACACACATTTCTTATATTCCTCGTTACAGCAAACCTGCGTTATTCTTATGTCCTAATGTTATTCTTATGGAGAATAAATAAAATGCTATATTACTTATTAATGAATGCAATCTTGTGAACCTTGGGAAGTGGCTCTATGTAGTAGTGAGACCCATATATATGCATTGGAAATTCGCTGAGTACGCAGGTTTGCTGTGACGGGGGTATTATTAATTTAGGTTCTTTACTAAAGGAGATATAAAACTTGTATTCTCCATATGAATAACATGGGGGCCGAGTAGGCAGGTTTGATGCTACCGGGAAAATCATCAAAAAACTTTTTTTGCAAATATTAATATACCACTACTAGTTGAAGCCACATACCAAGTTTCATCAATATACATTTAGAAATAATTGAAATATAAAATTTTATTTATTGTCCATAAGGATAACACTGGACAACGTACTGTGATTAGCACTTTGAATATCTTTGCAACGGTTGGACGTAGAACAACAATTAAAACAACAAAATTATCGTTTTGTAGAGCTAAACTTATTGGTTAAAATAAATGTGAAGTTTGTAGTAAAATTATCTGAGGAAAATCTTTTCCCATAAGATTAACATGGGAAATTTTATGGATACATTTTTTGACTTTCCTCCACAACCACTTAACCTAGGTTAATGGTTTAAAATACTAATTAATTTGTTTATTAAGTTCCATAAAATGGCTATAACCAAAATTTAGTGTTTTACAAGTTTTAGGGTAAAAAAAACAAAAACTGAATTTGGAAAATTTTAAACCCCCTTAAAACCTCCTTCCCATGGTCCGATCGATCTGTTTTTCTAACTTAAAGTTATAAATTTTACTCTTCACTTTTGTGCCAAATTTCATCTAAATCGGGCGTTTCTTTCAAAAGTTATTGAGGTAACGGACACATATATATAAATTTGAACGAATAGTGCTTAAGGCATTTGGGGACCTCAAAACAAAAGTTATCATGGTCTCGGGCTTAAGTCTTACCATGCGGTGATAGCTTCTTCCCTAAAGGGGAAATTCGCTAATTCCCTATAGGGGAAATTCACTAAAACAAATTACTTCTGAGTATACACACAATATGCTTATCTGAGACGTAATTTTAAATATAACACACAATGAACATTTGTTAACAAATAGACCAATATAAACCTTAATGTAAAACCTGTCTTTATATATAATTCTGTAAGCGAAACTTTTAAGCCAAAATTGTGGGAGTTTGGCAAAACGCAGGATGATGGGAGACAACTCAAATTAAAGGTCTCGATCCCAGGGACTCGGGAAAAATATCAGAATTTCTGCAAGGTTACAAGCAAACGAGAAATAACGTAAAATATCCGCCATAAGAAAAGCATGGAGATTTAAAAACGTCTGCTTTGTTTATTTTAAAACATGTGGTTAAGTGTCCACTGTGTTTACGAACTGACATGTGTTCCTAAAAATCAGATAGGGCAGAGTATTGGAGCCAGGTTAGGGCTATGGCCCCTTCAAGCCAATAGTTATATCTAATCTTATGTATTTCAAAAATTAGGAAATCTATGTTTAAATAACAGATCCTTTGACTATGGATGTGCATACTATAAAAACACTTTTTTTAACTAAAACGTTTCGAAGCAACTCTCTAAAACCATGAAGTTTCTTTCCACTGCACTTTTTTAAATTTGCTAGAAGTTTATTGAAGAAGAGAGGTCCCAGTAAAATACATGTGCCTTTAAGAAAGTGGTAGGCGATCCCTAGGAGTGTGGAGATCACTACCGTGTGTAGACGGATATCTGTGACGTTTATCAACAGATAAGTGATCTTTAAAATGATTCACCGTTGATATTTCTCTGAAGATGAAAATAGAGAGTAAGGAGATTTAGTGTTCGGAAAACTCCTCTGTACAAATGCAAAATGTAGGGCTTTGATTATACGGACAGTTATATTCTGTTTCAAAAAGACTTTCGTGGCTTGTGGAAACCCACTCCAAGGAGTGGAGTAAGGGCGTGGGTCAGACTGAGCCGGGACGTCACCTGAGACCTCAGCCGCTATATTACTATGCTATACTGACCACTGACATGTAGATTTTCAAGGTTGCACCTGCCTCAGTCAGTGTAAGTTCTTGAGACGTGGCAGTTAAATGTGTTTAGCTTGTATAATTTCTCATATGATATATTTTTATTTTCATAAGTTTTATTAGAGTTGGGAGTATATTTTCATATATTTCTCAAGAGTTTTAATTTCACCGTCACGATTTGTTTTAGCGAATTTCCCCTATAGGGAAGAAGCTATTACCGTAGGTCTCATGGTAAGACTTAAGCCCGAGACCATGATAACTTTTTGTTTTGATGTCCCCAGATGTCCAAAACACTATTCGTTCAAATTTATATATATGTATATATATATCTATATATATATATATATATCTATATATATATATATATATCTATATATGTGTCCGTGAATGCGATAACTTGAGTAAAAAACGTTCGATTTCGATGAAATTTGGCTCAAATGTGTAAACTGACATTTATGACTTTAAGTTCGAAAACCAGAAAAATCGGACCATGGGAAGGCGGGTTTATGGGGGTTTTAAATTTTCCAAAAATCAGTTTTTTGCATTTTTTACCCTAAAATTTTTAAAACACTTAATTTTGGTTTAGACCATGGTATAGAGCTTAAAAAAACAAATAATATGGTATTTTGAATTATTAACCTAGGTTAAGTGGTTGCGGAAAAAATCCAAAAAACATGCTCATAAAATCTCCCATGTTAATCTTATGGGAAAAAGGTTTTTGGCTTTTCCTCAGTTAATTTTACTTTAAACTTCACATTTTCTTTTAACAATCACTTCAGCTCCACAAAACAATCATTTTGGTGTTTAAATTGTGATTCTACGTCAAACCGTTGCAGAGATATTCAAAGTGCTAAACACAGTACGTTGTCCAATGTTATCCTTATGGAGAATAAATGAAATTTGATATCTTGATTATTTATGAATGTATATTGATGAAATTTGGTATGTGGCTTCATGTTGTACTGGTATATTGATAATTGCACAAAAAATAAATGTTTTGTTGATTGTCCCCGTAGCAGCTAACCTGCATACTCAGCCCTAATGTTATTCTTATGGAGAATAAGTAAAGTTTTATATCTCCCTTAATTATGAACATAAATTAATAAAACATGGTAAGTAGCTTCACCTGGTTCAGTTACATTGATAATTGCATAAAAACTCATTTCTTATCTTCCTCGTTGCAGCAAACCTGCGTACTCAGTCCTAATGTTATTCTTATGGGGAATAAATAAAATGTAATAAATCACTTATTTATGAATTTTTTTTGTCAAACTTGGTGAGTGGCTTTATGTACTAGTGAGAAACATATCAATGCATTGGAAATTCGCTGAGTACGCAGGTTTGCTGCGACGGGGGGTATTTATTACTATCAAAGTGAGTACTATTTTTAACAAAGCAGTATTTTGTGTCCCATTTATGGTTGCAAAGTAAGACATATATGTATGGTAATAGTGAAAGACGTAGTTAAGCGATTACTGTTAAAATAATTGTTTCTGTTAATAGCTATACACTCTTATATGAACAGCAGAGTTGTGTCGTCTTCATAAAATATGAATCTGGCAAAGAGAAGTTGTGCAGAAAGATCACCGATATAAAAAACGAAAAGCAAAGGCCCTAGAATTTTGTTCTGTAGAATTCCATAGGCCCTCCTTACTTTCACCAAACTCAGATGCAGGGTTACCAGACGCCCTCTTTTTGGATCATTAGAAAACGTTCGGGTGGATTTTAGAGAAAACCGCTGTTTGTCCGGGTTTTCATAAGCAGCAAAAGAATATTGGGGATTACATATTTATCGACATATAATTAAGATTTAAGCTGATATTTCGTCAAGGTAGTTATAAAATCATAAGTTTTTCGCTGAAAACTCATTACCCATACTTTGCTCTAAAATGTGTCATTCTTATTCTATGAAATCAGTTGGTATTTGTTGTTTACATTATGACATCACGCTATGTTTGGTGGGGGAAATTTCATACAGAGCTGGGCAGGTTATGACATCATTGTTATCCTATACTAGGATACCACCAACATCACAAAATCGTATCGACGGTTGCATAACCAATATAACCCAAATCCGAATTAAGGCCGTTACTCAACAAAATAATATCTCTGACCATAATGCAATTGTTTGCAAAACATCTGATTTTTCAGCCCCTTTTACTGCAGCTCTAAAAAAATATTAGGCCTATAATAATCAAAAACCTAGATCTATTAAAACAGAAACTAAGTGAAGAATCATGGGAAGGAGCCTATACATTTTTAAACAAACAAAGAAGACCTTTTTTGGGATCAAACACTCTGAAACTAAAAAAAATAGCCTGAGTGCTGCATATAACATCTCTGGACATATAAAGAAAATCTCTGGACATCTCTGGAAAATAAATAAATCAACATCAAACTTAAAAAGACCTACAATCTGGAAATAAAAAGGAAAAACTCTTAACACACTACAAACCGAATAAGAAACTCCAGTAATCTGGCCAAAGAAATATGGAATACCAAAATAAATAAAGAGAAAAGCAACAGGCTAACAGATTTGACAATGACAAAGCCCCAACATAAAAAATAGACAACTATGTAGATAACCCTATAATGATCAGTAACCTTCTAAATAACTAAGGACTTCATATCTCAAGGAAACCATCGCCAAGACAACTCAAACAACACCCCTACCAGGAAAATGGCAGAACAAAATACAAAAAAACGACTTTCATTCAACACTTTCAGGAAAACCGATGAACTACTGATGAACTCAAACAAATGTTTTTTCATCTACCGCCAAAAACTTCTTCTGGATACGATGAAATATGAAATAAAATCATCAAACACTGTCAACATGAAATTATACAACCACTTTTTGGCTTTATTAACTCATCAATAGAACAAGCAATAGTACCTTATGGAATGAAATTAGCAACAGTTTACCTAAAATTCAAAAAAAGTGATAAAACCTAAATAGAAAACTATAAACCTACCGTATATCAATTTTACCCATACTTTCTCAGTATCTTGAGAAAATCATTTACAACCAAATTATGGTACACTTAAACAACTTGGAAATTCTTTCTCCACAACATGGATTCAGAAGGAATAAATAAAAAAATACAGCTTTAAATAAACCCTGTGAAACTATCACTTCTCTTTGGGAAAGCAAACAAACAGCATCTGGAGTCTTCTTAGATTTACAGAAGGCCTTAGATCAGGGGTTCTCAAACTGGGGGTCGCGACCCCAAGGGGGGTCGCGGGCAGGGTCCCGGGGGGTCGCGGAAGCTCCGAAAATAAAAATTTATTTTGTACAAAATGTAGGCCCGACTTAGACAAAAATAGGCTTAAATATATCATTTTTAGCCTTTAGGATGGGAGTGGTTATCTCTTGAGCAATAATATGTTTAGTTAGAGATATAAAATAGACACAACTAAATCTCATAGATGGGATCGATTACACTTCTTAAAAAATTAACTCTTACGAAGCCAAAGCAACAAGACTCGTCGCGCCGGCGCAGCGGGCTGTCGTCATGCTGACCGCGACTATCGTGCCGACGCGATGCCGACGCTCTCTTTGTCAGGTAGGCCTAAGTAAAAATCGTCATAGCAACAGGACCGTTACCAATACCAACTGATAAACATCTTATTAACATATTGGAAAGGTGAATGCAAATGAAACCTCTGAAGCCGCTTTAAAATAGTAGACCAACTTTATTTGTTAACACAAAAAAACATTAAAGAAGTATAAAGTAAGTAAATCATATTACATATTACTGAACTCTTAAGATTATGAGCAAAATCTAAGCTTGTTTTGTCAGTCCAATCTTAAGTCAAATAGAAAATAAAAATACACTTATAGAAAGCAACGGGATTAACTTTAGTGAGACCCGTGAGCTTCTTTGGATTTAACAATCTTTAAAATATCTGGTTTTATTTTTGTAATGCACAACATGATGTAATTTTCAAGAGACAAAAGGTTTCTTGATTTGATTTTTATTGTTACCATCCTTGAAATCCCGGATTCACATAAATATGATGTTGTGAAAGGAATCAAAACTTTCAAAGCTTCAGACACCAATTCCGGATACTCATTTCTTACACCAAGCCAAAACCTGTCTACAAACTCGCTTTCATACCGCAACATTTTTGATTGATCTGATGAGAGCTCGATAAGCTTATCATGAAGATTTGCATCTATTTCTGCCTTTTCCACAATTTTTTCTTTGAATGGATATAAAACCCACTGTATACCACAGGTGTCTTCAGTCGGAATGTAATCCAAAAGCTGGATTTTCAAAGCTTTCAGGTGGGTAGACACGAGTATTGAAAAATGTTAGATCAAGTGAATAATCCCCAACACTAGAAACAAATTCCTTTAAAATCATTGGTTAAGGCAAAATTTTCGAAATTCATTTTTTTCACTCGTTTTTCCCAAAGCGTTAGTTTTTTTACAAAAGCATTTACTGTATCCTGGGCAAATAATATAGTTTTATCCGGTCCTTGTAGAGACATGTTCAGAATGTTTATTTGAGAAAAAATGTCAGCTAAGTAAACTCGTCCCCTGCAAAAGCGACTTTTCTCCAGTCTGTGTGGCGAAATGGGTGCTTTACACAAAAATTTACTGCTTCATACCGAGGTACGCTGGGTGTCTCGCGGCAACGTGTTATGCATACTATTTTAATTGAGAGCAGAAATGTTGATCTTTCTTCAGGATGCTAATCCCGAACTAGCTAAGTTTTTTGCTGACGAAGAGTAGCTTGCTGGATTAACCACTCTTCGTCAGCAAAAAACTTAGCTAGTTCGGGATTAGCATCCTGAAGAAAGATCAACATTTCTGCTCTCAATTAAAATAGTATGCATAACACGTTGCCGCGAGACACCCAGCGTACCTCGGTATGAAGCAGTAAATTTTTGTGTAAAGCACCCATTTCGCCACACAGACTGGAGAAAAGTCGCTTTTGCAGGGGATGAGTCTTAACAAAATTGTATTTGCTATGCTAGAAAAACAAAGTGAATCTCACTCTCTAACTACGGTACCTAAAAATGAACGTTTAGGTTAGGATGAAGGTAAAAGGGGTCGCGAACATTTTAATACCTAAAAAGGGGGTCGCGGGCTCGAAAAGTTTGAGAACCCCTGCCTTAGGTAGTCTAGACAGAAACATTTTAATAAATAAACTGGAAGAAATAAAAGACAATGCATTAAACTGGATCATAAATTACTTAATAGAGAACAACAAGTACAAATAGTTCACCACATTAACAACACAGAAACCAAAATAAAATCATCAATCCGATTAACTAACCGAGGAATTCCACAAGGCTCAGTACTTGGGCCCCTGTACTTCATAATATATATCAACTGTTTTCCCAACTATCTACCACCTGAAAAATCCTGTGTATATGTTCGCAGACAACACGACGATCCTCTTTCCAATAGCAACAAAGCATCACATTGAAATGGAAGAAACATTACAACAAGCCACACATATATCTGTTCCATCACCACATCTACAAATAAACAGATAAAAAACTGTTAACATAAACTGTTAGCATAATGGATAACAAAATGTAATAGATAAACAGTAAAAATAAAGAAAACTCAATATCATTTAATGAATTTGTATACGCTAAATGCATTTTTTGGCCTCATTTTTACAGTTACAATATACACAAATAAAATAGGTAACACAAAACTCAACCACAAACTTAACATATTTACAATTCAGACATTTTAAATTATTATCACTTAGCGAAGAAAATAAACCAAAATAGAAATCGTGTTACTTTACAGATTAATAAGAATAGCACAAAACAAGTATAAACTAAATTTGTAAATGCCATTCTATTTTTTCCGCTTCTTTTGAGCTTCAAAAATGTATGCAGGATTTCTGATTGGCATGTTTCGGGGTTTTCGAGGATCTCTAATTTCAGGCAACAAACAATCTTTGTAAAATCTTGTCAGCTTTGGTTCCATTTTCTCTGTCCAAAAAGCATCATCCTTGTCAATTCTTTCAATTTTCTTACCTTTAGGTGTCCATACTACAAATATGCAATGGTTTTTACCGCTATGTGGAGCTGGCCTTGAATCTGAAAGAAGTAGGTGTAATTTTTGTTGACTTCATATTTGTTGGTTTTATTGTTAATTTTCCAAAAATTGCTAAAAACTCCTCTCTTTTTGGCTATGGCTTCTTCAGGACTTCCAGCTGCTGACGGGCACTTCACTTCAACGATTCCATCATCACCTAGAAGCCTGTCTGGTGTTGCTGCGAGATACGGCAACTCCGAGTCAATGAATAGGCCGCACTAATAAATCTCCATTCCATCTGATTTCAGTTCTTGAATCGCTACTGCTTCGTTCTCTAGGCCGTACTTCACACTTCGAACATCAATTTCATTGCTATATAGCAAACTTGTGACAAGTTTATCACAGCTTGTATGAGGAAGTCTTTTGCAAACCTGTCCAAAGTTTGAGGCCGTTAAAAGCCTCCGCCTTTCTTCTCTCCACAAAGTACTTTCTCGCTGCAGTCTTGTGTCGGCTTCGATCATTTGTATTTCCTCTTCCGATTTTTGTAAACTACCGAAGAACTCCTCAGCTTTCAAATTGTACTCCTCTTCACTAAGGTCTGGTCTTTGCGCATTATCACCATAATGTGGGTCAGATTTCAAATTTCCTACGAGAAGTCGACGCCTACTTTTTGGGGACTTCAAGTGCAACTTTGCAAGTTTAACAATTTTCTTCTTTCTTCTGTGCTCGTAGGACTTAAGAGTATTTTCCAGGGCTACATTGGTACATTGTTTTGTGCAACTTGTAGTGTGGTCCCGCTGTTGTGACTCACCACGGCTGCAGCGCATCGAGCTTGGTAAGATCTTTTCTTAGCAAAATTCATCCGTTTACCACCAATAAATTTTGATACTATTGAGTTGAAATGCTCAGCATAATTGCTGGTAACATCGACAATCAAGCTGCGAGCATTATCAACCAACGTTCCAACAGCGGTCATTATCTTGTAGTAAAGACCCAAGATCTTCAATACGGGAACTAGGTTTCTTTCATTGTTCTTGGGACCATCACAAAAATAGTTTCTGTCTTTGCACTTTTCGTGCTCCCCAAAAACATGACTCGGTCCATTCAGCAGATCCTTCCTTAGTTCAAGGATACACGTTTTGTCTTCTTCACTATGCGTTTTTTTATGAGAAATGGCTTTGGAAACAGCATACCGCAGCCACAATACTCATGCCTCGATCTTCTTCCTGTGTGTTTTGGTTGAGATTGCTTGGCCATCGGAACCGGTGTACTTGGTAGTGTTGGCTGCTATGCTCCTTAGCTTGTTACAGTAGTTCCTCAACAAGTGGTTCTTGCACTCGATCTTTTCCACAGTCAGGTTGGGGTATGGGCGGGTAGCGAGCAGATGATTGTACACGCTGCTATCACCGTCAGCAATGAGACGAGCGTACCTCACACCGTACATTTCCTCACTTTGTCGGAATCCTTCTGCAATTATATCAGGTTCCATGCTGCTACAAGAGCTATCCCAATTTTTAAAACAAACGTGGCTTTTGCCTGGTGCTTTGTTTAATTGGGCTCTTGCACTTGTAGTACAGAATTTATTTCTTACTCCAATGTACAACACTTTTCTGGTGGAGAACCCAACAATAGGGGCCTGGAAATAAAATAACATAGATGATAGAAGCACCCGGCCTAAGGAAGCATCCCAGAATAATAGTAATTCAAATTTGTAGATTTTGATATTGTTATACATGGAGTAGGCCTATGTTGGTTGCACTCATTATGTTACAATATTATTCAATCTATAAATTTGAGAAGTTACAATTAAAAAATATAATACCCCCGTAGCAGCAAACCTGCGTACTCAGCGAATTTCCAATGCATCTATATGTATCTCAAAACCACATAAAGCCACATACCAATTTTCATCAATATATACATTCATAAATAAACGATTTATGACATTTTAATTATTCTCCATAAGATTAACATGGCAGCTGAGTATGCAGGTTTGCTGAAGCAAGGAACACAAAAAATGGGGTTTTATACAAATATCAATATAACTCATGTAGGTAAAGCCACATACCAAATTTCATTAATTTATTTTCATAATGAAGGCAGATAACACGTTACTTATTCTCCATAAGAATAACATGGGGCTGAGTACGCAGGTTTGCTGCTACGGGAGCCTTGGGTAAAAAAGTGTCTTTTTGAGCAAATATCAATGGTCCACAACCAGATGAAGCCGTATACCAAGTTTCGTCAGAATAGGTTCATAAATAAGCGAGATATAAAATTGTTCTTTTCCTCCATAAGAATAACATTAGACAACGTACTGTGTTTAGCACTTTCAATATCTCGGTAACCAATTGACGTAGAGAAATGATCAAAATACCAAATTGTGTGTTTTTTTAAGCTGAATCCAATGGGAAAAAATAAAATTTGACTATTTCCAAAATTATATGTAAAAAATTCGAAAAACACATTTTTGGGGTACAAAACCCCCCCAAAATACCCCTTCGGATAGAGCGATCTGGCTGGTTTTCGAACTTAAAGTCATAAATGTTGCTTTACACGTTTATACCAAATTTCATCAAAATCGGATAATTTTTACGAGAGTTATCGTGCTCATGGACACATATATATATATATATATATATACAGTTTCGAACGAATGGTGTTTTTGGGGTCTGGGGACCTCAAAACGAAAAGTTATCATGGTCCCGGGCCTAGGTCTTACCATGCCGACTACGGTAATAGCTTCTTCCCTATAGGGGAAATTCGCTAAAATCAATTCTTGTTAAGACAATTTCTAAATTGCCGCATCGAGGCAAACCTGCGTACTCAGCGAATTTCCAATGAATATATATGTCTTGATAACACACTAAGCCACTTACTTACGCAGGTTTGCAGCAACAAGGAACACAAAATAGAGGGGTTTTCTGCAAATATCAATAGAACTCACCTACATACCATAGAAGTCGCATAACATCATCCATATACATTCATAAATAAGCAATATATAACATTTTAACTATTCTCTATAAGAATAACATGGGACTAAGTACCCAGGTTTGCTGCTACGGAAACCATCGGCAAAAATTGTTGTTGTACAAACAACAATAAACCACAACCAGATGATACCACACATATATACAAATTTGAACGAATGATGTTTTTGGCATCTGGGGGCCTGAAATAAAAAGTTATCATGGTCCAAGGCCTAGGTCTTACCATGCCGATTACGGTAATAGCTTCTTCCCTAAAGTGGAAATTCGCTAAAAAACAATAATTAATTATCGGTATGAAATAAATTAAATGGAAAACTAATTGAACTCTTATCGTACACAAGAAGGATTGTGTAAAATTATCTGTTTGTCAACGATTTTTTATAACTTATAGGGCCTACTCGTTATTCTTTTGTTCGTTTTACCCAAGATTTTTACTCGGTGACATGTTATGGATATGTTTGATAGTTCTATTTATTATAATTATTGTATTTATTTTATATTTAACTAGCTAATAAACTAAATTTTACTGTAGAATACTTACAACCCCCGATAAAGAACTGTAGTTGGTCTTGTACGACCTCTTGGCCCAGCTGGCGTCGGCTACAACGGTGAGCAGGGGGACTCCGTCCGGGATAACGTCTCCGCGTTCAACCGCCAAGCGCATCTCCTCCTCTGCAGCCTCCCTCATCTCCTGTAGCGCCGTCTTCTCCCAGCCGTCGGCGACTTTGTTATGATAGCGATCATACATCGTAGAGCTCATAAATCTTACGTCCATAGCTCCCATAACTTGCTGCATGCCGTAGTACACACTCCCCAAGCTCATGATACCCGCTACTGCTGACGAATTAATATCCATACTACTGTTAGAATCTGAGGCTGGTTCCAACCAAATTATTTCACTTAAGTTACACATGTTACACTGAAATTTAAAGCCCGACCTCAGTCCTTCCTCGATTTCTTTAATAAATTCCATATTTTCAAAACTACAGCTAAAAATTTGTGATCAGAAATCCGTTTTATTTCACTAAAAATAAAACCTATGTCTACAATCCTTCGTCCTTGGAGAGGATTCATGCCAGTGTTATTATCGGTTGAGTGTTCTATCACCAGGTCATTCAAAAGGGGTTATGATTGCTGCAAGTCACAATGCAAATAAATGGTCACTGATCCCTGTCTCTTCCACCGTCATAGGTTCCGATGAATCACAGTTGTCACTGTTTGGTTGGTAAGCACTCACAGAATTGTCAGTCAATCTTCTTTTCTCTTGTGCCTCTTGACAGTCCCACGTGTGACCACAGTCTCCACTTGGCCAAACGTTCTCCTCCACGATTTTTCTAGCACCGGTGTTTTTGTTGGGTATTAACTTTGACTGGATTACGACCCATGATAAAGTGTAGAAAAAATAGTTATACATTAATTTACACTAGGTCACACTAACTATATTAAAGGAAACAATAACACAAGTAGGGCCTACATACGAAAGCCCTAAACTAGCGTTCACTAACACGACCACTCTGTATGGCTTCTTCTTCAGTCAATTTTTCAGGGCAGTGCAGAAATCCGTAACTTCTAAGTTTTTCACCGGTGCAGGTTGGTGATTATTGTAGATTTTCAGAGAAAGTGTTGGAAAGAGTTTTTGGTTTTAGACAGCCTGCAGAAGGGGCTGTCCAAGGCGATGTCCAGGCGATAGCTTGTACCATGACTGTGAAAGTTATTTCTTGTGGGAAATTGATGTAGGTTAGACTTGATATGTGTGGCCGATAGGTTTGATATGTGCGATAGTGACTGTATATAATAGTTAGGGTTCCAGTGCTGACATAGAGTGGTTTGCAGTGGTCAAGTCGTTTCCTGTAGGTTATGGTTCTTATGGCTTTTACGGTTCTTATGACACCCGTTGCGTTGAATAACAATCCCACTGCTTATCGCCAGCAATGAATTTAAAACAAATACCTAATAACTTTCTGCAATATGTTTAAAGCCTACAATAAAAACATTCAACATACATATTGAATGAAGAGAGATTGTTCTGGTTGCTGCTAAAGTTTTGCTATAGCCCTACGGTAAGTAGGCCAAAATTACTATTACTAAATGTATAGTTGTTTTGAATTGCTGTACACCGATTATTGGGAGTGTTATTATATTGAAAAATATTTATTACTTTATTTGTAACCAAAACAAAGCCCTAGGTTAACCGCTTACCATTGTGGAATCAAATAAATTAGGCTACTTACGTAAAAAATGGTGGGAAACTGTACTGCCAGGGCCATTCCAAAGTGCCCATTTTATTTTCTAACTCTACATTACACAATAAAATAAATGGTTGTATTACATAACAAATCAATCCATGGAAAATATAATTATGTTTTTACAGCAATAAAACTTAACCTCGCTTTACTTTACTTCAATCATGCATGATTCATGTCTTGTCTTTGCAGTGCAGTGCTGCCAAAAGACATCAAGAAAATTACCCTCTCTCAACATGAAAAGTACCCTCAAATATCCTCAACGAGGGTAAACATTTATATTTATACATTGACAATCCGTTTTTACACTAATTAACAGCTTAACGCACCTAAAAATATTTCTAATTTACACAGTATGCAACTGCTTTAGATTATAACTAGGCCACCATTCTAAAATTATCACAAAAAACCAAAACTCTCATATTCCTTAAGGATGAAATATTCTCTATTAATGTATTTGGTAATGTGGACTATCTATGTCTTCACTTTTATTCTTTAACATATCAAAACACATACCCTATTTTCAATTTAAAACATCAACAGTATTTAACTATTTTAAATACCCGACTTTCAATCTTATCTTAAAAGATATAGTCACCCACCAGACTACACCTTCACTCCCATGTAATTTTCATGAGCTTCTACCGAGCTCATGTAATTTTTTCTATAGCTGCCTTAGATGCTACAGGCAGCGTGTAGTTTGCCTGTCATCTTCACGTATTTTATTTTGTTTCAAACAAATTATGTACTATTCCTCAAATATGTTGAATTAAATAATTGAATAATATAACTAATTGGTTACTGTTTTATTATTGTTCCCCACAAGTTGTAGAATGTAATACATCAGCATCAATTTAAGGATTGGCTATAAAACTAACATTGTGTTTCTTGATTTAAAACTAATCGTCACTAAACTATTGTAGTAATAATTATAACAGTTCAATGTGGAGAATAAAAGAGTACACCAAAAAGTAACAATCATCCCTACCAACTGTCCATGCAACCAATTAACTTCTCGATCAATAGGTAGGCACCCTACAATAGTACCATAGATTAAGCATACTCCTAGATTAAGCATACTCCTAAGGAGTATGCTTAATCTATGGTAGTACCGGTACACTTTTTCTCAGAGAGGCCGTTTCTGTGATTTAGTCCGTGTAATTTCCTATTAAAAACTATACAAACGTTCAATTGCTACTGAGAAAGTAGACTTGGTTAGCCGTAAAAATAGTCAACACTATGATTACCCTCAAAAAGCCCTCAATAAAAGAATACCCTCAAGCGTTGAAAATACCCGTTTTCGGGTAATTACCATCAACCTGGTAGCACTAGTCTTCATCTTCATCCACTGAGCTCTATGTCATACCTGGAGTCACTACTATTTGACTAAATATTTCCTAAAAGCGTGCCGTCTAGTTCAGCTTTTTACTTTGTTACGTTGTCACCTTGAGGTTAGCTGGACCAATCACAATTCATTGGGTAGACGCTGCCAAAATTAAAAGTCACCGACCAGTTGTCTTTGTCCAAGGTTCGTAGAGCTTTCAGACCAGGTGTGCTTATTTACATAAGAGCGATGTTCGCAGCAAAGATGTCTTACGAGGTCGTGCAGCTGATTCATAAATCAACAACATACCATAAAGTGTAGCCAACCTTAAGGGTATAATAATGGTACAGCTATTTTTAAATTGTCACTGGACATGCAGAAAGAACATTTAAACCCTTAATCGATTAATCTAATAATACAAATAAATCAAAACAATATAATAGTTTCATCAAATAACAGCTGATCATATAATGTAAGCAGTTAAACAATGTTAATTATAATTAAACTGATGAGGAAAATATGGTTCTCGTACGATAAATATCGTGTTTCAAGCAACACTGCAGATTGGATTGGTGATCACGTGACCTTCCAGCTGTTTTTACGAGGTCTCTTCCGGCAAAGTAGAAAACCTTAAATAGATCGACTCAGCACACCTTGTCTGAAAGCTCTACGGACCTTGGTCTTTGTCTACTGTGGGGTTTACTATCAACAGTTAACCTTGACATTGGTTTTGAATTTAATGTTGGAATCATCCATTATTTATTTATTTTTTTCTTTATTGGTAAGTATCTTAATTGCCATAATTAAATTATGGTTAAGACTAAATTACATTAACAGAGTATGTAATGCTAATAATAACTGATATAATTTTGATTATTTAAATCCTTGAATCTTACAAAATAATCTTCCATCCAATCTTGAAACACAACATTTTGATTTTAAATTTGTATTATATTTTCATTTAAAAAATCTTCAATTTTGTATGGACATTTAACGATAAGGTATTGTTTTAATTTATTTTTGAATTGTCTTATGTTACTTAAAGATTTTATTTCTGAAGGAATTTTGTTGTAAATTTTGATTGATATGTAGTCTGAGCATCTTTGTCGGAATGTTGAATTTGGATGTGGCAAGTCTATATGGCTGATATTTCTCGTGTTATAATTATGAATTTGTCTTCTGAAGGAAAATTTATCAAGCTTCAAATGTACAAAACTTGCTGCTTGTAATATAAAAATTGACGATAATGTTAGAATATTTAATTGTTTGAATAGTTGTTTGCACGATGTTCTTCTTGAGACTTGACAAAGTGTTCTTATAGCTTTTTTATGCATTTTAAATACAATTTTGGCATTTGGGCTTGAACCCCATATAATTAGTCCATATGATATATGTGATGGATATAAGCATAACATACCATTTTATTTATGTCTAGAGTGCAGCATTTACAAAAAAAAATCAAAAAGATTCCTGAACTGATTTTTTTGCAAATTTTATCAATGTGAGATAACCATGAAAGATTTGGTTGTAATGTTAATCCAAGAAATTTATACTCAGTTGCCAGTGGTATTGTAGAGTTGGCAAGTTGAACAAGTTGAATTGTTTCATTATTACATTTTTTATTATACTGTAAAGCTGAGGATTTCAAATCATTTACTATCAAACTGTTATCTGTAAACCATTGTTCCATTTTAGAAATTTGAACAAAAGAAGATATCTCTAATTGTTTGTTAGAACTTTCGGTAATATTGAGAGTTGTATCATCTGCAAAAAGTATTACTTCTCCTTTATCAACAACGGATGTATGTTGATATGTAAGTAAAATAACTAATTCAATTAACCATCCAAGTTCCCGTTTTTCAATGCCACTTACCAACTGCCCTAAACCTAGAAATCAAACCTATTTACATGTAAACTAAATCATTACTTAGCTTCAAGATGATTGGTTACTTTTTATTGAAACAAATTCCCAAGATTCAAAAGTTCAGTTTAACAACATGTTTCAACTTGTAATTTACTTTAAAACAATGATAATGGTTTTGAAAAATTACTAAATTTACATCGATTTTAATAGGAAATACACCCTGGGCAGCAAACCTGCGTACTCAGCGAATTTCGCATGCATATATATGTGTCTCATTACTACATAGAGCTATACTTACCAATTCACAAAAATCCATTTATAAATAAGTGATATATAGCATTTTATTTATTCTCCATAAGAATAACATTTTAGAGCTGAGTATACAGGTTTGGTGCATCGAGGAATAAAAAATGTGTATTTTTGCAATTAGCAATATAACTCAACCAGGTGTGAAGCTACATACCAAGTTTTATTAATTTAGGTTCATAACTAAGGGAGATATAAAACTTGACTTATTCTCCATATGAATAATATGGGGGCCGAGTATGCAGGTTTGCTGCAATGGGGATAATCAACAAAAAAAATCCATTTAGTGTGCAAATATCAATATACCAGCACTACGCGAAGCCACATACCAAGTTTTATCAATATACATTCATAAATAATCGAGATATAACATTTTATTTATTCTCCCTAAGGATAACATTAGACAACGTACTGTGTTTAGAACTTTGAATATCTCTGCAACGGTTGGACGTAGAACAACACTTAAAAAACCAAAATGATTTTTTTGTAGAGCTGAACTTATTGGTATCAGCAAATGTCAAGTTTTCAGTAAAATTATCTGAGGAAAATCGAAAAACCCTTTTTCCATAAGATTAACATGGACAATTTTATGGACGCGTTTTTTGACTTTTCTCTATACAACCACTAAACCTAGGTTAATGATTCAAAATACTAAATTATTTGTTTTTTAAGCTCTATAAAATGGCTATAACCAAAATTGAGTGTTTTTTTTTTAATTTTAGGGGGGAAAATTCAAAAAACTGATTTTTGGAAAATTTAAAACCCCCATAAAACCCCCTTCCCATAGTCAGATCAATCTGGTTTTCGAACTTAAAGTCATAAATGTTACTCTACACATTTGTGCCAAATTTCATTATAATCGGGCGTTTCTTTCAAAAGTTATCGCGGTAACGGACATTTATATATATATATATATATATATATATATGCATATATATACACATATATATATATATATAGATATATATATATAGATATATATATGCATATATATAAATTTGAATGAATAGTGTTTTTTGCGTCTGGGGACCTCAAAACAAAAAGTTATCATGGTTTCGGGCTTAAGTCTTTCCATGCCACCTACGGTAATAGCTTCTTCCCTATAGGGGAAATTTGCTAATATACCCCCGTCGCAGCAAACCTGCGTACTCAGCGAATTTCCAATGCATATATATGTGACTCACTACTACATAGAGCTACTTACCAAGTTTCACAAAAATACATCCTTAAATAAGTGACATATAGCATTTTATTGATTCTCCTTAAGAATAACATTAGGGTTGAGGACGCAGGTTTGCTGACACGAGGAAGATAAGTAATATTTTTTTTGCAATTATCAATATAACTGAACCAGGTAAAGCTATATACCAAGTTTTATTAATTTAGGTTCATAATTAAGGTAGATATACAACTTTACTTATTCTCCATATGAATAACATGGGGGCCGAGTATGCAGGTTTGCTGCTACGGGGACTATCAACAAAAAACTTGTTTAATGTGCTAATATCAATATACCACAACTAGGTGAAGCCACATACCAAGTTTCATCAATATACATTCAAAAATAATCGAGATATAGAATTTTATTTATTCTCCATAAGGATAACATTGGACAACGTACTGTGTTTAGCACTTTGAATATCTCTGCAACGGTTGGACGTAGAACAACAATTAAAACACCAAAATGCGTGTTTTGTTGAGCTAAACACATTGATAAACAAATAAATTTGAAGTTTTTAGTAAAACTATCTGAGAAAAATCTAAAATCCTTTTTCCCATAAGATTAACATGGGACACGTTTTTTTTTGATGTTCTCCTTAACCACTTAACCTAGGTTAATGATTTAAAATACTAAATTATTTGTTTTTTTAAGGCTATAACCAAAATTGAGTGTTTTCAACATTTTGGGGTCAAATTGGCAAAAAAACTATTTTTGGAACATTGTAAACCCCCATAAAACCCCCTTCCCATTGTGCGATCGATCAGGTTTTCGAACTTAAATTCATAAATGATACTCTCCACATTTGTGCCAAATTTCATCAAAATCGTGTGTTTCTTTCAAAAGTTATCGCGGTAACGGACACACACTCACTCACACACTCACACACACACACACACACACACACACACACACACACACACACACACACACACACACACACACACACACACACACACACACACACACACACACACACACACACACACGCACACACACACACATATATATACAAATATATCAATTTGAACGAATAGTGTTTTTGGCATCTGGTGACCTCAAAACGAAAAGTTATCATGGTCTCGAGCTTAAGTCTTCCAAGCCACCTACGGTAATAGCTTCTTCCCTATAGGGGAAATTCCCTAAAAATGACTATACCGACAAACAAACGACCAAACCGTCAAAAACTCCCATAATGCATCAGTAGTAAAACACATTGGCCAACATTACGATCAAAAATACAAAGCGGCACGCTTTTCTACCATAGAGTGGTGACTCAAGATATAACATATAGTTCAGGTTCTTCACCACGAATCATGTAATCCCAGTGTTTCCACTCTCGCTCTGAGCTTTCACATTTTACCTGTCATTCCCTCACCGTTCAAACAACTTTCTCGTTTTCTCCCTCACTGTTTACAATTTCCATATTAATACTTTTTGTATTTTTAAATTTGAAATTGTCCGTTTCTTTGTAATATAACACATACATTGCATAATAATCTTAATATTTATAATAGTGCCACGAACAAATAAGGAGATAAATGGAGAATTCCTGTCTTTTCGCAAGTTTCTGAAGCTATATATCATACGACCTAGAAGGTTGAACAAAAGAATATTCATAGAACATAGAACATTAGATGGGGAGGATCTCCAAGAAATCAGATTTTGATTTTTTGCCCTATTTTTGCTTGATACATATCTTAAAATACAAAAATCAATGATTTCAAAAATTTAATCGAGGAGGACTATTGGTCCTGCATAAAGAGCAGCTAATCCAGTCTCAATCTGGTCTCAAGCGAAGGAGGAGGTAATTAATACAGTACACAATGGACGTTCAGGAACGTCCATACTCCCCAAAGGGTTAAAGGTAATATTGGAGACAACACACTGCTTAACGAGTTTTGCCGAAAAAGCGAGCCGGTGATTTTGCCATGTTGGTACACTGGTGATAGAAATTTTAAGTTCTTTGAACTGCAGTAATTGGTTCCAGTGAGTTGAAATATATACAGGAGTCACTTACTAACGACGCATGGTACTTCTCAATAACGAAATTATTAGCGAATTTCCCCTATAGGGAAGAAGCTACTACCGTAGGTGGATAACTTTTCGTTTTGAGGTCCCCAGATGCCAAAAACACTATTCGTTCAAATTTATATATATGTATGTATATATATATATGTGTGTGTGTGTGTGTGTGTGTGTGTGTGTGTGTGTGTGTGTGTGTGTGTGTGTGTGTGTGTGTGTGTGTGTGTGTGTGTGTGTGTGTGTGTGTGTGTGTGTGTGTCCGTTACCCTGATAACTTTTGAAAGAAACACCCGATTTTTATGAAATTTGGCACAAATGTGGAGAGTAGCATTTATGACTTTAGTTCGAAAACCAGATCGATCGCACTATGGGAAGGGGGGTTTATGGGGGTTTACAATTTTCCAAAAATCGGTTTTTTGCAAATTTGACCACAAAATGTTAAAAACACTCAATTTTGGTTATAGCCATTTTATAGAGCTTAAAAAAAATAATTTAGTATTTCGAATCATTAACCTAGGTTAAGTGGTTGCGGAGAAAATAAAAAAAAAAAACGTGTCCTATGTTAATCTTATGGGAAAAAGGTTTTTAGATTTTTCACAGATAGTTTTACTAAAAACTTCACATTTCTGTTTATTAATGTGTTTAGTTCAACAAAACAAACATTTTGGTGTTTTAATCGTTGTTCTACGTCCAACCGTTGCAGAGATATTCAAAGTGCTAAACACAGTACGTTGTCCAATTTTATCCTTAAGGAGAATAATTAAAATTCTATATCTCGATTATTTATGAATGTATATTGATGAAACTTGGTATGTGGCTTCAAATAGTTGTGGTATATTGATATTAGCACAAAAACAAGTTTTTTTATAGTTTCCGTAGCAGCAAACCTGCATACTCGGCCCCCATGTTATTCATATGGAGAATAAGTAAAGTTGTATATCTCCCTTAATTATGAACCTACATTAAAAAAACTTGGTATGTAGCTTCACCTGGTTCAGTTGTATTGATAATTGCAAAAAAAACCACATTGCTTATCTTCCTCGTTGCAGCAAACCTGCGTCCTCAACCCTAATGTTATTCTTATGGAGAATAAATAAAATGCTATATATCACTTATTTATGGTTGTATTTTTGTGAAACTTGGTAAATAGCTCTATGTAGTAGTTTGTCACATATATATGTATTGGAAATTCGCTGAGTACGCAGGTTTGCTGCAACGGGGGTATACCTTCTATTAATACTATTAATTCAGGACAACCAAATCTTCAACGAATTTACACTTTATAAAATGGTTAATTAGACAGGGAGAGGCATACGCTATAGGCTTTTTCACACCGGCGTACTGAACGTCCTGGACTTTGGTACGTTTGGGACGTCCAGTACGCGCCCCTTTCACACCGCCCAGCAACGTACCAAACGTCCACTTGTTTGCTCGTGAGGACAGGTGATCAGTCAAGTGCCACCTCTCACTCAGTGTAGTTGTTACCCGTGCAAACATGTATTTTCCGCCAGTTTCTTGGTGTGAGACCGGTTTTTCTGTTCCGTGGATGAACGAATCGAGTAGTGATAGTGATGACGACTTAGTATTATTATATTCGTTAACGAAAAGAAGTAAATGGATACATCCCATAAATAAAAAAACGGAAGAGTTTCGGAGAATACCATCACTTGATGCATGATCTGGAGCTGGATGAAGATTGGTTCAGAACTTATTTTAAATTAACTCCCGATCAGTTTGAAGAAGTATTGTCAATGATCGATGTTGATATATGAAAAACCGACACTAACCATAGAGAGGCAATTACTAGAAAGAGAGACTCGCTATTTGTTTAAGGTAAGAAAAATCATATGATAACTGGTTAGATTAAAGTCTGCTTAAGTCTAATTAAATTTTGAGTGTAGGTTAAAATAGCTAGTAATCACCATAACGATACCATTTTTTTTTAGACCATATGTAAGTAGTTTTAAATAGACAACTGTTGATGTTAGAAATATAAATTGGAAGATACAAGTTTACCATGAGATAGTGTTAACATGTAAATGAAAACGGTAATGTAATGTTATATGAATTAAATATAAAAATACAACACAATACATTATATACATTTTAATCATCAAAAAACAGTATCAAATAAAGTAATTAAATTTTTTTACATTGACTCATTTTTACTTTCTCCCTCGATACATAGTATATGGAGAAAGTATTGTTTTCGTCAAAATTTTCGAATTTGAGTTGTTAGTGGAAATATTCGTTTTGGTGCTCCCTGAACCCAAAAAAGTGGTTTTTACGTGATGTCTGTCTGTGTGTGTCCATGTGTGTCTGTGTGTGTGTGTGTGTGTGTGTGTGTGTGTGTGTGTGTGTGTGTGTGTGTGTGTGCGCGCGCGCGCGCGCGTGCGTGTGTGTGCGCGTGCGTGTGTGTGCGTGCGCGCGTGCGTGCGTGCGTGCGTGCGTGTGCGTGTGTGTGTGTGTGTGTGTGTGTGTGTGTGTGTCTGTGTGGATGTGTACAGAGTTAGAGCCCTAACCAATGGTCCGATTTTTATGAAATTTGGTATGTAGGTACTAATCCACGATATCTCCAGGGGTTTTTCATTTTTTGGAATTTTTGATTTTTAAGGGTAATTATTCCCCAAAAACCACAAAAAGAGCTCAAAAAACGAAATAATTTAGTATTTTGAATTACTATTCTACGATTGCTGGTTTCGGAGAAAATTGAAATTTTCATTTTGCGGTAAACGCAGTACGTTGTCCAATGTTATTCTTATGGGGAATACAAACATTACTATTTCTCTCTTATTTACTGATCAATTTAATTCAAACTTGATATGCTTGTCAATTTAGCACTGACCAACAGAGGAAATTCGAAATATGTTGCCCCTTAATAACCCCGGGGGGGAATAGGGGGCATTTCCCCTCTTAAAAGTACGAGTGTAGCAGTGGATTCTGTAGTGCCTCCAAAGCAGGGATTTGGGTGGAATATTTATTAAAATAACCTGTTTACAAGATTTTCTGTACATTCAACCGTGCTTTGTATTCTATATTTAGTAAATAAAAAGTAATTTATTCATTAAAGTTGGGCTAAAAGGGAGAAAGTATGTATCAGTTCCCTGATACCGTTTATTAATCATTTACTCAGTTTTGAAATGTTTTTTTAAATAATATTTAAAAATAACTATTGACACTGATCGCTGGCGTTTCGGCACAAGTATACAATTTTCGACAAGGACGACTCTTTGTTATTTCCTGGTGACAACTCTTGGGGTTTCCGATTAGAGTCAGAAGTAGTATCTTAGCTCCACTGCGATGCTGCGAAGTGGTTTGGTTGTTTGAAATTCAGTCGTTGCGGCTGAGGGGTTGGTTGTGAACCAACTGGAGATTGTTGATGAGCTGCTAGAAGGTGAGATGGTTGGTGTTGTAGTGTGGCTGAGATACGTAGTACTTTGGTTCCTTTCCAACTCGCATTGCTCTTCAGCCTGACATATCATATTTGTAATGTCTCTTTTAAATTTGATTTGCACTAATCGAGGAAGTTTCCGTATTGACTGAGCTGCACTAGCAAAAAATGGTCAATTTCATCTGGTTGGGGTTTATTGTGTTTTCTTTACTCTTTTCCTTTCATGAAGCTTAAAACCTTGTCAACGCCCTTTGTTGGCCGACTTCGCCGTTCTTTAGGTGTTCCATGATCGGTTTTTTGTGTTGATTCAACCTCGTTTGTTTCACTGCGTAAATGACCATCAGAATCGACATCGCTCTCTTCATCAGTATCTCTGAGTGTAATCCCTTGTTGAGGAGCGTTTGCGGATAAGTGCTCTTCATCTTCATTTAGGTCTTCCAACGGAACATTCGTGTTACTCCTAAAAAAGGAAGACATTATTACTGTCTTCCATATAATATTTATTGTATTACTGTATATTACTAGTGCATCATGTTCGAAGACAAAAGTAAATAGAACCCCCGTCCCAGCAAACCTCCGTACTCAGTGATTTTACAATGCATGTATATGCGTCTCACTACCACAAAAAGCTATACTTACCAAGTTTTTAATAAATACATGCATACATAAGCGGTATATAACATTTTATTTATTCTGCATAAGAATAAAATTAGGGCTGAGTATCCATGTTTGCTGCAACAAGGTAGCAAAAAAATTTGTTTTCGTCATGCTGCTTCAAAAATAGCTGTTTCAACACATTCGTTGAGATGCTAAAGTTGTTAGTTTTACTCCTATAGAATTGACAGCTGATGACCTCGACCGAAAAGTACCATTTTGATGATGTTTCCCGTCCTAAGGCTAAAAAAAACATCATCAAAATGACACTTTTCGGTCGAGGTCATTAGCTGTTAAAGAAGAATGGGGCGAATTATTCATCTTAAAAAAAATGGAAACTTGTGTATCAGCTGTTTGTTTAGAATATCAAGATCAAGATGGAAGCCAACTTTGAATGGTAAAAAATTATTCAAAATTTAGTTTTTGTTAAATTGTTATCTTAAAATTGTTTGCAGTATGACGAAAAATATAGTTAATCACTTGGACCAAATATTATCCAAGGCTTATAAATATAATCCAAATATAAGCAAAAATAAGGCAAATATAATCCTCGCTCATTTTTCGACCTCGGCTCCGCCTCGGCCGTTAAACTTGAGCTCGTGTCGAAAAGCGTCACGTTTGGTCCTATTGATGAAATAAGACTATTTTATGCAAATATTAATACAAACCAACCAGGTGAAGTTACATACCAAGTTTTATTAATTTAAGTTTTTATATAATTTAATTAAAGGGATACACAACACTTTACTATATCTCCATAACAATAACGAGAGGGCTGAGTATGCAGGTTTGCTGCTACAGGGACCATAGACAAACTATTGTTTTTTTTGTGCAAATATCAATAGACCACTACCAGGTGAAGCCACATACCAAGTTTCTCAATATACATTCATAAATAAGCGAGATATACAATCCATTTCACCATTAATTTTAAAGTGCTTTAAAATCAATGGTTTCACTAGGTAAAAGTTAATTTATGTAATCCCGGAACCAGTCCCGAGATCCCGGCATTGGCATCAAACAATCCCGAAATCCCGGGATTGAGAATCAGACACGAGATTTAAATACCTAATGGGTATATATATGTATATACACAGTGTACAAAAGTTTAAATGTAAAAAAAGTTTTAAAAGTAAAATAAAATACACTTACAAAGAAAAACATAAATTAAACAATAAATATCATTACTGTACTTATTTTGAAATCACGAAAGTGACGCTGGCTGCTAGTAGTATTTAAGATTTATTTTTATATACCGATAAAAAACTAATGGTTTTTCAATGTAATTCCATTAAACTTAATTAAAACCTCTATTTCTTACTAAATCGTTTTATAAATAGTTCAGCTGCCAATCCTTTTGAAAATTAGATTCATCTACAAAATAAGAGTGAAGTCGTATAATCATGGTGTCTAACAGAACACAAGTTTCAGCCGTGGAAATTGTAGGGGTAAAGCACTGGTAGCGCGGTTCTTCGAGCCGGCTGTCAGAGCGGTGACGTCGCGGGTCAAGTGACAGGGGGGTACTGTAGTTAGTCTATGCTACTACTTCTTTCTGCTTTAACCCCCCCCCAAACTACTTCAAAACGGAAACGCAATTGAATCACAAACAACGATAAGCCTACACCGATTCGCGAACGAATTGAACGAAACCGAGCAACATATGGAACATGGCATATTTACCAGAATTGATTCGCGCCACAAATCGGATAAAAGCAGTGATCCAACCCAACGCAACACCCCTAATAACAAAATGTTCCAATTTCTTCAGCAAAAGGCTGTGGTTTACCATGTCAAAAGCCTTGCTCAGATCTAAGAACAATCCAAAAACATGTTTGTGGTCAAAAAGTGCTTTAGAAACAGTAGAAATAAAATTGAACATTGCATCAACAGTGGAGGTGTTTTTGCGGAAGCCAAACTGTTTATAAAAAAGAACATTATTAAAAACCAAGAATGGGTAAAGCCTGTTGAGAAAAAGTTGTTCTAAAATTTTAGAGAAGGTTGATGTTATAGAGATAGGGCGATAGTTGTTTTTATCAACGACACTGTCCTTCTTGTGACTCTTGTGAAGAGGTTTGACTACAGCATGTGGTGTATGACTGTTTTTGGGTCGTCACAACTACTATCCAGCACCTTCAAAAAGCGTGCCATCACGGAGGGTTTCTAAAGTTAGGGAATTATTTTCTAATCAATGAAGTTCTTTCGTCGTGTAATAGGGAAATCTGGATGGCCTTTGTTGGACAATCTGGACTGGTTGGTGGTTGTAGAGCAGTGTCTCCACTTTTAGGGTAATTACCCTTTTTTAGGGTAATATTGCAAGGTCAGGGTAATTTTAGGGTAATTGGGTTCTTAGGGTAATTTTTAGGGTAAAATCAGAGCCCCAAAATGTTATTTAAAATGTATTTTACTAGCCCTACAGCTAACATAGTCTGAACATTAATACGAATTTAACTTGTAAAAAATATAAAAAACGAGTTTCAGACTACATCAGAGTCTTACATTAATAACAAGAATAAAAAAATAAAATAAAAATAATACTAATAATAATCATAATTAGCTTATCTTATTTTAATAAGTTGACCTGTAAACCTGTTGAAAATTACTGGGAAACACTATTCGAGCGAGGCACTGAAACAATAATAAAATTTAATTAAGATGAAATGAACACACGAGTCGTAACATCAGTTTTTTTAAGTGAAGTATTCAAATTAGTCATTCCTTTAGCTTAGTATGGTACCTAAAATAAAAAATAAAAACTATAGTAACAAAATAGGAAAATTTGTAAGTCGACCGTAGGTAGTTATGAAAAATGTTTCGAAGTCAACACTTTATAGCAGCTTTAATAAACTACTAGACCTATGAATAAAAACAAAAACACCCCAATTTCAAGAACAACAAGTTTTTATTAAATGGTTATTTCTATTAAATTTTGTAATTTAATTTAATTTTGTGATATATCATATAATTTGTTTCTTGCCCTCAACTAAATCTATTTCTTATTCTTTCCGTAAATTTCCTATGATTGGAATTAATAACGTGATCACATAAACATATTTTTGGAACTTTATAAATTAGTTAAGTAATGAAGAAAGTTAAATAGAAAAAATATTGCTATGCTAACATTTTTATTTATTAAATTTTAATGTTTTAAAAGCTAAATTATTTTTATTATTATAGTGTAGTACCTAAATAACTCATTCATTGATCTTAGCTAGGCCATATTATCAATAGAAGTATATAAATTACAGCTGTTCAGATTTAGGGTAATCTTTAGGGTAATTTGAAATTTTTTAGGGTAATTTAGGGTAATTTTCAAGGACCTGTGGGGTTGTTAATATTGTGGGGTTGTTAAAATGAATTGCTAGATAATGTTAGATAGAAGTGATTTTTAATTGAACTCTGATTGAATGTAAATATAAACAAAAGAATAATAATAAATTGACAGCTGATCTTACAATAAATTAAAATGTGCAGCTGGGTCGCCACACAAGCCCCCTACGGAGAAACGGAGTTGCTCCTCGGGATTCGGAACTTGACGTGCCGTCCGTAGCGTGTGAGGTAACGAGGTTCCAAAGAAGCAGAAGGCAGCGAGGCGTCAGCCTCCGATGGATGGGATGGTATGTCAGTCGCAGGAGGTGGCATCGGAGTGGTGTGACCGTGTTCAGGTTTGTCACACAAGAGGAAGGCGGGCTTTACTCTGTCCAAAGTGACTCGAACATCAACGCCATTTTGTCGGATGGTAATAGTTTTCGTATCACGGCGGATGGCAGGATATGGCCCAGTGTAAGGCGGCTGTAGTGATCGTCTCACGGCGTCGTCACGCAGAAAAACATGAGTGCATTTCTCAAGGTCCTGGAAAACGAAGGTCTTTGGTTTATCGTGACGAGACGCTGGAACTGGTCTGATGGATGACATATGATGGCGAAGGCGGACAACATAATCAGCTGGGTCTTCTTGTCGTGGTGTATCTCTAGGTATGTCTAGAAGTTCTCCAGGGAGGCGCAGCTGCTATCCAAAAACTAATTCAGCTGTAGATGCCCGAAGATCCTCGCGATAAGCGCTACGGATGCCGAGAAGAACAATAGGGAGGGCCTCGAGCCAAGTCGAATCACGATGACACATAAGGGATGCTTTTAACTGGCGATGGAACCTCTCAATTAAACCGTTAGCACAAGGGTGGTAACTGCAGGTCCTGATTCGTTCCGTTCCAAAAGTTTTTCCGAGGGAACGAAAAAGAGCTGATTCGAACTGGCGTCCTTGATCCGTAGTGATGCGCAGGGGTGAGCCGTAACGGGAAAACCAGCACGTTACGAGACCTTCAGCGACTTCATCTGCAGTGATTGTTTTGAGGGGTTGTACTTCCGGCCACCTGGTATAACGGTCAATGGCCGTGAGACAATATCTGTAAGGTCCGGCCGGCGGAAGGGGTCCTATGATGTCAATGTGAACGTGGTCAAAACGTGATGATGGAAGTGAGAAATTCCCAAGAGGTGTGTGTACATGACGAGTTACCTTGGCACGTTGGCAAAGTTCGCAGGCGCGGGCCCAGTTTCGACAATCTTGTTGAATTCGGGGCCACACAAAACGTTCTGAGACAAGTTTTGCTGAAGCTTTGATGCCAGGATGACTAAGATTATGTAATGAATCGAAAATTGATCGTCGGAGAGTTTCAGGGACAAAGGGTCGTTGTGCAGACGTTGATGTGTCGCAGTAAACGTGGAGATCTGTTCCTGGGATATTGACGTGTTTTAGTTGAAGGGAGGAATTGCCTTTCAGGATCTCTTGAAGCTCAGGGTCAGTTGCTTGATGGTGAGCCAATATGTTGGAATCCACGATGTTAGAAGTTGTGCCTGATAAGGCATCGACACGAGAGAAACTGTCAGCGACTATGTTGGCTGATCCAGAAACGTGTCGAATATCTGTAGTAAACTGTGAAATAAATGTTAGTTGGTTTTGCTGAACTGGGGGAAGTTTTTCACGTTTCTGGTTGAAAGCAAAGGTGATTGGCTTGTGGTCAGTAAAGACAATGCAATGGTTTGCTTAAGAATGTGACGAAAGTGGCGTATGGCAGCATAGCCAGCAAAAAGTTCACGATAATATGCTGGCCAAAGAGATTGTTTAGGTGTGAGTTTCTGTGAAAAGAAGGATAGGGGTTCCCAGATCGAATTGTAGACCAGCTGCTGAAGGACAGCTCCAACATGTGTGCCCGATGCGTCGCAAAACAATGCAAGGGGAGCCTTGTGATCTGGGTGGACTATCAGTGTAGCCTTGGCAAGATTTTCTTTACAGGCGGAAAATGCAGAATCCAATTCAGGTGTCCAGTTCACTGGTTGATTTCCACGAAGCGATGATAGGCACTGTGGAGCGGCGCTTGGTGTTCGGCGGCTGAGGGAATGAATCTCCGGTAGAAGTTCAACATGCCTAAGAAACGACGCAAGCCTTTTGCTGTGGAGGGGTGGGCGAATTGTCGGAGAGCCTCAACACGATCGGGGAGTGGTCTGGTACCAGCAGCAGAAACTTCATAACCAAGAAATGTGACCGTGGCGGTGTTTAAAACAGTTTTCTTTACATTAACTAGGATGCCATAGTCGGAAAAACGTTTGAATAGGGTTCGTAGATGTTCTTCATGTTCAGCTTCGTCCTTAGAGAAAACTAAAACGTCATCGATATAAGGGAAGCAGAAGTCTAAACCAAACACGACTTCATCAATAAAACGCTGAAACGTTTGACCTGCGTTGCGGAGGCCGAATGACATAAAGGGAAATTCGAACAAGCCAAAAGGTGTTGTGATGGCTGTCTTAGGTATGTCATCAGGATTCACAGGGATTTGGGTGTAGGCTTTGACTAAATCAACCACGGAAAAAACTTTGCAACCACGGAGACGATAGGTAAAATCGTGGATGTGTCTGACAGGGTACCTATCGGGGATTGTTCTGGCATTCAGGGCACGGTAGTCGCCACATGGGCGCCACCCATCGGGTTTCTTGGGGACCATATGAAGGGGCGACGACCATGGTCCATCAGACCGACGTGCAGTACCGTCAGTGAGCATTGCGTCAAACTCGGCTTTCGCTAGAACAAGGCGTTCAGGAGCGAGACGCCGGGGGCGGGACGAGACAGGGGGGCTAGGAGTTGTCTTGATAAAGTGCATGGTAGAATGAAGGACTTTTCTAGGAGTTCCTGAGGGACGGGTAAGCTCGGGGAATTCGGACAATATTGTTTTGGAAGAATCTGGAGTGATGGTCTTGATACTAAAATGAGAGATTGTAGTCGACTGGCAAGGGACAGAAAGGTTGGTTACGCTGTCAATCAGCCGTTGATTGCGACAGTCGGGGAGTAACCCGAAATGTGCCAAAAAGTCTGATCCGAGGATTGGTGTACTAACATCAGCGACAACAAACTTCCAGGTAAAAGCTCGTCTAAGTCCTAGATTTAAAGACATTGTCATCATTCCGTATGTATGGATTGTAGAGTTGTTTGCGGCGCGAAGATCGTATTCAACACATTTTGGATGGTTATGAACAAAGGATTTTGGGAGACAGCAGATATCAGAACCAGTGTCTATTAGGAATCTATTATTGGTAGTTTTATCTAGTACTAGTAATCGGCGTCCAAAAGGTTGACAGTCAGTGGACGCCATTATACTGACTGCCTCTGGAATTTGTTGGACTTCCAAAAGTACATGGCTGAATACACCAGTTAGCCTGGTTGCCAAAACGCTTGTGGTACCAGCATAAGCCAGCCTGCTCTGAACTGTTAGATGAGCTACTTTTGCGATACCGGCTTTTAGACAAACTCCTTTGACGAGGCCTTGATTGCTCGTCACGTAAGGAGTGCATGTCATCACACATAGATTTCATTCGAAGCTGCATATCTGACATTTGTTTTACTAGTTCGTCAAATTGAGAAATATTTACAAATTTAGGCTCAGGCGATGTTGAAGCGACTGCGTTTACGTAAGTTACAGGTGAAGGACAGAAAGATGCATTAGGTTGTACTTCTAAGATTTTATCAGCGGTAATGGCCAACATGTCAGTTTGTACGCCTGCCTGTCCAGCTTGGGCCTGTAAAATCGCTTGTACATATGATGGGAGCCGTTGCATCCATATGGTCTTCAACAAACCATCCTGTACTGTGGCAGAACCCACAAGAGATCGGAGGTGGCGTAGGAATTGTGAAGGAGTCCTGTCACCAAGCTCCTCCTCCTCCAACAATTGACGAACGCGCCGATCCTCTGATACAGACAAACGTCGAATAATCTCAGATTCGAGGGTGGAGTATGGAGTATCAGCAGGAGGATTGGCAATGAGATCCTCCACCTCGTTGGCATAACGTTCGTCAAGATGTGAAATTACATACGAGTATTTTGTTAGTTCACTCGTGATCCTCGCCAGGGCAAATTGGGCCTCAACTTGGGCGAACCAAAGTTTTGGTTTTTCTTTCCAAAAGGGCGGTAATTTGACACTTACCCTATTGACTCCCAGATGTTCGAGTTGTTCTGGATGGGTGGCGTGGTCCGGTGGGAGCTGCGGTGGAAGAGGTTGAAGCGCAGGTTGGTTCACCGCTGCTTGAAGTTGTTGTGGTAAGTCTTCGTCTCGATCGGGTCTTCGATTCAGGTCCTGTAGCTGTCTCAGAAGGTTTTCAGTTTCATTTTGTAATTGGGCTAGACGTTCCAAAAGCTCTTGGTCCATGTCGATTGAAGACTTGAAAGATGAAAATCAACTGTTGAAGAACGGTTGAAGTAGTGAAGTGGAAGTGATGTGATGGAAAGGAAGGATCGAAGTTATCTTGGTAAATAAAAGGGAAAACTTGTTCGTCGGGGTCACCAATATTGTGGGGTTGTTAAAATGAATTGCTAGATAATGTTAGATAGAAGTGATTTTTATTTGAACTCTGATTGAATGTAAATATAAACAAAGAATAATAATAAATTGACAGCTGATCTTACAATAAATTAAAATGTGCAGCTGGGTCGACACAGACCTTTAGGGTAAAATGATGTTGATGTGGTGGAGACACTGTTGTAGAGTGTAGAGATTTATTTGATTGTGATATTGTGATTGTGATTGTGCCTCAATAAAAAAAGTTGAAACTGAGACTTTGATTTGAGACTTGAGATTTGTATTTATATTGTATTTTGTATTTGTGTTGTGTGTGAGCCGTGAGCAAATGTGAACATGGCATTGAGATTGAGTAGAGAAATGAGAATTATTTTGAATGTTGAATTGAGTTTAAGATATTGAAATTGATCCGAGCATATTATGCAGGATTAAGGAACATCTTTTTTTGTTAGTGTTATGAATGTAGCACAGTTTATAGACTACTAGATTTGCTAGTTAAAAGTGAATTATTGCAAGATGTTGAGAAGAATTTTGATATTCAAATAATTGATTATGGTTATCAGACTCAGATGTATGTAACTTAGTTGACATAATTCTGTGCGGAGTGGCGATTGATTGTTATTGCTGCCAATACATCCTATTCGTAGATATTGAAATGGCTACAACAACAAATGGCAATGGAAATTTAGTTGATGAATTTGAAGAGGCTTTCCAGGTAGCCTATTTATTTGTTTTAGTAAGTTATAAAATCTTAGTGTTAGGCTAATTAAAAAGCTCAGTTTTATAAGGATTTAGGCTCTAGGCTTATCAGCTAGTCTTGAAATGTGACCCGCCCACGAAATTCATGCACAGAAAACTGAAATATTACAGAAGGCAAACTGAAATATGAAAGGGGTTGTGCCCTTGTGGTAGCGCCACTAGTCTCTTTGCGAGTTTATGAACCTTTTGCTCTGAGGCAGTAGAGGTGCACAGTTGCAAACTATAGCCCTTGTCTCCACCCCCACTCTAAAAACTATGACAAGGTATAAACTGCTGAACCAGTGTTTTCATTCATGGGATTTGCTGTGATGTTGTGCATGAGGTGGACGGGTTAGCTTCGAACTGTAGTAGCCTACACAGCGAGTTAACGCGTAGTGTGGCGAGCTAAATTTGGCGATTTTGCAGACCTTTTTTTAAAAATCCATATAAATTCAACCGTTAGAGTAAACAAGTTAACTTTATATTCATTTTGTTCAGAAAGAACAGGAGATTCTAGAGATATTAAAATAATAAAGATCTAGACATTTTTTTTCCGGTAAAGTGAAAAGAATAAGAAAATTTTGATATTTTTTTTTGAAATTTCAAAAGCAGCCAGGGTAAAATTTTTTCCACAGATTTTTTATGGAAAATTCATTATATACATTTTGTAGACAATCTAATTCCCTACATAGAAATATATAACATGTTGGGGAAAGAATTTTTTTTATAAGTTTTTTAGGGCATAATGTAATAATAAACGGAAACCCGAAAAATGCGTAAACTGTAGAGTGTTAGTTTGTGATGTAAATAAGTAATGTAATATATATGTATACTAATAATGATATATATATATTTGTATAGCTAATGAAGTAAGGAATCCAAAAAAGTCATAGGTTTATGGTAAAAAATTATTGTCACTTATAAATACATGTAAATAAAATAATGTTTTGGAATTTTTGCGTATTTGGAAAAAAAAAATTTCACAGTTTTTAGTATATAAATTGTTTACCAAATATTTTACCCCCAAACCAATATAACCATGCTGTAGTACATTCAATTACCTACATAAAAATGTATAACACTTAGGGTAAATTATTGTTTTTATATGTGTTATGTAGCACTAAACAGTCGCGGATTTGGCAAATTTCACTAGGCCTATGTAGGAGTAAACACAACACTTTATAAACACTATTTGTCAAACTTCAGTAATATTTATGCATAATATAATGCATAAAGATTTCTGTTATATACACACAAACACTTCACTAACACTAAAACTCCGAAATACTAAATTATTTAGTAATAACTCACGGATAGAAATATCACAACGCACATAAAACAAAACTCAAAATGGCTGATACAAGCTGTTGACAGAACAAATATAACACAATGGAACGTTTACTCTATCGAGTGCGGCTACATTCAGTGCTGCCATCGCGCAACACCAAATTATTCGCCATTCTTTCTTCTTTCAAATAAGATATTATATGTCATGCAAATATAACATTACAGTGGATATATATTCGATTTTGCAATCCGCCGGTTTCCGGCGGATCAGCATTTTACAGAAGAACAAAAATCATCTGTGTTTATAAAATCATATTATCTGTCAAATCAATATATCGATCTAAAACTCCATACCAAAATGAAATATAACTCCTTGGCTGTGCATTGGTACTACCCGCAACATCGTGCGACGAAAATTACCCGAGGTGGGTAATTTCAAAAAAGTCATGTTTTGACATTTCCCAAGTGTCGGCTGCAAGTATCGTGTCGCGCCTAAAATTCATTTGATTTCTAATCGCGGTGACATTGTTATATACCTGCTACAGGGTTTGTTTATGTAATAAAATGAAAGTTCAGAATATTATCTTTCGCATGATATATATATTATTCACTTTTGAGTTGATTAATAGAGGTTTATTTACGTTGCAAAATTTTCGGTCAAAATCCGCCGGAAACCGGCGTTCGCCACAATAGGCGACACAAAAATCCGCCGGAAACCGGCGGATCGCCACTCCTAGGGTTAATGTCATAGAGCTGCTTACAGAAATATTGAAACAATTCTTTCCCTTCCCTTTTTTGTTCTCAAAATTTTGCTTTGTTTTTTTGGATTCTGCTTATTATATATTTTTAGTTTAAGTTTAGTTTAGACCTATAGCACTGAACATGATAATTAGATGAAGAAGTACAGAATAAATACAACTGTAAATAACAGTGACAGAAAAAGTGACCGCTCCTACCAGTTGGTTCAAGTGTTGCTCCGTTCGGTAGTAGGCTCTAGTTGCGGTTATAGTTTCGGTTCTGAATTGGTTTGGTAATAATACGGTACTTGCCTATTCCTTATAAGTTGTTTGGTAGTTTATTTATCTGTTAACCCTTGGACTGCCCTTGCTTGATTAATGCTCCGTGCCCTAGCAATTTTTGGCATTTTGCAGAGGTTTTTTTAACAATTCTTAGTGCCTTAAGGGTCTATCCATTTCAAGTGATCCAAGAGGGGTTGCTTGACCATTTTATAATTAAATGAATTTTAGTTTTTGGATTCCTACATCATTATAGAGTAAAAAAGTATTTTTTAATTTTTGTTATATCCTTCCTAACTCCGATGGCAGCCATTTTTGTTATTGATGACTCGCAGATTTTTGCATTTTTAAGGGTTTGCGGGAAATAACAGTGCTCAAAAACGGTTACCCCCAAAGTGATGAAACAAAAACTATTTTTTAGGAAGAAGTATACCAAATATTATGTTCAGTCCATATTTTATAAATTTGTTCATCTTAGTCCTAGATCCACCCAAACATTTGAGATTAAAATGAACAAATATCAATTTTCAAAGTCATATTAAGGAATGTAACTTAATCTCAGGATTAATTTTTACTTTCTCCCCCTATACATAGTATATGGAGAAAGTATTGTTTTCGTAAAAATTTTCAAATTTGAGTTGTTAGTGGAAATATTCGTTTTGGTGCTCCCTGAACCCAAAAAAGTGGTTTTTACGTGATGTCTGTCTGTGTGTGTGTGTGTGTGTGTGTGTGTGTGTGTGTGTGTGTGTGTGTGTGTGTGTGTGCGTGCGTGCGTGCGTGCGTGCGTGCGTGCGTGCGTGTGTGTGTGTGTGTGTGTGTGTGTGTGTGTGTGTGTGTGTGTGTGTGTGTGTGTGTCTGTGTGGATGTTTACAGAGCTAGAGCCCTAACCTATGGGCCGATTTTCATGAAATTTGGTATGTAGGTACTAATCCACGATATCTCCAGGCGTTTTTTTCATTTTTTTGGATTTTTGATTTTTAAGGGTAATTATCCCCCAAAAACCCCCAAAAAAACATGAAAAATCCAAATTTCTCAAAAACGGCTCTAACGATTTTGATTAAACTTTCGTGGTTTGTAGAACTTTAGGTTTGCAACAAAATGACACCACCTGCATTTCTTGAAAAATTCGGGTTCAGAAATTACAGGACTTAAAACATCCAAAATTCAATTTTTTGGATTTTTTATAAAAAGTCATAAATGTTAAAAAAGATTACTATTCACCATTAAAAAGAGCTCAAAAAACTAAATAAATTAGTATTTTAAATTACTATTCTACGATTGCTAGTTACGGAGAAAATTGAAATTTTCATTTAGCGGTAAACACAGTACGTTGTCCAATGTTATTCTTATGGGGAATACAAATATAACTATTTCTCTCTTATTTACTGATCAATTCATTAAAATTTGATATGCAGGTCAAGTTAGCATTGACCAACAGATGATGTTCGAAATGTGTTGCTATTTAACCCTGGGGGGGCAAGGGGGCATTTCCCCTCTCAAAACCACTGTGTGTAGCAACGGACTCTATAGTGCCTCCCAAAAAGGGATTTGGGTGGATATTTCTGAAAACAACTATTTTAGACAATTTTCTGTACATTTATCTATACTTCATATTCTAAGTAAATAACAAATATTTTTGTCATTAAAGTTTGGCTAAAAGGGAGAAAGTATGTGTCAGTTTCCTGATACCGTTTATTGTTTTGTGTGTAGCTACCCTACCCAAACTTGCTGTATTCAACCAAAATACCAACTCTGAGATTTACTTCCTTTAAAAGTTACAATATTCCAAAATCGGAAAATTTTCAAAAAAAGTCAATTTTTGAAGCGCAATATCTTCGTTGGAACAAAATTTAAAAAACTGAAAATTTTACACATTAACCCTCTATTGTAGGTCATGACACTGTATAAATCTATTCTTTGAGATTTGTCTACAAGTCAAGTTATAACTTAGGTCCTCAAAATCAGGAAAAAAACACAAATTTACTGAGAAGGCTGTGCATAAACGTTACCAAGCATACCAATTAATTATTATCACTAGAATTACTGTTGCATATTACTGTATAACATGACATTTGTTATTTCAGTCCATCTTACCTTTTATTATACCTCGTGCGGATCTTCGTGAAGCCTGGGTGTTATTGGTTAAAGTGGTTTAAACCGGTTTTTAGGGTGGGGGTGAGGGATTAAGATCTGTTCTTAGTCTGTTGACTAAAAATCGCTCGTGATAATTATCTGATACACGCCAAACTAAAAACATTGCAACCGCGAAGTGATTGTTATGCAAATATCTTAGGTTAAGACTGTCCCACACATCTTGCGAACAGACCTGAACATTCGGCCGAACATCCTCCCGAATGTTCACTGAACATTCTGTCCCGTGTTCTTGCTACCAGTACACTGTGGCCCAATAAAGGCGAACTAAGGCATGCGCGATAGTGTATTCAGTGTGCTCGTTTATGTTCGGGATAGTTTGCCTCGCCATGATTTGTGTCCGCCGTGCTCCGCTTTTTGTCGGGTTTTTGGCACAAATCAAAAGATACGAACGGAAGCGAATGGCGAGCACGGCATTGCATGGTATTGGGCGAGCATGTAATTAATTAGTTCGCTGTCCACATTCGAGTGAATTATTTGGCGATAGTGTACTGGTGCCAATAAGTTCGTCTAGCTCCCACACTTCTTGCGACTATTCCGAACATCCGGAGTTCGGGTGTATTCGCGAGAAGTGTTGGACAGCCTTTATTGATTAGGCCTAACTCAAATTATTTTAATTTGCCTTCAGCCTAGTGAGTTCGCTGCGCCCATATGTTTAAACATTACTTTTATAGGTAAAAATATTGAAATTAGGCTACATTAAACAATCAGCAAAAGCAACTACACTTTTTTAAGAATAAAAAACAGCTGATCGTACATGAACAAATATTCCAAATACTAGCCAAATGTTTTCCGTAGAAATAGTATTATGACACATGGTATTGTGAACTTCCCCTCCAATGCTGATCCCCGCCACTCTTCTGCTGGCACCCTCTACTCAGGCTTCACGAAGATCCGCACGAGGTCTAACAGCTGTTCATAATTAATCAACCAGGAAACTGTCAAAGTAAAACTCGTTTTGTTTATAATTGTTAACATGTGGTTTCCTGAGAGTAGTGACTAAAACTGTTGACTGAAGATTGCATAATATATAGAATGGTCAAATCTGGAATAAATCAAAGGGACATTGAGCTATAAATAACAACTGGAGTGACCTTACAAATGCAGAAAAGAGACAAATGAGCTATAAAAATATGATAATCAGTTGGGGGAAGTGGTGAAATATCAAGGTTGGTAGAGCTTTCAGACAAGGTGTGCTGAGTCGATCTATTTAAGGATTTCTGCTTTACCGGAAGAGACCTCGTAAAAACAGGTGGAAGGTCACGTGATCACCAATCCAATCTTCAGTGTTGCTGGAAACACGATATTTATCGTACGAGTACCATATTTTTCTCACCGTTGTTAAAATGACATTGTTTAACTGCTTGAATATTTTTATCAGCTGTTATTTAATGAAACTAATAATATATCGCTTTGATTTATTCTGATTATTAACTTACACTGCATATAAAAAATACCCCCGTAGCAGCAAACCTGCGTACTCAGCGAATTTCCAATGCATATATATGTATCTTAACACCACATAAAGCCACATACCAAGTTTTATCATTATACATTCATAAATAAACGATTTATGACATTTTAATTATTCTCCATAAGAATAACATGGCGGCTGAGTATGCAGGTTTGCTGAAGGAAGGAACACAAAAAATGGGGTTTTATACAAATATCAATATAACTCATTTAGGTAAAGCCACATACCAAATTTCATTAATTTATTTTCATAATTAAGGGAGATAACACGTTACTTATTCTCCATAAGAATAACATGGGGCTGAGTACGCAGGTTTGCTGCTAAGGGAGCCTTTGGTAAAAAAATGTTTTTTTGAGCAAATATCAATGGTCCACAACCAGATGAAGCCGTATACCAAGTTTTGTCAGTATACGTTCATAAATAAGCGAGATATAAAATTTTTCTTTTCCTCCATAAGAATAACATTAGACAACGTACTGTGTTTAGCACTTTCAATATCTCGGTAACCAACTGACGTAGAGAAATGATCAAAATACCAAATTGTGTATTTTTTTAAGCTGAATCCAATGGTAAAAACTAAAATTTGACTATTTCCAAAATTATATATAAAAAATTCAAAAAACCCATTTTTGGGGTACAAAACCCCCCCAAAATACCCCTTCGGATAGAGCGATTTGGCTGGTTTTCGAACTTAAAGTCATAAATTTTGCTTTACACGTGTATACCAAATTTCATCAAAATCGGATAATTTTTACGAGAGTTATCGTGCTCACGGACACATATATATATATATACAGTATCGAACGAATGGTGTTTTTGGGGTCTGGGGACCTCAAAACGAAAAGTTATCATGGTCCCGGGCCTAGGTCTTACCATGCCGACTACGGTAATAGCTTCTTCCCTATAGGGGAAATTCGCTAACAAAACCTAACAGTGAAAAGAAACGTGTTTTAATCTAGTTTGAAAAATGAATAAGCTCAATTTATTAAAACAATAAGGAAGGCCTAATAATAACAATAATATTATTTTTTATTACTAACCGATGTCCATGAACAATAAATTGTATTGTTTAATATTAGGTATCAAGTTTAAGATTAATTCCATTTACAATAAAGGCTTCAAATTATTAAACTTAGACAAGATTGACTAGTTAACTTAGTTATTTTTTAATTCTTGGACACTTATTCTTGTAAACAGTTCTAAATACCAACGGCTTTTAATTCAATTTGTTCTACGACTGTAATAACAATTACCTAATTAACATTATTCAAGTAAATACGTAAAAGTCATGTACCGAAAGTCCACTGTCCAGTGGCTATTTAAAACTAACTGTAACTGTACCAATATTATACTCTGTAAGGTTGGCTACACTTTATGGTATGTTGTGGATTTATGAATCAGCTGGACGACCTCGTAAGACCTCTTTGCTGCGAACATTGCTCTTATGTAAATCAGCACACCTTGTCTGAAAGCTCTACCAACCTTGGTGAAATATTACTCCCAGGCATCTAAACAAACTGACTTTCCTTTCCCGAGCAAAGGTCGCCCCCCAGGGTCTTAAGAATTCTTTAAGCTTCTCTGGTTGTTAAAATTAAAATAGGACTAATCATTAAGCATTCTGAGAAGATTCAAGATTCTTTATTTGTCTTTAAACATATAAAAATGCAATTGACATCGTCCAAATTTCTTAACAATATAAAGTTAACAATATATAACAGGAGAAATAACAACAACAACAAAGACTCAGTCTAAAACATCACAGTAAAATAAATAATTATGGCCTAAAATCTTAATTCACCAATATCACAGTTCAAGTCTTCGTCAACTGAATAAAAAGCTTTGTCTCTCAACCAACTACTAATAGAATTCTTAAACTTAACTAGACTTACTGACCACGCTACATCAGGTAATTTATTAAAAAGTTTGATTTCCATACATAAATTACTTTTCTTTGTTTTTTTCTAGTCTAACATTTAATAAATAAAGTTTGCCTTTATTTATAGTATTATACCTATGAACATTCTGTCAAAGTTGATAACTTTCTAAATTTTCTTTGCATTTAACCAAACAAGACAAAATATACATATTTGGAAGAGTCATAATTTGTAGTTCTTTAAAAAAAAGGATAGCAAGAAACTCCGGCAGACATACCCTTAATTACTCTTATTGCTTTTTTCTGCCACACAAAGACTTTTTGAGCAGCACTACTATTGCCCCACAACAGGATTCCATACATTAAATGTGGTTGGAAAAAAGCATAATAGGCTGTCATGAGCATATCCACGCTAACACAAAATTTTAGCTTTCGAAGTATAAATAACCCTTGCAAGTTTCTTGCACAACATATTTACATGTACATCCCAGGTTAACTTACTATCTAAATATATTCCTAAAAGTTTAATAAGTTTAAAATTTAAATCATCATACAAATTAATATCCAAGGAGAAACATATGTGCTCTGTTTTATCATTATTAACAACTAAAGAATTAGATCTAAACCACTCATTAGCTTCATTGATCAGCTTAACCTGGTTGGTCAATAACTTATCCATTTTCTTATCGCTACTTAATAGAGTGGTGTCATCTGCATATAATATGGAAGAACATGACATATTATGAGCAAAGTCATTTACTGCTATGACAAACAAAAAAGGCCCCAGCACTGAACCTTGTGGTACCCCTATTGTGACACTACTAAAATCTGATTTATCTCTACCTTGTGCAACCATTTGTTTCCCACCATCAAGATATGATGAAAAAAGTTTTAATTCATTATCTTTAACATGATAACCATGAAGTTGTTTTTAAGAGTAAGTCATGTGGAATACAATCAAAGGCCTTCGATAAATCTATTAGTGAGGCCGAGCACACCATTTCGTTCTCAAAACTATTTAACACATTTGACACTACAGACTCTACAGCTTTAATGGTATTACGGCCAGGTATAAAACCAAACTGTTCTTTACAAATGTACCTTCTATTTTCCATATACAAATAAAACTGATCTTTAATACAATGTTCAAATATCTTGCTAAAAATTGGCACTAGGGATATGGGGCGATAACTGGTAGAGTTTGACTTTTCTCCCTTTTTGTAGATGGGAACTACTTTTTTGTACTTTGACTACTTTCAAAACACCAGGAAATATACCCTGTTCAAGCATCATATTATATAAATATACTAAGGGTTCTATTATATACAATAAAATTTCTTTTAAAATCTTGTTAGAAAACCCATATATATCTTCACATAGTGAGGAAGTTAACTCTTTTACACATTTTAATACCTCACGTTCCGTAATTCTGCACCACTTAAAGTTAGAATTTACGATACTGGAACTATATTCAACATACTTATTTAAACACTGTAAAGCATAGGTATTATTGTTTTTTACATTATTATTTACAATATAGGCAGCATTAGCAAAATACTCATTTAGCTGTTTTGATTCAATGTTCGTTTTTACATCCATTTTAACATTTTGACTGATTCAGCTTTAATAATATTCCATGCTGCTTTGCACTTATTATTGGAATTTTCAATGTATTTGTTATTTGCTGATATTTTTGCCTGCTTTATTTCAAATCTGTATGTTCGTTTTGCTTTTAAATAGTCTTTCTTAAACTTATCTTTCTCCAAATCATTACTACAGTTATGTAACCTATCATACAGGACCATCAACATTTTTCTTGATTCTTAAAGTTCATCAGTAAACCATCTATTTTTTTGTTCTTTTTTTAATGACTTAATTATAATTTCCTTGACATTACAGCAACAGGTAACAATTAAGTTTAATACTATAAATCGCCCAGTGGTCGAAATTCGATATCAAACTGTAGGCCTACTGCAAATGTTAACTTAGCTGTGTGTGTGATTGTTTTGCCACATTCACACATGTCACTAGAGGTGTGTAACTCCGGAGTGAACGACTCCGAAAGAACTACTCTGGGTTCCGGAACGATAACTCCAACTCCCACACTTTGGCCGGAGTTAGTTCCAAAGGAACTAACATGGCAAAGAAGTAGTTTATATAAAATAAACGCTTTAGTTAGTTAATGAACATTTAATCACTGTATGACGTTTATTAACTGTTTAAGACAAGTCGCTAAAACAGAAGTACAAGTTAAAATGTGACCAAATGAGTGTGGAACGAGACCTGAGACAAAGATTGGAAGATTTTTCGGCCATACTGTCATACCACGATACCCCCACTGGCCCCACTCAACTCTGTCAACTCCGACTCCGACTCGGAACGACCGGAACGGCTAGTTCCCACTTCCTCCTAGTATCTGTAGGAACTAAATAACTCAGTTTGGAGGTGTTGATACACCTATATATGTAGTTGCCATGTTGAGTTTTACTGAATTAGTATAGTTTCTTAGGTAAAATTATTTACAAAACATTATTATTGGAGGTATCGGGAAACAAGGTGGAAATAAATAATACATTATTATAAAATATGTATTACAATTTAAAAAGTACACACTAAATTCATTTAAAAATATGAAATAAAATGGAAATTTGTTTGAATATTCAAAAATAAACGCTACAGTAAAACTAACCCCATTTACTACGCTACAGGCTGTAATTGCAAGAAACGTAAATTAACTGCGGATGGATATTTCAATATTTGGCCTCTTATAACATGAAAAGCGAGGGAAACTAATGATACCAGGAACGAAGGAACGGAGATGTGGTTGGATGGCGGGACTGTTAAGTTCACAACGCCGCCGGTCCAATGCAACTCAGTTCGTTTATCGCTCGGAGTTGGAACTACTCCAAGGAACTAGTTCCGATAGGTCGGTAACTCCGGAGTGAACGACTCCGCCAGGTGAACGAAAATTCCAATCCCTACATGTCACGGCTCAAAGTGATGCAGAAACATTGACAATTTATTTCTTTATATAGAGTACCTGGGGGCCGAGCTTTGCTCGGGAGAAGGCCATTCAGTTTGTTTATAAGACTTGGAGTAATATTTCACCATTTCCCCCTACTGATAATCAGATTTGTATAACTCATTGCCCCTTTTCTACATTTTTAAGGTCACTCCAGTTGTTATTTATAGCTCAATGTCCCTTTGATTTATTTTACTACTCTATATATGTAATCTTCACTCAAATCTTTTAATCTCTGCTCTCAGGAAACCACATGTTAATAATCATATACAACATGAGTATTACTTTGACAGTTCCCTGGTTGATTATGAACAGCTGTTACAATTCTTTTGCTTTTATTTGAAACTCCATAAGCCCAATGTTAATTTTTTTAACTTTTCATTTTAGTTTTTTTACATTTTTTATTTTTCCTGGGTACGAGGCCTGTCTTGCATGTCCATGACATGTAGCCACCCCGACAGATCGCCACCTATTTTACAAAGGTAGTAGAATCTCCGGACTAACCCATAAGTTATTTATACTCTGGAATCCCCGGTTCTTTCAGAAAAGACACATATGAAAAATTTTCAAATACTACTCTCCTATATATCCAAGATCAAACAATAAATGTACAATTTTATAACTTGAATTGGCAATTCTGCATATAAGCAATAAAAAATAACTAAACAATCTATACGTTCAAAGTGTGATGGTCCCAACTCTCGTTATGACCTATCTCCTTATTTCATGAGGTCTTATTTTGATTCAAAAGTACTGAACAATCACACTACTTTTAATCATGTAAGTGATGGTTTTTGTTCTAGTTAAATATTAATTGTGTGTTTAATTTAGTACTGTTGTAAATAAATACATTTTAATCTGAAAATCTATTAAATTTAGGAGTTGACATAGCCTATTATAACTCAGTAATTTTGTTCTTTGGAGAAAACAGCTTTCTTATACACACTGAGTTTTCAAAACACTGAGCGCCCGGTTAAGTCGGTTGGTTATTTTCAATGTTTATAATAAAACATGATGTGGACCTATAAATAAATACCCCCGTCGCAGCAAACCTGCGTACTCAGCGAATTTCCAATGCATTTATATGTTTCTAACTACTACATAAAGCCACTTACCAAGTTTGACAAAAATACATTCATAAATAAATGATTTATAACATTTCATTTATTCCCCATAAGAATAACATTAGGACTGAGTACGCAGGTTTGCTGCAACGAGGAAGATAGGAAATGAGTTTTTATGCAATTATCAATATAACTGAACCAGGTGAAGCTACTTACCATGTTTTATTAATTTATGTTCATAATTAAGGGAGATATAAAACTTAACTTATTCTCCATAAGAATAACATTAGAGCTGAGTATGCAGGTTAGCCTGCATTAGCCTGTATTATAATATTACTGGCTGCGGTCTACTATAGTATAGTACCTCGCCACCAGCCCGCCAAGCGGCCTACTATAATAGTAGTAGCTCGCTCCCTGCCAAACATTGCTTCAGTGTGAGCTCAGCACTTGACGAGAACAGACTATACGTTGTTCACAGTTTAGATATAACCAGGTGACATTTGTGGTGTAGGTTGGCACTAAAATTTCCCTCAATTCCCGCAACTACGGGACTGGGAAAACTGCTTTTTTTGCTAAAGATCCCTCGAAATGGCAGTACTGACTCTCTACATCTACCTATCATGTGCTGCTATCTGTTGGCGCTTCTTAGAACTACGTTCAGCTATATTGTAATGTACAGCACCCTCGAGTGCTACAGCCATTGGTTAGCCAAAATTTAGAAATGTGACCCCGACCAGCGATTGGCGGGCCGAATTTTGCAAACAACCCGCCTCGGGGCAGTCGCAGCGAATGTGTTAAGGGATCAATTCTAGCCGGATGTAAATGACCCTGTGCGCAAAACAGCTCATTAGTGGGGGAGGGGGCATCAACCTGATCACTGTTCGCAAAACGGGTATCCCTGGCCCACTGTGGCTGTTAAAAGGCGCTTGGACTCTCTTCAGGGGTTTCTAAAAATTCCCAAACCGCATTCTTTAGTGACAAAGAAGCATAAAGCCGGCCCTGTTCTGCAGAAGGGTTAACTTTTGTATCATACACTGGGAATATGTTGACTGACATTATTCAGTTAGTTATTGCAACAATTTTCCTATAAGTTTATCTATGAGACACTGATTGTGGGGGATGGCGGATTTGTATACAATTAAAAATATTCAAATTCAAATTATTTATTTGCTGTAAGAGAATTTTACAAAATTGTATGATAAACGTCATATTGCATTACATTATATTACGTATTTGTACATATTATTCTACAGCATTCAAATAAATACCTGAAAAACAAAATATATTTAGATAAACTGACCACCCTGGATATAATTAATGAACACACATGTATTTATTGTAATAGTGCGAACTGACAATAACTTACCTAACAAAGGTAAAGGAACTAAAAACTTGGTCTTTATTTTTCAGACGTTTCGTACAATTGAGAAAATTATATTGATCGTTTTAAAGGAGGGAAAATTGGAAAGATTAAATATGACTTAACTTCTTGATTCTAGTATACTATACAGTATTTATTTTACTTTTGATAAAAATTATTTAAACAAACTAAATTCATGAACTTTTATAAGATAAATTTAAATTAATTATCGTGCTTTAAAAGTAAGTAATCCTCATCCCTGTTATCCCGGTTATACCAAGAATGGTTCTGTTAAATTCTGTATGTTTATAAAGAAAGATGAAACATGAGCAGCTAATAAACTTAAGTTTAAATAAATAATCATAAGGCTGAATGAAATCATCTTTTGCAATCAATACACCTACAGTTATTTTAGTAAAGGACAAAGGCCAAGGATTAATCAAATTGTTTCTGAATTTGCATACATGCATAAATTATAACAAACATTAGTATGTTGTATAATAGGGGCATTGGCTATATAGTCAATGATAGGGGTTTACCACGATAACACGCTCAAATTTAGTGCCGCACATTTCCCATTTGATTTAAATGATTTTGAAATGAAGGCGCGTTTTATACCATAGCATTGACTATAAATAATACTTGGTAGACATAGACAGTGTCAAAATAGTCAACTGTTTTGATGCCAGTTTGTAGGCGACTCTGTTGTAAAGACGAATTTTGTATTGCTGTAGTGTTTGGTGAATAAACTATGCTTTTGTTGCAAATCATTTGGGTTTCAAAACCGGCCCAGCTATCCATGTTAGAAGATTAACGTGCACTCACACCAAGCCCGGCCTACCTGTCGCTAATTGTCACTCGATGAGTCACCTACTCGGCATGGTTTGCAAAATTGCAACTTTTAAAACTATTGACTTTTTAATCATGGAATGATTAAAGTTGACAAGGTGTTAGGTGGATGCAGACTTTTGCTTAATATTTCTGTGGTCTGGTCGGTGTCATTGTATCAGGTTTCGAAAGCACAACCCGTTTGACCGACATTTTGACAGTTTCCGACGGCTTTGACAGTCAGGGCATCTGATTTTTATGAAATGAAATGAAATGAAATATATCTATAATGTCACATGTGTTTTTCTTTATTCAATAAACAGCTGTTACAAGGATCATATCAGCAAAATATTGCGGGAAGCAGCTCGTTTTGCATTAATTGTAAACGTTGTTAAATGTTTTGTAATCTTTCTATTTAGTAATAGGTTCTTTTTTAATATATAAAAAAGAGTCGAATCTTGTAATGAAGACGAGCTATTTTCAATAGAAAGATTTTAACAACTGATAACAATTATTTTTTGATTAACATGAAAAGTAAGAGTGGCGGCGCAACAACATACCGTACTTTTTACGCAAATTAGGTTCTGTAAATGAAACACTTGTTATAGATCACTGAATTTATTGTCAGTTGGCAAACCAAAAGGTGAAACAATATCTAAAACTGGACGTAAATAAATGAACCGAATCTTAATGAAATGAACCTAGTCTGAAAATGAATCTAATTGTGAGCCTCCGAGATGTCACTAGGTTGTAGTTAGAGGGACGACTGAAGGGTTGAGGGCGAGGGCCTAAACAGTTACCCTCTCCAACACCCCTGCAATCGGTGTCAACAGTAAGTTATGATTTCTGGTAAGATAGGTTGGGCGGTTTTTACCTACAGTTTATCCTTGGTTTATGAATAGGCCTAGGCTACTCGCCATAAAATAAGTTTATAACATAATAATGAGATTATGTAAAATGTATTGGCCTGATAAAGGCCTAATAACCTCTATGCAGTTTTCACATAGAAAAATATGTTTAACTCCAAAGAATATCACGTTTTAAACGGTAACTTAGGTTATAACCTTCAAATAGGCATTTATTTAAGAAATAAAGTAAAATAACAACAAATATTTATAGCTGTACGATTAATAACATTTATATTATTTCCACATAAACTTTACTTCCGTCACAAGTCATTCCCCACTGTACATAAAACATTAAATTATAATTACAAAACGTATACATGAACTAGGCTCTATTTAAGTTGTTGTACTATTCTCGTTCAAAGTACAATAATCAGTTAAAACTCTGTCTTTACAACATTTCATTAATGTAGGCTGTAAGTGTGTTTGTAAATCCATTATTCAGTAAAAACTTCAATGTAAATAGAAAAGAGTATTTAAGTCTACATGGTTCTAAACACATGATTCGATTTTTATTTAATCAGATGATAAATGACCATAGCAACCTCCTTTGTTTACATCCATAAACAATCCTGGATCTGATCTTTGCTCACTGCTTCTATCCCGGCTACCATCCTAGTTCCGAGATTCTGATTGGCTGAAATAAACCGTCTTGTATGCCTTAATGCGAGTATGCTTGTATCCCGGCTCCGGTGTACACGTACCCTAAAGGTCTTAAACTAACTAATATGTACTGCTTATGGGACATTGTCATTAAAATATTCATTTATAGAATAATATTTCTTTTCCAACAGATGTAATTTAAGTTTAAAACATCTTTTAAATTTAGAAACATTATCAATCACCTTTAGTGAGGCAGGCAGACTATTGTAAAGTTTCATTCCCATATAATATGGGAATTTCTCAAATAAAGTAAGGCGATGTGTAGGGTATTGAAAGTTATTCTTAAAACGAGTTGGATAATGATGAGAAAACTGGTTGCTACTAAAAATAACTGATAGTTATTCTTTAAAAATATTAACATTTAAAAAATGTAAACACAAGGCATTGTTAGTAATTCAAATTTTTCAAAGAGTGGTTTACATCATGTTCTTTTTGTTACAAAAGCCATTATCCTAAGATATATTTTATTTAATTTTAAAGATTGCTGATGCTTGAGAAATTGACCCCCACAGTTCAATTCCATATTGAAAAATTGAGTAGAACATGGCGTAATAATAAATCATAAGCTTAGTTTTTTGCTCAGTCACATTTCTTAGAACATACATTTGAAAACAAGCAGTATTTAATTTCTTCATCATCATTTCGATGTGAGGTCTCCATGTTAAATTTTGATCGATATTTACTCCCAAAAATGTATTCTCAATTAAAGACATCATATTACCATCATAATATAATTCCAGAGTTAAATTTTGCATATTCTGCACTGTTTGAAATTTTAAAATGTGTGTTTTTGAGCTATTTAATTTCAAGCCATCAGGCCCAAACCAATCTGCCAATTCTAGAATGTTTTCTCTTGTAAAATCTCAGAATTTTGTGCCTGAACAACTGCTGTTGAATCGTCAGCATACAATGTCAGGTTTGATGATACACCTGTTTATGTACGCCCGTTATTTGCGTCTTATCACCAGTCCTCATAGTGCTTGATAAAATGTTTCTGGTTCGATTAGAGGTCCGAAACGTTAATTCAATGCCTTCAATGCTGTTGTTTTATTATAGTAGTTACAGCATTTTATTAATGTTATTAAAATTGTTTTAATATTGCTGATACTGAATTTATTTATTGGTATCTTATTTGTTAATGTACATGAATATGTTCACGAGGAAAGAAACCGAGGAATATGTTCACCTGTATAGAAACTGACTGGTAGACAAAATGAGTGGAGAAAAAGTGTGTGTGTTACTTAAGATCTGCAGACAAGCCATGCAGCATGCTATAAATATTATAATTATTTGATTTTTCTGAAATAAATTAAATCTAAAAAAATTAAGAAAGTAAAATTGTCTGCCATTGTGTAAGAATATACCCATTGGTTTCAAAATAATACCTACTTTACTTTTATTTTATGAGGGCAAAGCTGTGGCAAGTAGCTACTCTATAGTTAACAATCTAAATATGTGTTTTTTTATATTTAAAAACTTATTGGTGTTTTCCTCAATAAAGATGTTCTTTAAACTTGTTTTCAGTCCTGCTTAAATGTTCTTACCAAGGAGGATGCTTTGCCATCTATGGAAAAAGATGAAATTCGAGTTGAAATGGATCATTCTGTGATGAGATTTCTTGATTTGGCAAGACAGATGGAAGCATTCTTTCTTCAAAAGAGATTTTTACTATCGGCTCTTAAACCAGAATTGGTTGTTAGAGAGGTAAGTCATATAACCGCCTAAAAAATCTTGCCCATGTTATCTTTTAAAATGAGTATGGTAGTGTCATGTAACAATGATACAGGCTATGTTGGCCTATTAAATTGTAAAATATTTATGGGCTTTGCACAAATACAAATGTACCGTTGCACTCCATAATCAGAATCAGAAATACTTTATTCAAGACTAGCTGTTTATTTGGATAACATTAAATAAATAGCAGAAAACTGTAACCGTATGGTCTCATTTGATTAACGTTGGAATTTTGTATGTCCCACGGGGAGTAGCCCTAAATGATTTAGAGGAAACTGAGAGTCAGGTACAATAGCTGTAACCTAAAGGAACCTGCCCTGATAATTTTATGCCTTAACTCCTTGTAGTTTAGCCTTACGGCGATCCACACACAGACAAGAACTCTGCTTTATTTATATTGATTTATAACAAAGTAGTATAAGTACATAATGGCGTCACTAACGAATCTCTATTAAAGTTAAATTAAATAAAAGCTACTTTTCTCCAAAATAAGATTTATCTGTAAAAAATATTTTTAATTTCTTTTTAAAAAGCTTGGTATTTTATATTATGTATATATCTTTTGGTAGGTAATCCAAAAATATAGTTCCTGCAGCAGTGGGTTTTTTTATATTATAGAACTCCAAATTTTGTCTCTGAATATCTTAGCTGGTTAGTTTCTATGTAGAGTGTTATAATGATTAATCCCTAATTTTGGCAGTTTATTTTCAAGTATATCCTACATTCTGAATTGTCAGAGAACCTAACATAGCCATGTCAGAATCGTTATTGATATGATGACCTTTGTCCAGTGGTGAAACTTCACTCTCAGAATTCACTTGTATTTTTGTTGATCTACATATGTTAGAAAAGTTGCAGTTTTTTACATTTAAAACAAGTAGGTCTTTCTCTTTAGCTGGACTTACATTATTTGTGCTCAGTGATTTAGATGTACCGTAACGGTAACATTAAAATGGTGTAAACTTCTTTGTTATCGCCAGAGTAGAAAATGTAATATCAGCCTACACTGTACATCTTTTATAATGTTTCGTTGTTACTTAACAGATTCCAACTGTTTTACTCTAGCAAACTAAGTTCAGCATCCAATTGAAGGGAAAGAGAGAGTTTGCTGTCCAAAGTACCGACTACAATACGGACTCGTATTAACTCATTGCGAAGGTTACCGAATTTAGTATTTTTGACAGTTTGGGAAGTGAAGTTTTAAATGTGCTTACAAGCTTGTCCTCCTTTTGGTTATGTTTATTAAACTTAGCCCTCTAATATATTTTGTTAGTTTTCCTTGTAAAATATTCATGAAAACGTTCTAAAACTAAGCTATCAAGATAATTTCAAGCTCTCAAGAATTGTTTCAACTTTATGACCCATCGTAAGAATTAAAATGTTAACCTGGGTTTCATCAGACTCTGCAAACATCTTTGAGGTTGATTTATATATTTAAACGTACAAAACAAAATTTCCAATTCTGAATCAACAAATGAAAAATATTGTGGAGGTTGGCCTGATATCTAAATCCCTGTTGAAGTGGTGGTGTTCTAGAACTTAATAGTCCTGGACCTGCACTAGGGTCCTGTGGGAGAGTTTGAGTAGGGAGAATTTTTCTTGAGGAATGTTTAGTAGGTGTCCTAGTAAGTGTTTTGGACATGGAAAAAACAAATAATTTAGTATTTAGAATTATTAAACTAGGTTATGTGATTGTGGAGAAACGAGCAGACATCTACAGACATGCGTGCTTTTCCGAGCACCCTGTTCGTTGCGGACATAACGAATATTTGTGTGCTTTGATGTATGCAAAAGACTGACACCGTATGGGAAAAGACGAGCACTAATGCTCGCTGCTTGCCAAGTAGGCTAATACCCAACCACACTACTCGTGATTCGGCAAGTAGCTACTTGGCTCTCGGCGAATGTCGCATGACTGGAACCTGCAGTAGCGGAATATTTTTTGTGTAAAGCTAACCTCAATAATTGTTTAATCACAATGTTTGGTTATTTCCAGATTTTCAATAAGGAGGTTTACAATTTCAAAACTATACAAAATGCCTCCTTCATTACTAAATAAATGCCGTTTTAAAGTACGGTTTAATTATTATAAATTGAAATAGTTACATTAAAACTCCAACAAACTGAGGCGTAGTTTGACAAAAAATTAACCTCAGCTTCATTTAGTAGTTCATCTCTTAAGATCAAATCAATGATTTTTGTTATGATTAGGGTAGGGTATTTTATGCTAAAAAGTAGGGTAAACTATAAAACGTCTTAAATCATAAGTAAAGTAAAAGTGATACTTTAAAAAAATATAAGAAACTCTCTTTCTCTAATGCCTACATATAGCTAACTTTGCAGTTTGAAGCAAAAATTCACAAATAACAGCAAGAATAAATAATTTATTTACTAAGATATTTACAGTTAGTGAAAAATTTAGCCTGATTACTGTTAACTAACATCAGTTGATACAGCAGACAGACAGATTTAGGAAATCATCCAATTAAAGTTTTTCTATTCAACGAGATTGTCTATACCGAACTTACTTTGAAATGAAGTCTTTCTCTATAGAAATAACGTGATTACATTTTCTGTCCCATTGAAGAAATCTTTTCCTCTGTCAGGTTCTTGACATTTGCAAATCTGCATGTAGGCCACATTAATACTACTTGCCACATACCCTTTCACATCGGCCCAGATCAACTCAATCAGTTTAAGGTCTGGATGGTGTGGAGGCAGTCTTAAGACATCATGACCGTGTGGTTTAACTGCTTCATCGAACATCAATCTTGATAATTGGGGTTTATGTAGCTTCACCAGTTGATACATCTCGGGCACACAGTCTTTAGCAGCCAGTCTTTAGTTCTTGTTTTCTGCTATTTGGATTTGGAGGTTTCTCAATTTGGTAGTTGTGATACGGAGCATTGTCGATAACCAGGACACTGTTTGGCTTCAGATTTGGCAGCAACTTTTCTGTTACCCATTTCATAAACATATCTGTATTGACATTGTGTGGTACTCCCCAGAATGAGTTGATGCTTTCCATGTAGTCAATGCATTTGGAACGAATCCTTTTTCACCACTAGCATGAACGATAATTAGTCTGTTCCCCTTTGAAATTGGCAATCTCGCACCTTTGTTGGAGACATCTGACCATAATAGGTTCTTCATATGTGTTGAATGAATATATGATTCGTCGATGGGTCGACCTTGTTCTCTGTAAGCTTTTATTATCCTGAGGTACGAAATCCTTTTCTCCCTTACTTCTGGGGTTTCAATCAATAATTTTCTGTTATTTTGGGTTCTTCTGCATTTAAACCCAATTTCTTGAGAATAGACCGTAAACTGCTTTTATCTCCTTGGAAGTTGATTTTATCTCGCAACTCGTCCCTTAGCAGATTTGTGGTTGGAAAACGATAATTTTGTATATGAAAATTATATACAGTCTCTCTCACCACACATTTGTCAAAGATGTCTAATCCTGTCACAGGCCTTGTAGAAGTGTGGCGTTTGTTGGGCGAAATAAAACACTTTGTTTCATTGTCATCACTTGCACTCAGTTTCTTTAGTTCACTATTAATGCTGCTAATTACTCGTTCAGAAACTCCTGTAGCTGCAGCAGTTCTTTCTCGAGCCTTGGGTAAAGGAATTACACCTTTTGAGTCTGCTTCTTATTTCATAAGCTTATATACATTTTACACTATTTCTCGTCCTTGGCTATGAATAACTTTTCCTTTTAACTTTGAATTGATATTGCTGTTGTCCATTTTCAAGTTCTGTACCAAAGACAAACTAAATACTAAACTAATAATACAAAAATATAATAAAAGTAAACAATTTAACATGAAAGGCGAAAAACAAATTAAAACTACGTGATAAATGTGAAGATCTAATGATAATGTTTCAAAACGACATAGCCTTCAATTAAATGCACAGAAATAAACAATAAACAACTGTTCATATGTTCAAAAATATTACAGTGTTTAGTGAAATGTTTAGTAAACATACAAAAATATTGAGATATTTTTAGGAAAGAGGCCCATCTCCCCCTCCCGTCCATCTGATTTGTGGGTTAGGCCACGCACGCAGAAACTTTTGTCCATCTGCACCATTGCTGTTAGTCCCAGTTAAATCCACTTGATATCATCCCATGTGTATTTAAATAATAAATAGACCTCGTGCGGATCTTCGTGAAGCCTGAGTAGGGGGGGGCCAGCAGAAGAGTTGGGGGGGATCAGCGTTGGAGGGGAAATTCACAATACCATGTTTCATAATACTATCCCAGAGGAAAACATTTGGCTACTCTGTATATTAAATATATTTTACCGGGTGAAGGTACATTAATTAAGTTTTTATGGTAGTCTTTATAAACACAAGGATGGCATTCTAAACATAATTGACAATATACCACTTATGTTTTTGAGTATTGTATTTTAAATTATGTCGTAACAAATTCTAAATTATTACACTAGGTTTCTTGGTTTTCTTTTCAAATGGAATGGTCAACACAAGCCATTGAACTGTTTCACTGTTGTAAGCAGTATATTTGGAATATTTGTCTTTGTACAATCAGCTGCTTTTTACTCTTAAACAAGTTTATTTGCTTTTGCTGATTTGTAATTTAAATATTTTGTTCCTATAAAACTAATGTTTAAACATATGGGCGCAGCAAGATCGCCAGGTTGAAGGCAAATTAAAATAATTTGTGTTAGGCCTAATCATAATGGCTGTCCCACACTTCTCGCGAATGCGCCCGATCATTCGGCCGAACTCCAAATGTTTGGAGTAGTCGCGAGAAGTGTGGGAGCTGCACAAACTTTTTCGTACCAGTACACTATCGCCGAATGATTCTCTCGAATGTCCTGCCGAATGTTCGGAATGAGTCTTGCACCAAATGAACCAAATGTGTACAACGAACTAATCAAGTACATGCTCGCCCAATACCATGCTCGCCCATTCACTTCCGCTCGTCTCCTTTGATTAGTGCCAAAAACCCGACAAAAACGGAGCACAGGTGAACACGAATCTTGGTGAGGCGAACTATCCCGAACATACACGAGCACACTGAGCTCACTATCGCGCTCACCTTAGTTCGCATTTGTTGGGCCATAGTGTACTGGTAGCAAGAATACGGGACGGAATGTTCAGTGAACATTCGGGGGGATGTTCGGCCGAATGTTCAGGCCTGTTCGCAAGATGTGTGGGACAGTCTTAACTAAAGATCTGCGCATAACAATCACTTCGCGGTTGCAATGTTTTTGGTTTGGCACGTAACAGATAATTCTCGCAAGCGATTTTTAGTCAACAGACTAAGAACAGATGTCAATCGCTCACTCCCACCCTAAAAAAACCGGTTTAAACCACTTTTACCAATAAACCCAGGCTTCACGATGATCCGCACGAGGTCTATTATGTTGTGAATCCATATAAAACAAATTTTTCATTAACTAGTTAAAAAGGTACAAGTTTTATAACATAAAACCAAGACTTACCTTGAAGGTAGCATTTCAGACCAGGTGATACATTGATTTACTACAAAACAACATACAAATCAGGAAAGAAACAGGTAAAAAAGGTATTTATTCATTCAGTAATTGTTAAGTATGGGCTAAAATTTTAGCCAAGGTAATTTTATTGGTATTATGTTCACCCTTTTCACCAAGAGGCTTCATCTGTGTGTGTGGAAGCCATCTGATGCTTTAAGAAGGCATCACTTCAATCACCAATTTTACCCTCAATCAAAAAGTGTTTGTAAAAAACTTTAGATGATATTCATGCACTTTCCCCATTTAAGTTTAAGTAGCCCATCACTTGTTAGTATTTATATTATGAACCTAAATTAATAAAACTTGTTTATGTAGTTATATTAAATACCCCCGTAGCAGCAAACCTGCGTACTCAGAGAATTTCCAATGTATACCGAACAACTTTATGTGGTTACTTTTATGTGGTATACCACATATAACACAACACAAGCTTTTATATACCACATATAAGCTTTTATATGTACGTTAATACCACTTAAAGCCACATACCAAGTTGCATAAATATAAATTCATAAATAATTCTATGACATTTTAATTATTCTCTATAAGAATAACATGGCGTCTGAGGATGCTGGTTTGCTGAAACAAGGAACACAAAAAATGGGTTTTTATGCAAATTTTGTTATAACAACTAGGTAAAGCCACATACCAACTTGTATTAATTTATGTTCATAATTAAGGGAGATAACATTTGACTTATTCTCCATAAAAATAACATGGGGCTACGGGAACTACCAGCAAAAAACTAATTTTTCGTGCAAATAGCAACAGACCACACAGTATGAAGCAATATACCAAGTTTCGTCAGGATAAGTTGATGAATAAGCAAGGTATACAATTTTTCTTATTCTCTATAAAGATAAAATTGGACAACGTACTGCGTTTAGCACTTTCAATATCTCTGTAACCAATTGGCGTAGAGCAATGATCAAAACACCAAATTTTTTGTTTTTTTTAAGCTGAATTTAATGGTGAAAACTAAAATTGGATTTACTAAAATATTATAAGTAAAAAAAAACTCAAAAACCCATTTTTGGGGTACAAAACATCCCCAAAATACCCCTTTGGATAGAGCAGTCTGGCTGGTTTTCGAACTCTTAAGTCATAAATGTTGCTTTACATGTTTGTACCAAATTTCATCAAAATCGGATAACTTTTATGAGAGTTATCGCACCCACGGACACACACACACATACACACACACACACACACACACACACACACACACACACACACACACACACACACACACACACACACACACACACACACACACACATATATATATATATATATATATATATATATACAGTTTTGAACGAATGGTGTTTTTAGCATCTAGGGACCTCCATGCCGACTACGGTAATAGCTTCTTCCCTATAGGGGAAATTCGCTGAAATTAAATAAAATAGCATTTCTTATCTTCCTTATAACAGAAACCCTGGCTACTCAGCCCTAATGTTATTCTTACAGAGAATAAATGTTTTATATATATACTAGCTGGCCCGACAGACGTCCTGTCCTAATTTCATTGAATTTGTTTTATGTCAAATACTCGTTCTTTCGTTCGTTCGCTTCGCTCACTCGCCTCCCGGATGAGCTTGTTCGCTACGCTCATTAGCCTATTTTTATATAGTGAATTCGGCGTCGAAAAAAGAGCCTCAAACACAAATAAATTAAATAAATTAATACGTTGTCCAATGTTATCCTTATGGAGAATAAATAAAATTCTGTATCTCGATTATTTATGAATGTATATTGATGAAACTTGGTATGTGGCTTCAACTAGTTGTGGTATATTGATATTAGCGCAAACAACAAGTTTTTTATTGATAGTCCCCGTAGCAGCAAACCTGCATACTGGGCCCCCATGTTATTCATATGGAGAATAAGTGCCATCTCCCTTAATTATGAACCTACATTAAGAGAACTTGGTATGTAACTTCACCTGGTTCAGTTGTATTGATAATTGCAAAACAACACATTACTTATCTTCCTCGTTGCAGCAAACCTGCGTTCTCAACCCTAATGTTATTCTTATAGAGAATAAATAAAATGCTATATATCACTTATTTATGGATGTATTTTTGTGAAACTTGGTAAATAGCTCTATGTAGTAGTGAGTCACATATATATGCATTGGAAATTCGCTGAGTACGCAGGTTTGCTGCGACAGGGGTATTCCTATAATTCTCTGTTAATTTCTAGTACCTCTAGATATAATAATGATTATTTTTGTGTAGGCCACAAACAACGAAAATGAAATGACCAGTTGTTATTTAAATATAATAAACAATATGTTTTTATCCATGTATAAAAATACATTTGGAAATAATAATAAAATATACATTTGTACTATTATTTACATTTAAAAATGATTTTCATTTGTAAATTAAGGACTCGTACAACCTTCTAAAAGTGTGGTAAAAATCTGCCGACTTTACGAGAGTTGTTTTAGAAGTACCTAAAAAGTCTAAAAGCATTGGGTTTATATCTATAAGTGAACAAAATATTATTAGTGAAATGTAAATCCATGAACTTGAGCAATCTGTAGGTCAACGAATATTGATTAATGGTTTACGAATATTTGGAATCAGTTATTTAATACCCATATAATCATCTATACAGTGAATCTTCGAGGATATTATAAACATAAGAATAAGTATTGTAACTGAAACTATTTATTACTTAGATTGTTTTTACATTTACTATTCCTTAAATGAATACAATATCATTACTAATCCTAGCTTAAACTAATTAATAAACAACAACTAAGCCGGAAAACAAACACACTGCACTGCTATGTAAATGGTCGGGCGCGGCGCGGCAGCGGGCGGCGGCAAAAGACAGTTTTGCCGCGTTCTTATACCTGGATTTCTGAGAAAACCGACCACTTTGGAAAATAAAAGTTGAAATAAAAAATGAAATTTGTTTATTCATCTACCACTTTCCCGCTGACAAAATGTCTCTGCCCAAAAAATAAAAAACTTCCTCACAGAACAACTTTGTCAAGTCTGGTTTTGGAAAACAAATCTACAAGTGTGTAATAAAATATTTATTCACCAATTAATAAAATAATATATAATTTTAAATTAATACCATCGTTATCCTCAGACTCTATACTATAAGCATGCAAAATTTCAACAATATACTTCAACTATTACTGTTGATAATGGCCATGTATTTGTCGCGAAAGTTTACCGCGAATTGAGCTTGCGGGTCGTAGATTTCAGGCTGTAAGCCAGACCAACATGGCGGATCTTGTCACACTTTTAATGCACAGGGTATAAGCACTGATGTTTATTTATTTATAGAGGTAGTTAAAATGCATTGCTATTCACCTTAAAAATAGTATTTACAACAAACTGACCTGAGTTTCATGCAAATTGGTCAAGTATTGCTTGAAATGTGTGAAGTTCTGTGTTCGAGTGGCCGCCATCTTTGATGATGTCATAGCTGGAAAATGTACCAGGTGGTAGATGTCCACCCAAGTCCAAAACATTTACTAAGACACCTATTAAACATTCCTGAAGAAAAATTCTCCCTACTCAAACTTTCCTATAGGACCCTAGTGCAGGTCCTGGACTATTACAGAAAGAGGTTCAGTTGGAAAAATGTCATCCTTTTGATATTGTTTTCCTTTTCTTTGTTTTCTTGGAGACATTTTAACGCCTGACTCCTTGTACCACTAAGATAAAATATTAAAGAATAACATTTCTAATTAGAAAAAAACTTGATTCATAAATTCAAACCAAATTTAACCAAAGTAATGATTATGTTTAATAACCTCTGAATTATCATATTACAGTCTATACCTAGGAGTTTTAAGTTTTCTGCTGCACCAATGCTATCTAAACACATAACTTTGAACTTTATTAAACCCCAGAAATATTCTTTCATCATGACCACTTGATATATTCTATGAGGCACATACAAGGATATATTGTCAAAGAAACAATGAATAATGCTTAGTATACATCTCCTACAGGGCAAAATTAACAGTCATACCAATTATCCATTTTCGTTACCCGCTATTATCATTTTATCATTTGATTGGTACCGGTAGGCAATAGATTGTCAGCTCTTTTCAGAATTTAAGGCTAGGGCAGCTTATTTTTCAATATATTATAATTTCACTATTGCAATTGAAATAACAGAACTCATTATTTAAGCCTCTTTCAATAACTTTGGACATTGGCACCACTGTCGGGTGTAGAATCATGTGTTACTTTCGCTGAGTTCCTTAAGGTAAGTTCCGCTAAGCTTTTTCTTCCCAAAATGCCCTGGAATCGGTATTGAACCCAGAATTGTGAATCGAAGCTCATATTTTAGAATTGGAGAATCGGAGTCGCTAGCTAACACAGATCTCAATTTTACTGGTTTTCCCAAATTTCTTGATGGCAACCCTAAATCAAAATTGATTTATGAAATTTATGAGATATTACTACATGCCAATTTTCTCTTGGTTTTGTAATTTACATCTCCAAAAGATGATTTTTATTGGTTTCCTGTTTGAGATTTTATACTCAATTAACTGCCTCAAATAAAATGCACCTATGTATTGTTAACCATTTACTGATAATTATATGATTGCAAATGGCTGCATATGTAAGATGAATAATTTGTATCTCTCTTTTAGGATATAATGGAGCTGAGGGTGGAACTGTTGAGGAAGGATGATCTGATAAAGCGGCACTACGAGAAGATCACAATGTGGCAGAACCTGCTCGCTGATCTGCAGTCACAAGGATGGGCCAAAAGCCCGGCGCAAGGGCCGACAGGGATGACCAACGGCCAACCGCCCCCTCCACAACCCCAGCCAACCCCCGGCCCTGGACCCATGACTACACTGCAGATGCAACAGCAGATGCAGCAAGCACAGCAGATGCAGCATCAACAGCAGATGCACCAACAGATGCAGCAGCAAATGCAGCAGCAGGTGGGATCACCATCAGTAATGTTAATATCATATTGCTTTGATTTATCATAGAAAACTTAAAATAGATCACACAACCTGCAGTGTAAAAAAAAGGTTGGAATGATATGATACTTTTAAGTGATCCTATATTTAGGTAAAACCACCTAAACTTCAGAAGTCCATTTGAGGTCTGAGGAGTTCCACAAAAGTGAAAATGAACCACTTTAAGGTTCAAAACCATTTATAATCTCACCAAAACACAGAATCACATGGTAGTATCACAGGTAATTTGAACCTTTTTTTTTATAATATAACGCGGATTGGAATGAAGGCTATTCCATAGTGAAATATAAATTATTTATTTGTTCACTATTGAGTATCAACTATAGTTTCTATTTAACTGATCCATTACAATTGACTTGCTAAACCAGAGACCAAGCATAGTAAACTAATCTTGACCACAGATAAACAATTTAAACAAAAAATCAATTGTGAGAATTAATGGAGATCTATTTATCCTCACAATTGTTTTTCAAAATGTATTTGTATACACAGACCATGCTTTCAGCATGCTTGATAAACATCCTTGTAGACCAGAACTAAGTTGATAAAATGTATTACGTTGTGTGCTTGTGTCAACTGCTGGATTTAGCCCACACATCAACATTCACTAGTCGCTGATGAAGATTTGCACGTCACGTATGTTTGACACTGGTCTATAGTTTTGGTTTTATTTCATTACATAATCTAATTGGTATGAAACTAGAAGGCTATTGAAGAAAGTAATCAGGGGGCAACTCAACCAGAAATAAGCCGGGAATTAATAGAACCAGAGGGTTGAATCGAGAATGAGCTGGGAGGAATCATGTGGGGATTTTTTCATTATTCACTTAGCGAGATTGCAGCGTTGAGTATATTTTTTGTTCTTCAATAATAATAAGCAAAAGAAATAAGCTGAGCGACAAAAACCAAATAAGACTACTATCTATAATGTCCAAAATGATTTATATCATGTGTTAGTTTTATTAATTAATTGCGCGTGTCATAAAAAGGCCACCATAGTTTTGGCGACTCGGTGAACTAAAAAGACGTGATGGATTCCAGACAGTTCAATAAGTTTATGGAATTTCAAAAAGAAATGATGGGAAACCTTATCGATAAAATCAAGGAAACTTCCCAAACCATTGGGGCAACCACATCTTCAAATGAAGGTATTCCTACATTTTTGACCAACTTTGAACCTTTTGATCCAAATCAAGAATCATTTTCTAATTATAAACTATGTTTTGAAAATTATCTAGAGATAAAGAATCTATCAAACAACAAGCCACACTGTACTAGACTTACTTAATTCCATAGGTGCAAAGAACTTTGACATAATCTGCACTCTTTCATCCCCTAGCAAGCCTACAGAATTAGAGTACGATTCCCTAATAAAATTAATAGAGGATCACTTATCGCCCAAGAAGAACTATCTTGTATCTCAACACCAGTTTTTGTCAACCTATCAACAAGATGAGCAGTCCTTATCATCTTTTGTTATAAAACTAAAACAGGAGGTAACAAATTGTAATTTTATTTGTCCCTGCCCTTGTCAAAAGTCAATCGCGGAGGTTTTCCTTCGTGCTCAGTTCATTAGAGGACTAAAAGACGATGGTATTCGAGAGAAACTTCTACAATCAAACTCAATAGATTTCAAAGACAGAGTTTCAGAGGCAATCTCTCTTGAAACATCAAAATTAAATTGCCGAATAATCTCACAACCTCTCTCGACTTTCACCTCTTCCGAAGTAGATAAAAATAAAATAAACTACAATAAGTTCAAAACAAAGACTAGATACGATAACCAAAAAAATCTTAACCTTCACTCATTAGGATTAGACGGAATCTGCCTCAGGTGTGGCAGAGCCAATCATTTATCAAAGGATTGTCACACAGATAAAACTAAGTTGAAATGTTCGTCATGTGGCAAAACTGGCCACGTCACTAAGGTATGTATCTCTTCTATTATCAAAAGTGAATCACGTAGAGAATCCACGAATCAAATTCAATCTGATGGTATCAATAAGTTACCAGATACAATTTCACCTGAATCAACGAGTTCTAACACGTATTCACTGCACTCTTACGGGATTAGTCAAGTAGTAGATATTTTCCAAAATGATAGCCAATCATGTAGAAATACAAACCGGTATTACGCAAATGTGGAAATAGAAGGGAAAACAGTTAAGTTTGAAATTGATTCTGGATCTGCTTTTACATTTATACCTCAAGACGAATTTATCAAATTAAAACTGCCAAATCCATTACAATCATCTCCTGTTGTTTTTCGTTCATACACTCAAAATACTTTTGTCCCATATGGTAAAATATCAGTAAAAGTTAAATATAACGATATTGATACTCAAGAAGAAATGTATGTAGTGCCAAATGCGGCTATTCTTGGTCGCGTTTGGATACGCAGTTTGAATATCAATCTCAACTCAATTGATCAGCAAAAATCATTCGGCTTTAGCCCTTTATCAATCAGTAATGTTTCTGAAATCGATGAAGTAGTTTCACTTTATCCTGAGGTATTTACTGAGAAGATTGGCTGTGTTCCGGGATACGAGGTTACCCTTAAGTTACGTGATGGTGCTACACCAACATTCCATCGCGATCGTGAAGTTCCATATGCTCTGACTGAAAAAGTAGAAAATGAACTTTCCTCACTTGAAGGGTCCGGAATCATCTCAAAAACAACTCACAGTGACTGGGGATCCCCGTTAGTTGTCATTCCCAAAGCAGATGGCGGCGTACGCCTCTGTGTGGACTATAAAATAGGCGTCAATGAGCACCTTGTAAACTCTCACTACCCTATTAGAAAAATCGATGAAATTTTGAACTCCCTTCAACGTTCAAGATTCTTTCGTAAGTTGGACCTCTTCAAGGCATACCTCCACATAAAAGTAGACGACAAATCAAGTGAAATTCAGACCATTACAACTCATAGAGGTACCTATAAAATGAATAGGCTCTCTTTCGGCATCAAAACAGCACCAGCAGAGTTCAATCGTATTATGGACCAGATATTACTAGATGTACCTAAAACTGAATATTATTTCGATGACATCGTTGTGCATGGAACAACCAGAGAAGAATGTATATCGAACTTAAGGTTGTGTCTTGACAAACTACAAAGGAACGACTTACATCTGAACTGTGCCAAATGTTCTTTCCTTCAGGAAGAGATTGAATATTTAGGACATAAGGTTAAATACAACTCCATTTCGAAATCACCAACTAAGATAGCCTCAATCCTTGAAATGCCCAGACCTACATCTGTAGATACGTTAAGAAGATTTCTTGGGATGGTGACATATTATTCCCGTTTCATACATAATATTTCGACAATAACAGCACCCCTTCGTAAACTCCTTAAAACTGACATAGAGTTTAAGTGGACTAATGAACAAGAAATCTCCTTCCTAAAACTGAAAAAAGAGATAGCAAGTGACCAAGTTCTCATGCCATTCAATCCGACACTGCCGGTACAGCTTGCATGTGATGCTAGCTCAGATGGAGTAGCTGGAATATTATCTCATGTCATCAATGGGGATGAGCGTCCAATTGATTTTGCGTCAAGAGCGTTAACAGTGGCTGAAAAGGGGTACTCCCAATTAGATAGGGAAGCATTAGCCATTGTTTTTGCAGTAAATCATTTTCATCAATACCTATTTGGACGTCAATTTACATTGATTACAGATAATCAACCTTTAGTAAGAATCTTCCATCAAAATTCAAAGATCCCAAAAATGACTTCCGCAAGACTACAGCAATATGCGGCGTTCCTTTCTGGATTTAATTACTCAGTTATCTTCAAAAAAGGAATCAAAAACTCTAATGTTGACTGTCTATCAAGACTGCCTGTCGTAACAGAGAGAACGCCTGAATCAGCTATCAACGAGGAAGTTAAATATTTATGTGAATCTTCAGTATTTCAAATAGGAACCCTTAATCTGACTTATCAAACACTTAAAGAAGAAACCAGAAAGGACAAATATCTCTCTGAAATAATGTTTAAACTCCAGGAAAGTCGTGTTGCTGACTCTGAATTCACAATCGAGGGGAGTATTCTTTTTCGAGGTCAAAGAGTTGTCATACCAACATCCATGCAAACCGAAGTACTACAAGAATTACATCAAACCCATATTGGTATTACAAAGATGAAACAGTTAGCTCGTCGATATGTATACTGGAAATCCATCGATAAAGACATTGAAAGAGTCGTTCGAGAATGTCAAGCGTGCGCTTCAGTAAGAGGAAACCCACCTAAAGCACCAATTCATCCGTGGATGGAACCAGAACAAAATTGGCAGCGTGTTCATGTTGATTACGCTGGACCGTTTCAAGGGTACCATTACCTTGTTATGGTGGATGCCAAGTCAAAATGGGCAGAGATCTTCCCTTGTAAAACATCCCCTACCTCAACAACAACCATCGAGCTTTTACAAGAAGTGTTTTCTCGAAATGGATTCCCTGATGTAATGGTGTCAGACAACTCGAGTATATTCACAAGTGGGGAATTCCAAACATTCTGTAAGACTGCAGGCATATTTCAAAAATTCATAGCGCCTGGACATCCTGCCACAAACGGACTGGCGGAGCGAAATATACAAACTCTCAAACATCGTTTATCAGCCATGTCAAATGAACAAACATCAATGCGCCAGAAAATACAGCAAATTTTGTTTAGATATCGAGCTACCCCTCTACAATGTGGGAGGTCACCAAGTGAGCTGTTCCTTAATCGACAAATAAGGATCACTCTGGATGCCCTAAAACCATTGACTATACCGATTCAACATAATGAATCTTCAAATAAGCCAGCTCGACAATTAAAGTTGGGAGAGAGGGTTCAGGCCAGATATTACTACAACAATAAAGAACTTTGGAAACCTGGTGTTATAATTAACAAATATGGGAAGCTGCATTATAAGGTAGAACTAGACGATGGATTTGTCTTCAAACGACATATCAATCAACTTCGGAAATCCAGTGTTCCTAATATCAAACACTACTTCCAGAATCGAGAGTCTAGCTATCAACATGATGGAGAAAACGCATGTCAACTGCCACTTCGAAGATCTTCACGTCTCCACCAAAAACCTCACTATCTGGAAGATTATGAAACAGGTCCGGCTTCCTAAGTGACGCTCAGAATAAGCGTGGGAGAACTATAATGTCCAAAATGATTTATATCATGTGTTAGTTATTTACATATGTTATTGTTTACTTATTGAAAAGTAAATACACACTTTTATATAATCAATGTTCTAAATAAAAATGCAAATAATGTTAACAGTTTTATTAATTAATTGCGCGTGTCATAAAAAGGCCACCATACTATCTCACTGTTGTAATGAAGAAAGTTTGTGGAAAATGGTTCAGTGCTCTTCCCTTCTGCCGACGTCATGGCACTATCGTATCGCCGTCACTCTGCATCTATATTAGGTTGTATCCACCGTCTTCCGACTAATGGGATCAGGAAACTGCTCTATAATGAGTTACGCCAGTATGGTGTGAAATAATTGTTCCCTGTGAAAGCAATGCAGATATTTTGTTGTGTAATAATACCATACCTATTCCTTTTTTTAAAAAATGTCCTTACCTCTGAAGTGAAACTTATTTAATTGGTTTATTAGATTATATTTCGTTTATTGATTTATGTTTAGAATGCGACTTTATTTAGTGAAAATACTTCTAATAATTATTATTAGTACTATGCATAACAGGATGTTCTTATCAAAATTTCTCAACAGTGATCCCTCACACTAGATCGCGGATATTTGTTGTTGTCACGATGATGGGTGGGAGGAGGAGGGGTGTTCGTCTCATGCTGGTGATCAAGTAAACGATGATTTACAATCAAAATCTGTTTTTTGTTCTTTTTAAATAATGCATACTTTGTGACTTCAGTTAAAACGAAGTTTCACTATACACTCCATCAACAAATAGATAAGGCCCCTAATCAAGTTGTTATCGCTGCCGCTACCTGCCGGAAAGACGGTGTAATTGGTGACCTGTTTAAGAATAAGAACCGGGATTTTAACAGTTTTAAGGCCAGGAAAACCGGGAATAAACACGGAATTTTAAAGTTGTGCTTCAGTGGCCACCCCGAAGGGTTAGATTTCTTATTAAATATGTGACAAACTATTCCTCAAATAGTCTAAATAATAAGATACTTTTTAAAATGGTGCTTGGGTTTGCCAAAAACTAATAAAAAACATACCAAACAGAAAAGAAATATTACAAATATCAATTAACACTAGTGGCCCGTTGCGGCTTCGCTCACGATCATATTGCAATATTATATTTGAAAAATTAGAAACATTTGTTAAAGCACTTCATCACCTGGGAGACTGAGATTTGCTTGAAAAGCGAGTCAGTTTGTTCAAAGTGCCTATCTTCATGGTTCCTCTCCAAGGCGAGCAAATTTACTTCGTTTATTTGCTAGTTTTGTTTTATTTTGGACATGTCACCTTTATATTAAATTATTCTACGTTAATTTGTCATGGTTCTAGAAATTTATGCATAACAAAATAATCTATACCTTAAATTTGTGTATACATTGGTTCTAATCACTATTCTCACAAAAATCACATGCTAATACTTTACCAAGTGAGTGTTCTTTTAAAATTGACCAGTTGTTTTTGAACAGCTGTTAAGGTTCTTTTATTTTTATTTAAAAATCTTAACCCTAACCCAATGTTGTTTTTTTGAACAAATTTGTATACACAACTATAATTTTTCCGGGGATAAGGTCTAATTATAATTTATTTATTTACCCACCAATTTGATAGCTCCAAAATTTGAAGGGCCCTAAATCAGTTTTGGAAGAGGGATAGACAAAGGTTGTGGTTTTATTGTTATGTATTGTATATCTTTCTAACAAATGCATGTTCAGTCGGTCCAGTGAACTAATAACGGTCAGTGTCGTTTGTGTTAAAGGCCATTTCAGGAAAGGACATAAGGGACGGAAAGTTTAGGCCCATTTCTGCTTATGGTACATTCCCATTGCCTGTTGTCTTTCTACAAATTATTTGTTCAATCGGTCTAGTATGTATATGATTAGGGGCCTAATGTGGAAGTTTTGAAAATCAATAATAGGGTCGAGCCTCATTGGAACGGGAATAAGCCACTAACTGATTTTTGGGATGGACCTATTATCTTACAAATATCTGCTAAACAAATCATGTAGTTTCTGTATGACGGGCTTAAAAACACATAAAAAATTCAGATAATTCATTAAAGTCGCAATGACTACTTAGACAAACTGAGCTTTAAATACCATGTTGAAAGGGATTATGTGTTCCCTACCCGATGATTCGTTGCCGTGCTGTTATTTGGTATTGTTTAGTTAGTATACCATTGTGGAGTTGTTAGTAAACAGAATCCCCCCCACCCAACCGTGAAAACAGTGAAACCTTGAATAAGTTGTGAATTTCGTATACCGTGAAAAAACCTGGAATAAGCCGTGAATTTTGATATCAAACCTTAAAATTATATCAAACTTGAAAAATAATAAAGAATTATCTTATCAGAAAATATCACAGTTGTTTTCATATAGGGTAAATGTACAACAGAATTATTTAGTAAGTTGTTCAAAACGTTGTTAATACCAATGACTACATAAACTTCAATTGTGGTTAATGTAGTCATTGTTAATATGGTGAATACCACGTCGTTTTCCTACTTGCAGATTGCAGCTGTGCGGACGATTTAGGCCTGGTTCTGGTTTCCGTTTCCACGGTGCAAACTAACTCGGGCGACAGTTCAGTCATTGACTATACACACTACTCGAGTGTGTATAGTCATTGGTTCAGTTGTTAAGTTGCTGGTGCTTTTTTACTGCCAACTGACTGCTGATTGGCACTTGTGTAAGACCGTTATACGTCTTCTTCACTGTATGTCAGTTGCCTATTGTTTTGTATTAGTCGGTGTAAACAAGGACAGTAGACAAGCTACTGTAACTATTCAACTGTCGCGTCAGTAACTCGCGCATTCCGTGTACACGGTGGGTAGTCAGCGTTGCAAATTCAGAGTAATTCAATTACCTTCGTCGGTGATAATTTGAAAATTCAAGGGTAAAAAGGGTAATTTTACTAAAGCTTTTAAAAATAAAAAAAATCATGTACTCTGTTATGTATATTTAGTATTATAATCATTGTTGTTTATTTATGATTAAATTACTGAATTTCTCTACTCTATTGACACTTCCGATTTTCGTTACTCTGACGAATTCTCACGAACTCCATGCCAGAAATGAAGCTTGATTAAGGATTACGTGTAGATTGATCGTCTCATGTTAAAAATATGAAAAATCCACAAGTGCCAGGACGACAAGAAGTCCGCTAAGTTGCAGTAATGTCTGCAAGTTTTAACTTCAACCAGACAATAAATAAGGAAAATATAAAATGGAGATTATTGTCACCTGTCTCCGCATTTTTAATCCTAGCAGTTGGTAGACTGAAAGATAGATAGCGTTAGCTGTTTTATAATTGGTGTTTATGGCTGTAAACAAAATTTCATCAGCTGTTAGTCATTTATATACTGTGATTTGTTAAGCAGCTAGAGAAATTCTGAGAAAAATCCGTTACATCTCGCATGAACAATTTGAGATAAAAAAACTGGCTGGCATGTGCAACTTCTATTTTCATTCTTTATTCTAAACTTAAACATTAATGATACATCAGTGACATCTAAAGGCGGCTCCCTCAAACCTATCAAATTCCGAGCACATTTCCTTTGTTTCAATAGCACTCTTTACACAAATACAGGAGTTTAGATTTCGAGGGTATTTGAGGGTAATTTTGACGAGGATCGAGGGTAATTTGGGGAAAAATGATTTGGCAACACGGAGCGAAGTAGAAACCGCCAGCGCCAGCAACTGATAACCGATAGACCGATGACTCACGACGACAATAAAGCAATAAGAGACTCTAAAAGAGTTCTATTTTTTTAAAGGTTCACATTCATGGTATTTACTGTGACATCGTAATTGGAATGTGGCCAATGTGGGAAAGTTTTAACTAGTATTTGACTGCCGCGCCGCGTCTGCATTGTTGTTTTGCGACTGGTGTAGGTTATGTTTTTTAATATTTTGACCGTGAAATTGACAATTTTTAGACCTTGAAAACTGTGAAAACCCGTGAATTTGATTATTAAATTTGATTGGGAACCCTGGTAAAGGACGCGTTTCCTCCATTCTGTAGTAAAAGATAAATTGTGCATTCTACAGTGAAAGGTCGAGTAACCTGTACCCATAAGATCTTCTTTGGAGCAGTGACCAATGGACATAACCCTAATGTCGTACATCATGATTTGCAGAAGCCTAAAAGTTTCCTGCCCACACGAAAATGAGCAAAATGTTTTATTTCATTCGGTTCAGTATTTTTTTTGTGAAACGCGGAACAAACCTGGTTCATAAACAAATAGACAGATAAACAAAATGTAAATACCTCCGCTGCATACAACATTTCACTGCTCAAAGCTATGTAGAAAACAAAAAATCTTATAAAAGCAGCTTATTTGATTTATATAGATAAATACTTTCCTTGCTTGTAACATCTGGTATTGCTAATAACCTGACCATAATGTGTTATCAGCTGCAATTAAAATAAAATTACTACCCATGTTAATCTTATGGGCAAAAAACAAACTTTGAGGGCAGCTCGTGCCCTTGAGAATACAAATATTGAAAATTAAAAACCTTATTGCAAAACTACGAACTGAGACAAATTTATTGAAACTTGAAAAAATTAGTCAAGAAATAAGAAAGGAGTTTTGTTTACAAAAAACGGCTTCACGTATTATATATAAAGGTATTGTTATTCAATCAAAACGTTAACTTACTTTCCAGCGATCATAAAATATTAGTTCTACATGTTTCATCCCCACCAGTCATGTATCTTTTGTACCATTGAAGCAAATAGCAGCTAAGATAGACTGTGTGAAGGTTAGTTTTTAGCTTTCTTCACTGCTCCTCAGACCCATTAAATCTTCCACTCGCTCACCTTTTTTGTTTTCATTCATGAATAAAGCTATAAATAACTTCACAAGAATTAATTTTCTATTGTTATTTTGGGGCTTAACTTTTGCAAAAATTTAAAGGAGTTTTGTAAATAAATGTCTTTCAACCACTTGGTTTTTTACATAATATACTTGTTAACTTTTAATTTGTTTCATCATTTAAATTTGTAACTTACTGGTCCCTAACACATCTCAGAACTAATCACTCCAAAATATAGTGAAGCCTGCCAATATAGTGAGCAGGGATTTTTGCCTAACAAATTTGGGTGGTACCTACTCATTTGACTAATATTTGCTTTGGCTGGCCTTGTTAGTTTTATCCTGCCCGAATAAAGGTTATTGCAGAATTAATTTTGTGCAGTTGTGTCCTTACACTAACCTGTGATTATTGTGATGTTGACAGGTGGGGCCAGGCCCGATGATGTCGCCGCAGCAAGCCATGTTCATGCAACGGGGGCCGTTCCCAGGACAGGTAGGGCCCCAGGGGGGCTTGTTGCAGGGTCCGCTGGCCTACCTGGAGAAGACCACGAGCAACATCGGGCTACCTGATGGGCGGAGGTGACGCGGGCGGGGGCGGGGCCGGGGGCGGGGCCGAGGGCGGGCCCGTGGCAGAGGGGCTCTGGACTACAACCCCTCTGTCGCCCCCTAGACTCTCCCCCTCACAACACACACTACTGACATACACTGTGGGGAGTCTTGAGCTTTGGTGATGACAACTTCAGTTGTTCTACGAAATGAGAATGTTAAACCATCCTGCGAAATTTTAAAGATATTTAAAGTAGATATAGGTATTAAATGTACCACCTTTAACTATCTTACCGTACCAGAGTTCAGTTGGAACTCCGATACAAATTATTGGAAATTAAATATGAGCTATGAAATCGAAGATATATTGTTGTTATCTTTATTAATATTTCTCACCTCTGCCCAGATTTAAGATAAATATGATACGAAACCTAAAATACAACAATAGTCGATTGCTTTTACACATGCCTTAGCAGATTAAAAAGGTGTTGTTTTTTATTGAATAAAAACCATGCTTTGTTGATGTTATATTAATCTTTTACTTTATGGAAAATGTAACCATTTCAAGTTTGTTTTTAAATATTACGGTTTTAGTATGGCATATTTGATAGGCCAATGAACTCATTCATTAGCAAGGCTCATAGACTCCCATTACAGCAGTGGATATTCCAACATAATAGTCTCAGCTTTTCAATAGTACAAGAATTTGTTGTCACCATTTATCAGTTATGTTGTTGTTAGGAGATGTGAAACGGATAGGCAATGCACTGGTAATGGAAATCCCAAGAACATTTGGTTTTATTTCAGTTAATTAGTTGTAAAGGTTTACCACCATTGTTTTTTTCTGTTATTATATGTTAAAGCCTTTGCCTACATCTCTTTGCATTAGTTGTGTTATTTATTGTTGACGGTTTATTTATTGTTATGATAGCTTGCCTATACTTGAGAACAGGAGTGCTTCCAGAGAAGCTGAGGCTACTTTGTTGGAAAGTTGCACTGAGCTTACAAGGAATGTCCTAAACTGACATCGACAATGTTGGTCAGCCTTGTAGTTGGATCTTCAGAGATATATTTTTATATTAGAATGTAGTTCAGAAAAAATAAATAATTGAAATACAGTAGACACTCTCTTAACTGCCCTCCAAGAGACCGAACCCTGGGTCACATAACTATTAGGGCGGTTAAAACGAATATCACCTGGGAGTTTTCATATTAAAGACTAAAAATGATAAAATTTATAAGACTTAAAAAATAGGTACCTAAAATACTTAAATATAGAGATTACTCGCTTTGTTTTCCTTACGAACAATAAAAATTGGTACCTAAAATACTTAAATATAGAGATTACTCGCTTTGTTTTCCTTATGAACAAAAAGCGACAGTAGACGGGTACTTCGCACGGGGGATCAGCTACTATCACTGTTCAAGTGTCCCATCAGTATCTCGCACGGTCCTGATGTTTACCCGCCAGCAACTATAACTAGCTACTGAAATTTCTATTTGGCACCGTAGAAACCAGTCCTAACCAAGCAAGAAGGAGACATGTGATAACTTTGAATTGGAATGTTTTTTACGGTACAGTGCATCAGGGCGCCAGCTGCAACAGCAGATGTGAGTAATTTCCTGGAAAAAGGGTGTTTAATCCGATGGGCGGTTGCAGCAACGACAGTTCAGAGGGTGTCTGCTGTATAATTTCAATTTGTTTAATAATAATTGCTTAGTACTTCAATTGTTGTACATAACTTGTTGATCAGTGATGTTTGGATTAAAAATTGTACTTTAAAGTAATTTTTAAATTTGAAGTTTTACATTAAAGTTTATTTTCAAACTGTACATAGTTTGCATTGTGTGTTTTTGCTATGTCAAAAAGGGTAGTAATGGAGACAGTGTGACGGAAAGTAGTTTATCTAGTGTAATTTATCAAAGTTTCACAATTAAATAACTTCCCAAATTTGTTTGTTTTGCTTTCAAATGCAGAGCTTTACATTTATTTAAAGAAAAAAATCTGCATTAGTATTACAAATCTTAATTTTAGACATTTCACTTTACAGAAATAAATCTCTCTATTTAATAATTAAAATTAAGTAATTGTCGTAAATAAACAGGTAAATAGATTAACTACATTCAGTGTATTATATTCACTAGCTCTAGTGAACAATTTTCTAAGGTATACAAATCAAACCTTGTGTATTTCACAATATTTGTCAGTGTACAATGAAATTCAATAGAGTGAAGTATATCATTCAGTTTTAAAGAGATGAATACTAATAGGGAAGGAGTAAACATTAGAATTTTCATAGTACAGTGGAACCTCATTAACTCGAACCTCAGAGGGAATGGGAAAAATTTGAGTTATCGAATATTTCAAAATATTGAGATTCGACGTATCAAGGTTTAACTTCGACAGACTTTGACTTACTTCACGGTAATGCAATAGGATCATGGAAAGGTAGAATCCTTACATCATTTAGTGCTTTTTATCATGAATAATCATACCGTATAATAATAATTATCAAAATTTAAAAATGATTTGAACAATTTTAAATGTTCCGGGATAAGCCCGAAAATTTAAAAAAGTTTGTAAATCTTCTTTGGTTAACATAGTAGAGGATGAAATACTTCCTTCAGTGAAAATGTTGTATAGTAGGAAAGTAAACAAATAAAATGACTCACAGTTTGGTATTTCGGAGACCACTTTGTTTTGCCCGTTCGACCACTTTCTGTCTATATTTTAGACGTTTTATGCTTCTTATCACTTGCCCCAAACAAATCCCTCCCTCTTACGAAAGTCAGTTCTGACCAACTATGCATCAATTTCAATTTAGCTGAAAAATGTACTTATTAATGGCTATTAAAATAATTTGCAAAACTAAATGGAAACAAAACATGATAATAATTAAAATTGCAGAGCATTGTTGGAATTAGACACGGTAAGACACTGATTTTTGTTTTAAAATTGTCGACAGATTTTTCACTGGTGTTCCAAACTGCTTCCCGATGTCACTTTTTTATTTATTTTGTCAACAGTCTTAAATAATCTTCTACGTCTCCTCACTGGTAGAGTTCTGCCAACACGTTTTGCCAAACTGCAAATACTTAGTAAAAACACAACCTTAAAACTAGGTTTCACGCAATACATCTAGAACCTCAACTCGCACTAACTTAACGACACCGGACAAAAATTTAATTAAATCAAAACCATTTTATTTAAGAAAAATACGTAATTTACAACAATATGAGGCTGTCCCTTATTTATGAAATTAAATCCTCACATAGGTTAAACCTGTGGATGAGTATGAGAGTGTGTTTGATATGCGTTTTGCCATTGATTATACACCTGTACTAGACTGAAAAGCTTATGGACCCTTCTGATAACAAAAGAGGCGGGATTCTTCTCGTAGTTCTGACAGTACTGTATAGCAATCGCCACCATCGCACGGAATGGCGGACGTAACTCTAGCTCATGCCGTTTGGCGCGCTCAGCTCGGCTGTGGTGGATTTTTTCAATCTCATTTTGCTAATAAAACAACTGTCTCGCTTTCCTCGCAACTCGGAAGTTTTAATATACGATTTTTAAAAAAGTGGCAAGGCTGTAATAACAAAGGTTGTGTGAAATAAAAATAATATTGTAATAACTGTTAAAAACTTGTAATAAAATTGGTGTCGACGTCATAACCGTCTTTCACCAGCGTCAATCAAGCGTGCTGTGTCTGTTCGCCTATGCGATTCCAAGTAGTTCGTGTACTGTCTACTAGGAGGAAGCACATTCGATAGCCCCTGTTGCCGACTGCACTCAATAGATTGTGCTGTTTCTTGCATCGATTTTAGCATTGCATTTACCGTCTACTACAGGTGTATAGTCAATGGTGTTGCTCATCAACATAAATTTGTTGGTTGTTTGACCGACACCAGGAGCATCCGGGAAATAGATGTAGTGGGGAGGGAGGCTTGAAATTTCTGGCTGAAAAGTCACTGGAGGTTTGGTGAATGAACAACATTGACTAATAGAAGTTCTCTAGTCAATACTTCGACTTATAGAGGTACGGCGATTGTACATATTCGAGTTATAGAGGTTCTACAGCTATAACTTCGACATATAGATGTGCGGTAACAAGCTAAGAATACTGCAAAAAATCGAGTTATCGAGATGTTTCCTGCTAACCCTTGGACTTATAGAGGTAAAATAACATAGATTAGGTTGGCAAGTTCAAGGGGAATGACAAAAAAATCGAGTTATCATGGAATTCGACTTATTGAGGTTCGAGTTATCAAGCCTCCACTGTAACTTAAATCTTGATATTTTTTACACATTATTGAAAATGGAATTCGTGGTTCCTCCATTGGTGTTGAGTAAATTTTACTCTAATGTAACTGTTTTGCGTAAGACAATGTTTTTAATCATGCTTTTTTAAAATAAGATTAGGATCTTCACCTTGTCTTACAACAAATCTATTTATGTACACTAGTTTATAAGTAAATTATCAAAGTTGTTGATGTAAAGACAGAATTGACTTGCCAATTGAAATTTAGTGTTGAGTTCAAGAGTATGAGGTACAAGAAATGGTAGAACAAAATTGTCATTTCAACCGCTACTTTTCTATTTGGCAGTGGCTACGTACACGTCCGACGTGAGCTGCTACTGTTCACGTCCGTTTCAAATTATGCACCGTACGTTACTTTTCCTGTGATTTTTAAAACAAATTGAGAGCCAGAAAACCTCCTAACCTAACCTAACATAACCTAACATATCCTAACCTAACGTAACGTAACCTAATCCAACCTAACCTAAGCGGTAGCGAAGTGAATTTGCCCTTACAGTGGACGTGTACGCAGTCACTTCGTTTCTATTTTGGTCATATGACTAATATTGTTTCCTAATTGGTAAAATTAAAATCATGGACAACTTAGTTTAATATAAAATTTTCATCATCTAATCAGATCCTTGTTAAACAATAACTATACATGACAAAATTGTTTTCACCTGCGTTTTAAACCTCTAATACAATGTTGCCCTTAAAAGGTTCACAAAATTTAAGTTGGCAATAATTATTAAGTGATGGACTGCCACCAATTGTGAATAAAATATTTTGTAAATTGTATATGTGGATCATGAACATTTTTTCTCAAATATTATGTCACTTACTCCTTTTTCTCCTTCGTCATAATTTAGATTGAAGTTATTCAGTGAAACTACCTTGATAATTATTTGCAATTACTTTTTTGTTTGAAATATATCTATACTTAAGATATTATTTTGGTTTGTGAAACTTTAGTTTATAAAAAAAAGTGATTGCCTGCTTATTACTGTGTGTACAAGCGAATTGCTGTTTCAGTGGCGTAGGTGCGGGGGGGGGGGGATCAGGGGGATATATCTCCACCCTTGTAACTTGGAAAAATTAAAATTAATATCCTCCTGAAATCAAGCTTATGCCTTTATATTAAAAAGAAATGCTGTTATGTACTGAAAAACAAAAAAATATATGTCCAATATCACCAAAATATATTATTTATATATTAAGAATATTGTTCGCGTACAATAAATAGTAGCAGATGAACTGCACTGGCACACGGCACGCACGGTATTTGCGCGCCACAAGTGGGACGTGAGTCACCGAACAGTCTACCCTCACCCCCTACCAGCCAGTTCGTCAACTAGCGCACCTGACAAACCTGACCTTGACGTCTAGACGGTCTTAGTGATGTGCATAACTTACGTTTGCCATCTTAGAATTAGATTTGTAATTTAGTAAACTGCAGAAAGGCATAAATCTTCATACTGATTTTCTTCGTTCTATAACCCAAATATATGTGAAAGTCAACGATATTTCCCGATGAAATAAAAGCCAAAGAGTATCAAATAATAGAGGTTAGAGTGAACAGGGAAATAAGGGTTTAGCTTATTTGGCAATCGTTGCATGACGATGAAGTTGCAAACAGATAAAATAAAAAAATACTGATCGATGGTTTAGGTCTTGGATGTGTAGGCCTATCAATAATTATGAATGTAAGGGACACGTCAGTGATGTCTTAATTTTGTATACTGGTTATCCGCGCTAGTCACTAACACAGTTTTTGTGTTGTATTATCTAATGAGATATCCCCCCCTTGACAAAGGTCTATCCACGCCACTGTGCTGTTTGATTTGTTAATGCAAGTTACTAAATTTTATTGGTCATGTTGTACATAGTAATCGGATAAAAATCAGTCGACTTGTATCAGTAGTGCCAATCGAGATTTGAGATTTGTTTATAGTCGACTGTTAACCATACAGTTGATTTTATTTGTTAGTAAACTATGATTTTTTACAATAGGTATGTTGGATTGTGTACGGTTTGATAATTTTATGTACTCCTGATGTGGCTTTGAACATTCCTTGTTTGATTAAGTATACACTGTGTCAGTAAAATGTTATGTGTATCTTTCTGTATTATTAAAAGAATTTCTTGATTTGTGTTCGGTGATTTTATACCTTGGAAACGATCAACTTCCATACGTGTTTGGTATAAGTTGAAAGCACTTGCTCTCTAGAGTCTTTTGGGGTTTTCAAATAATAACATCCAACTTCTGGCCTTTCCCCATGGGCTTCTGGGCCAAGTTCCAATGCTAATTTTATGGAGTTATGTTATTTAGCTAGTCAGCTGATTATAATGTTACATTTTCAAAACATCTGGCTTTATGCCTGCCAGATCCCCATGAGGAGAACAGGACACAGGCTAATAATTTTCTTATACTAGAACAAGTTGGAACACATTCAATACTGAACCAAGTTGAACACATTCACTTCCCATGGTTTCCACTTTCTGGAAAGTCAAGGAATTTGAAAAAGGTCAGGGAAAATGCCTGATATTTTATACAAGTCAGGGTTTTTAATTTAATCATACACACCAAGCAATACTGTGTGGAAATCAAAACTTATTAGATTTTTGTTTAATCAGTTTTTATGGTAGAACGAAAAATAAATGAACCTTAACCAACCGGTAGGGTAATAAATGTATTGAACAACAACAAAGTATAGTATCCATTTAAAAAATCGTAATACAGAAGAAGCTCACTAATCCGGCAAGTTCGGGACTAGTTGGAAGTGCCGGATTACTGAGTGCCGTGTAAAAATAGCCGTTATTGCGAGAAGAGCAGAAGTAATGCTAAAAATTGAGTGTAAAAAGGATATCATTGGTCCATTATTCCATGAGTTATTGAGATTTCTCTAATTTTGGGAGTGATAGAAAATGTTGAAAACAAACATTTCAACCAGAAAATAAATTTACAGTATCATAAAACATAAGTATAGTTACTCCTGCCGATTACCCGTGAACTCTGCCGATTGCGTCCGAACTCTGCCGAACGCGTCCGAAAAGGCTTATTCAGTACCCAAAACAATTGTTTTAGAACTCTTAGACTGATGCTGGATTATTGAAAGTGCTGGACCATCGGGTGCCGGATTAGCGGTCTTTTACTGTAACCATGAGAGCATTGTGGGAAGTTGGAGTCCCCCCCCCAAAAAAAATCTATTGTAAGTAAAGTGTGCATTCTGAGTCGAGAGTCAGGGAAATCACTAACCAAATAAAAGTGAACCAGAACCATGCATCTCAATTATATGGGATTTGTCTTTCACTTAGACCAGCGACTAGTGATGGGATAACCGACTGAAAATAACAATCGACTGGTCAGTTGATTGTTTTTAAATTCACTCGGGTTTTCCAGTCGAATGAACAACGACTGAAATCTACTACAACTATAACCAAACCTTCTATCAGCCTTCCCGCTTTGCCCGATCAAGAGTGAACCTCTGAATGGAACTAAACTTAATCCCATCCACTTCACCCGAGACACCACGGGCCGGTTGTGCGGTTCATGTCTTTGTCTTGGAATCCTATCCTGTCATCCTGCTGCCATGTTTGTTTTCAATTAATTATTTTTAAACTTTCTAACACCACCTTGTCCCCTTAACAGGTTTAATACAGAATTTCATTCCTCGATTACACTTTCTCATACTTGTTTATAAGCATTTCAAGTCTTGCTTAGTACTGTAGGATAACAATTGTTCGAAAATTACCGCTCGCCATTATTCCACTTTTAAGTATAGGCCTATTTATTAAATGTGGGGGGAAAGGTTCACATTGAGACACGAACGAGAAGAGCTCGGACTTTAGTCTCGGGGAAGACTGGGGGGGGGGGATGAGATTGAAAATGCAACAAATACGAAACGGTTGTCAGGGTCAAGAAAACAAACTGTTTAAAACTTGTAGACTGATAGACTTTAAAACATCGTAAACGACTTGTTTCAGTCTGCTGATAACACAACCGACAATTGAATGGCTCCCGCCAGTAACGTAAGCGACAAATTTTACAAAATCAAGATTTCTATGCAGTAAGGTTGGAAACGACATCCTAAACTAGTGCTGGGTATTTATTTGTTGATATCTTTTAAGTTGGCAGTACTAGGACTGGTGGAAAACCACGAGTTTTTTGTCCCTCCGTGCAGTAACGTTGCATGTGTTCGGGATGGCAACACCACCGCGGCCGAGTCTTTGCCCTCGGATATAAATCGGCTTAACCGCAATAAAAAAAACGTTCAATTAACGTTGAAAACTGGTCCAGGAATGTTTGGAAAGTAAATAGAAATGACGGGAACACTACATCAGTGAACATAAAATACCTGTACCACGAAAACAGCCACTACGTGAGGTACGTGCAGTAACGTTATAACCGCCAAGTGCCCAAAACTTTTTTATCATAAAACTACACATTAACAGTTTTACAAGTCTTAGAATTAAAAATTAAAGGGCTTAAGACTGTTTACAAGAAATGTATTTTATTTGAATTTATGTTATACATTAAGTCTTTTGTTTAGTTTACTTTTGCTATCAAATAAATGTAGTATCAAGGTAAATCTATAACTTTTGTTGATCATAACCGGTTTTATATTGTATAAGTTTAAGGTAAATATTTGACTTTCCCATTTTAGGACATGTACAATTATGTGTTTCTTAGCGTAATAATACAATTTTCTACACATAACAGCTCTAATCTTTGTTTACCCAATAACATTGCAACCGCCATTAAACCTAAAAAGTAGCAAAAACGTTGTAAACGACTGTCGTTGACAACGTTTTTGCAATTCTAAAATCATGTATTTGGTCATAACCTAATTACTATATGAGATATTACTGTAATATTTATTTTAATGACCACTTGTACTATTTATTACACATGTTACCAAAATAAACATATATTCCATTGTTATTTTTACAGTTATTTGTTTTTTTTTTCATTATCTGAAAAATTTACATTTTGTCGCTTACAACGTTACTGGCGGGAGCCATTCAATTGCAGTTAAGACTGGTATCAATCATAACACCAAAAACAACCGAAACCCCTGTTGACTATTTTAAATTGGCATCATTCCAAACAAATTATTTCAGTCGGTTGATAAAACAACCGCCTAGATCAGTTTGACTGGTTTCAGTCCTAAAACTGGGAATGACTACTTTCAATCATTACTGGGACAACAACCGACCAGTTGGTTGTTCACCAACAACTGATTAAATCGGTTGTTTTAGTTTTCAATCAGTTATTCCCATGACTACCAGCGACACATGTGTGAAGCTAATGTTTTCTTCTGACAGACTGTCTACATTAAGGTAGACTCTCACCGCATTTTTATGTTATGTCTTTGTGTTATTCAATAGCATTTATCAGTAACGGTCTGATTTAACCCAATCGCCTACCTGTATATCAGAGGACTTATGTGCCCCAGAAATCCTATTATTTTCACCGCTGGGGCAGTTTTGACTTACGGTAAATCCTTAAAACTCAAGTTCTACTGAGGTCTTGAACCACCTATTTTTCCTTGAATTCATTTGTAGTTACACTATTATCACTTAATAAAAACCCTTCTTGGTCAATTATGTGATCAATTTCGCTGTTTTGTACACATTCAAACATTCACCCGCCATGACTGTCGCACTGTTTACTATGACACATTTGCAGATGATATAACACAAGTTATTTTTACAAAACAGAAGTATTGCCAACCCGAAAAACAAAATAAATATATTCGTAACTTATTCTAGAAGTTGGCAACGAAGATTAGTACGTATCGTGCTGCTACATGACGAGAAAATAGTAAATTAACACAATGCGAGAAGGACTCGTCGAAATACGCGAATGGGTAAAAGCCCCGGTCTACAGGGACATGTGTGTCGCTTGGTATGTCGATAATACGATTGGCGACATTACATCACAGTTGCAGGATTGTTGCTTACATTGCTATTTCAGCTGATTACAGCCCATCTGTTTTTGTGAATAAACTATCAGTAGCCCAGTCAACAAAGGCAAAATATCACCTGATATCGGAAATAATTCCCCCGAAGCTGGATTTTTCACAAATGATAGAACACCTTGAGGTATGCATTTTTACAAAAGTCCCCGGTTTTCCCCCTTGTGCTTTACCCCCCACCCACCTTTGAAGTTGATTTTGCAAGCGTTTCAAAATATGCTAATATTTCCATAACTACTACACCAAATCGAACATTTTTTGTTGTTGTGTTCCTTGTTCGTAGGCCTATAAAAAGGTTATTACCTATCATAATTTTGATAGAAGCAGTATTTTCTTTGCAATTTATCAATAAATTAAAAAAATATTTATTCTTTTAATAATATTTTATTCATTATTTGCAAATAAAATTGTCTTGAGACTATTTTTGAGAACATATTTGATTTAGTTATGTAGAAAATATTTTAAGCCTTAAAACGATGTATGAAACAATATGGTTTAGAGAAGAGAAATGAGGTACAGACTAGAACAAAAGTGGGAGCTCTCAACTAGGTTTGGCGGTTTGGCGCATGAAATAGTGCTGTAAAAATAAGTAAAAAAATAGCACAACCTAGGATTTTGGTTCAGATGTTGTCATTTTCTTTCTGTATAACTTACTAAAAGTCTTCCCCTAAAATTTATGCTGTAATAGGGCCGCCATCTTGGAAAATGGCAGACATTTTTCACATTTTTGCTTATTACTCTTTTGTTATTGATGAATGTCTCGTACACATAATGTTGGATGTTAAGAGGTGTACAATTTTGGTTATTATTGTTTTTGCTCTAAACATGACGGTTTTTGAGTTATTAATGATTTAAAGTTACAAATATATACAGAGGGTGAGTCCACACGTCCAGCATGTATAACACAAGAACGGCTTAGTCTAAAGTCATCAAACTAAATCTGTACTAAATCGCATATGGGAAATGAATTAAAAATATTCTTAATAAAGTCTATATACAGGGTACTGAAAACGAAGGCCACGAGAGTTCGAACCTCAAAATATTCTTGTCTGATCCTAAGGCGAATTATTAATCATCTTAAAGGTCTAGTTAAAAGAAACATTTTGGAGGAAACAGATATGATTCATGACAGTAGTTTTAGAACAAAATGACTATTTCAATAGAATGTAATTTTGATATTGTTATAAAGCCAAAAGTTAAAAAGTCTAATATAGTACTGTATGGCAAAAATCATACTATCGTAAAAGTTTTGTAAATTCTAGCAACTTTATAATTTACGAGGTTTGTGTGAATCATAAGGTTGCTAGGATTTTTAATACCTTGACAATTAATTGTATGCTTTTTGCCTTGTGCTACTATAAGTTTTTTTTTTTCTATTTGGCCTCAAAAAATATCAAAAATAGATTTTATTACAATTTTTTTGTTTTAAAACAACTGTTATGTATCATATCAGAGTAAAGTTTAGTTTATTTCGAGTAAGAAACTTCAATCGGAAACAATAATTATTTATTGGTTCGTAAAATACCATGGTATTCTGTAATTCAATGACAACATTTTTCACTAAAATAGCCGCCATTTTGAAACGGTTAAAGATAATTGGATTCTGTTTCCTCCAAAATGTTTCTTTTCACGAGACCTTTAAAATTATGAATAATTCACCTTAGTTTCAGACAAGAATATTTTGAGGTTCAAACTCGTGACCTTCGTTTTCGAGCACACTGTATATAAGACTTTATTAATAATTTTGTAAATACATTTCCCATATGCGATTTAGATAATTTTGTTTGATGTCTAGAAGAGACTAAGCCGTTCTTGTGTTATACATGCTGGGCGTGTGATCTCTCAGTCTCTGTATATATTTATAAATTTAACCCTGCGGTGCTCGCGCGGGTTACCGTTGTAGCCCAGCCATTTTGTTTTGCTTACTGCTCAGTGAGGGATGGAGGGGTAGCGGGTGGGGGCTCAGTATCTTCCAATGGAGAGTTGCTCCGCCTCCCTAGTGTGTTGTTGGGCGTTGATGTGTGCTGGTGTGTTGACAGTTTTCCTTGAAAGTTGCTTGGGCTACAAGTGTAGCCCGCGCGAGTGTTTGTGTAATGAGTGTACCACGGCGTGCCGGATTGTGTGATTTTAGTACAGAGCAAGAACTTTTGAATGATTTGAGCTGTGATGAAACTGTGTTGTAAATAATGATAGTGACGATGAAGTGGAAGACGAAGTTCATTTGAAAGATGTGGAAGAAGTGCCCTACAACAGAGTGTGACGGTGCAACTTGTGTGGCAGGCAGCGGGACAGGTCAACCCAGAAGTCTTGCGGAACATGTGGACACAAAATATGTCCAGAACACTCTACTCTTGTTTGCCTAGCTTGCGTCGAGAGGATTGACACAGAACTGTAGTGTTATTGTCACAACTGTAATAAACAAGACTTCCATAACGGCTTGAAATTTTCCATATTTCACAGTATTTGTATTTTTCTACCTTTTGATGTAGTTTTGTATATTAAATTTTATTCCAATGTATTCTAAATAAATATATCCATCAAAAATACACAAGTGATTTTTTACCATGTCTTGAAATAAATTGAGTTTTTTGGATTTAAATTTGTCAAATGTCAGAAAATGAAAAACCTAGCTTGGGAAAAAAAATTCTTTGACCTATAATTTGTATCAAATTTTTAAAAAACTGATTTTATACCGTAATACGATAACAAACATTAAATTATACAGCAAAATGTTACATTGTAACTGTATATACAAATAAAAAATATAAAAAATATTGTGGGCTACAAGTGTAGGCAGTGCGAGCATCCGTGTTTCAAAAAAACATGCGAGTACCGCAGGGTTAAATAATTAATAACTCGAAAACCGTCGTGTTTAGAGCAAGACGATAATAACCAAAATTGTATACCTCTTATTTTACAACATTTGTACGAGACATTTCTCTGTATTAGCAATAATAAAAGAGTAATAAGCAAAAAAGTGAAAAATGGCTTCCATTTTCCAAGATGGCGGCCCTATTACACCATCAATTTTAGGGGAGGACTTTTAGTATGTTATGCAGGAAAAAAATGACAACAACTAAACCAAAATCCTAGGTTGTGCTATTTTTTTTTACTTATTTTTACAGCACTATTTCATGCGCTAAACCGCCAAACCTAGTTGAGCGCTCCCACTTTTATTCTAGCCTGCACCCCGTTTCTCTTCTCTAAACCATATTGATTTATACATCGTTTTAAAACTTAAAATATTTTCTACATAACTAAATCAAATATGTCCTCAATAATAGTCTCAAGACAATTTTATTTGCAAATAATGAATAAAATATTAAAATAATAAATAATTTTAATTTATTGATAAACTGGAAAAAAATACTGCTTATATCAAAATAATGATAGTATAATAACCTTTTTTATAGGCCTACGAACAAGGAACACAACAAAAAATAAATGTTTGATTTGGTGCAGTAGTTATGGAAATATTAGTAAATTTCGAAACGCTTGCAAAATCAACTTCAAAGGCGGGTGGGGAGTGAAGTACAAGGGGGAAAACCGGGGACTTTTGTAAAAATTAATGTCTTAACGTGTTCTATCATGTGTAAAAAATCCAGCTTCGGGGGAATTATTTCTGACATAAAACCTTTGTTGACTGGGCTGCAGTTTCCCATGTGCACTGTCCCAGGATTACTGCAAAAGTGCTAAGGTTCTATCTATAAGGTGTCTTTGTAAACTGCAAACTAGAACACTTGTACACAGAGCCCTTGCCACTGGTCTTCCAGTATATTTAAAAGAAAAACTAAAGAACAGAGTATATGTGTGAGAAAAACATATTCGGCAGGATTAATTACAGGAAGTTCAATGCATCAAGCTAGAAATATGAAGGGGATTTGGATAGTTTGGGCCAAAAGAGTTCAATGCTCTTCTGGAAGGAATCAAATTGTTCAGCAATAAAACTGTAAAAAGAAAGGTTTGAGGCATTCTCATTACAGAACTGTAGAAAATTCTAGTTATTTTTAATATTTTGTAAAACAAACATTGTTTGAAAATCGCTATCGCTAATCAAAGACCTTATTTATCCATCCACGTGTTCTTTAGTGGGTTTTAAATCTATGTCTGATATATTAAATAAACTGATTATGTCCTAGATTTTAAGATTTGTGCATTTTGCTTGTACAGTCATGGATGGGGTTAAGATGAAGGTAAATTGTTTTTCATTGATACTCGATCTTGAGTTATTCATATAAGTTGAATTATAAATTTATCATATTGTCTATGACTATCAGGATTTTTACTCTATTACGAGCAATTAAAATTAAGTAAATAGAGGTATGTGCTCTCACATGAGCATTATTAAATACAAGAGCGCTATACAATGATATCTAGCCTTACTTTTATTGGTGTAAATCACCAGGTCCCATGATAATGTGTTCTCTGGTATATATCAAGCCTGGTGTTATCCTACAGCCAACACCAACATATCTGAGGTGCTCTCCTAGCTGTAACTTGTATGAAGTAACTATAACTAATCATACTGGGAAAAGGTTGATTGAACTCTAAGTTTTTATATAATTTGTATATTTATTATAATAATTAAATATCTTATCAAATAAACGTACATTGCCTTTCAATATCAACTTTTATAAGAGTATGTATCAAATATTGTGCTTATGGCTTATCTAAATATCATGTATGTAAATTAAAATATAGTATGTAATAGGTACACTTTAATATTTTCATAGTGAGGTAAAAGTGTTATAGAAAAATGTGAATTTTGCGTTGAAGACTTCCTCTGCAGAGAGGACACAGCAGCAGGTGAGAGGCACACGCAGAGCACGTGCACAGATGGCCGCAAGGCACAAATACAATGTCACACTGCAACAAACAAGTATTCATTATGAACCGAGCTGTACTCCGAGAGGTGTTTACTGGGTCGTAGGCAGTAAACATGAAGTCTCAGATATTATTGAGACCCACAACGTACTGTAACAATTGCAGTTTTAATGGGGATCCCTTCAATCTGGTAAGATATTTACCTGATAATGTTACCAGCTAGCCTGATACGAAGATCGGTCAGAGTGTCAGAGTGGTAATATTTCAGTTAGTTAGTATCAACACATAATCAATTTCATTTAGACAGATCAATACATTCTAGGAGAGGATCAAGTAGAGATGGTCGCCAACAGGCGTGCTAACCCAAATAAATATAACAATACAATTCCTATTTTTTGGTAATTAAGACTAATAAATACATTTGATATGTAAGTTTGAGTTTGAAAACCTATTTTAGCAAAATATGTTTATATAAATTGTTTTTGTATTTTATTACATTACAACCTAGGTATGTTTAATGATAAAAAGTAAAATGTAATTAAACTAAACACTGAGAATAAATGTACATATTAAAATGAAAATTCTTAACTAATATTATTAATATAGAAATCCTAACAGGCCCAGAATTATTAAATACATAATGAAAACAAGTGTTTTGTAGTTCGTTAAGTGTCTGGGCAACCAGAGTTCAAAGGAAAAAACTTGAGAAACTCTTGTTATTGCTGGATTAGGAAACCCTAGGATTAGCTGCTAGGCATGTCTTCCACAAGCAGGAATTTTGCGCAGGTTACCAGAAGGATAGGATATAGCAGGAAAGGAAAGGGTGGTATGGGTCAGGCAGCCAAATTGATCTTTCAGAGAGCCAACTCCCCTGCTCATCTGACAGCTGTATCAGGCTCAAACAGGCGGACTCGCTCTGCCCTCCAACTGGCCATTTCAACTGACAAGGTATCCATGTACAACAGCCAGGGACCACATTCTCAGGTTGGGAACTAAACCCGGAGTTTCCGTCCCCAGCTACTGCAAATGGAGGGACCAAAGGTGAAAGGGAAGCTTGTCATAATGGACAGCCAAAAGACTTACCATATGTAATGACAACTTCATTTGATATACCCAATCTCAACCTCAAAACTAGTATAGACCAGTTTTAAGGTTGTCCTGGGTCTGAGAAACTCTTATTTATGTATTATTCCACAACTGAGTGCTTAATTTATTTTATTAATGATGAACAAATTATACATAGAAAATTGTAGTTGGTTTTCAGAATGTTTTATTTATACAATGAAGCTATGTAAATGTGACATCCATCAAAACAGTTTAAATGTTCTTCTTCAAGACTGATTATGGCTATTATGCATAAATGTAATGTTGTGTACTGTAATTTGAATTTAAACCAGCCGCTGTGTTGTACGTTTACCTTTGCTTCCATGCACACAACACACTCAGGGCTAGGCTCCGCAGGCAGTGCGGGGGCGGAAGGCAGGTGGTTCGGAGATGCTGGGGGAGCCGAGGGCTCAGCCTGCGCCTGCTTGTGCTTCATGTAGGCTGTCACAGCCGCCATTACTGCCGCCTGGTCCTCAACAATCGTTATCCCGATCTGGAAATTAAATCAACAATTCATTAGCTATCAAGCCTTGTTCAATCAAAATAACTTATTCGAATAAAATATTGATGGCTTAAGTTTTTTTTTCCAAAATATCTTTATTTCCATTAAAAACACACAAGGAATAAGAACATAACATTAATTTTCTGGAAATATTCCCCACGTAGACAAAACCTATCCGTGGGGAATGAGTTCAAAACAGTAAGACCATGTATCTTCTCAGAAGCACACTGTCACCATCACTGTTACAAGCCTACTTCAAGTATTTGGTACTAAAATACACAATAAATTGGTACATACAGACTCATGCTTTGGTTGTACGAATGTGTTGGTGGAGAAAAAACATACAAAGTGATTTAAAGTGGTCAAAACATACATAATTTGATATAAAGATAAGTACGGTATGCAAAGCCTCAGTGATAGTCTCTGTGCAATATATTTTCTGTTTAACCCATTGGATACTTAGTTTTTTAATTACTGCATGGCCCCAGAAACCCAATTAAATTTCAATATTTTGCAGTGTTTTAGTAAATAAACTATACAAAATTTCCTTTTGCCACTAATTGGGCAAACATAGTGTTTTTCTTGAAGCTGGATACATTTTCTTTTTAATATGTTAATATAAAACAAAAAATAAAAAAATCATATTAAAATATTTTGTTATAAAAATAAAAATATTTTTGAAAAAAGAATGTAGTAAAAATACCCCCGTCGCAGCAAACCTGCGTACTCAGCGAATTTCCAAAGCATATATATGGGTATCACTACTACCTAGAGCCACTTAACAAGTTTCACAAAAATACATTCATTAATAAGTGATATATAGCATTTTACTTATTCTCTATAAGAATAACATTATAATTGAGTACGCAGGTTTGCTGCAACAAGGAAGATAAGAAATGTGTTTTTTTGCAATGATCAATATAACTCAACCAGGTGAAGCTACATACCAAGTTTTATTAATTTAGGTTCATAACTATGGGAGATATAAAACTTTACTTATTCTCCATATGAATAACATGGGGGCCGAGTATGCAGGTTTGCTGCTACCGGGAAAAATCAACAAAAAACTTTTTTTGTGCTAATATCAATATACCACAACTAGTTGAAGCCACACACCAAGTTTCATTAATGTACATACATAAATAATCAAAATATAAAAATTTATTTATTCTCCATAAGGATAACATTGGACAACGTACTATGTTTAGCACTTTGAATATCACTGCAACGGTTGGACGTAAAACAACAATTAAAACGCCAAAATGATTGTTTTGTAGAGCTAAACTGATTGATAGAAAGAAATGTGGAGTTTTTAATGAAATTATCTGAAGAAAATCCAAAAACCGTATTTAGTGTTTAAATTTTGATTCTACATCCATTCGTTGCAGAGGTATTCAAAGTGCTAAACACAGTACGTTGTCCAATATTATCCTTATGGAGAATAAGAAAAATTGTATATATCACTTATTTATCAACTTATCCTTTTGAAACTTGGTATATTGCTTCATATCGTTGTGGTCTATTGATATTTGCACTAAAAACGGTTTTTTGCCTATAGTTCCCGTAGCAGCAAACATGCGTACTCAGCCCCCATGTTATTCTTATAGAGAAAATTTTGTATGTGGCTTTACCTACTTGAGTTATATTTATATTTCTATAAAACCCCATTTTTTGTGTTCCTTGTTTCAGCAAACCTTCATACTCAGCCGCCATGTTATTCTTATGGAGAATAATTCAAATGTCATAAATCGATTATTTATGAATGTATATTGATGAGACTTGGTATGTGGTATTACGATACATATATATGCATTGTAAATTCGCTGAGTATGCAGGTTTGCTGCTACAGGGGTATTTTACTAAATACGTTATATCTTAGGAACATCTGAAGATATCGACTTCAAACTTGGGAAATGTATTACATCTAATAAGACCCATTTTGGTATGAAATATCAAGTTTCTGCTTTGTACCATTTAAAAATGGTGGCCATTTTTGTTTTTAAATGCTAAATATCTTAAAAACCGTAAAATTTATGAAAAAACTGTAAGAATCAAAAAGGTTGTAGTATTCTGTCCAAAAAGTAATGATATGAAGATATTAACTATAGGATAATAAATAACTGAGTTTTTGTTGATAAGTTAAAACATGATTTTTTGTCATTTCTGGGCTGCAACATCATGTTTTATCTTATAAAAATCACAACAACTCAGTTATTTATTATCCTGTAGTTAATATCTTCATCTCATTACTTTTACAAAAAAATGCTACAACTTTATTTATTTATTTTTTATGAAATGTTCCAGAGAGTTCTGGGACACCCTGTATATAGCCCACAATATAATATTGAATATATTATTGACAAACTTATTCAATAATTGTATTGAATAAAAATTAATATATAAATTTATTCAACATTTACAGTTGACCGTCAACCACTGGCAAAGGTCTCATTTCAGTCATTTCCGATCCCTCCTGAGCGTAAACTTTTTATTTTCCTTGTTTTTGTAAAGGAGCTGTTGACAGAAGAAATGTGAAGATGTACAGTTTCGACATTGTGCAGGGGAGTAGGGACAGGGTAGGAACATAAGTGTAATTTCAGTATTTTGATTGGAGGGGCAGACATAATCGTGATCGTGATTATTCTGACTTTTCAAATATTATAATAATATGTTCTACGAATTATTGGGGGGGGGCAACTGCCCCCTATACCCCCAAATTACGCCTTTTGGTAGGAAGCACTCAACATGGCCAACTATTACTAGTTTCAGAACTTTAAGCCTTTTTTTAAACATGTGGATTTAGCAACTACAATTTTTTTTAGACAAGTGTAACACATACTTGAAAGCCTTGAAGACACGTTTCAATCAGGAACAACTGTATCCAAAATTACTTAGAATTAAAAAATAAATAATTTAACCAAGTTAATATAAAGGACACATCAAAGTTAAAAAATCAGCTACAACAGCCTTAAAACTCATCATTTAACACCTAAATTTTAATAAATTTCCGAGGAGGACCCCCGGACATCCCTACTTCTTTAGAATACCCCCCCCCAACCTCCTCAGATTTTGGCCCGTTTGACCAAAAATTCATCATCTGGCCCTTAGGGTAAATAGGTTGGAGACCCCTGCTATAAGGTTTTACAAGGACTGTCTATACAAGGTCATCGTTAGGTTTACTGATTTAGTGTTGTACCTGGGCTAGGTGTATGGGCGTGAGCAAGTGGATGTCACAGAAGGTCAGAAAAGGGAGACAGTGAGCAGCTCCTGCTGTCACCAACTCATGTACCAGCTCAGGGTCGAGGGAGGCTCGTAACTGTGGGGGCCTCACGTCTAGCAACCTTTGATACTGCTGCAGCCAGTAGTCTGTGCTGCTGCCACTCAGCTGGAATGTAAGCATTGTGAGTGGATGTCACAAGACAGATAGTGGGCGGCTCCTGCTGTCACCAACTCATGTACCAGCTCAGGGTCGAGGGAGGCTCGTAACTGTGGGGGCCTCACGTCTAGCAACCTTTGGTACTGCTGCAGCCAGTAGTCTGTGCTGCTGCCACTCAGCTGGAATTTAAGCATTGTGAGTGGATGTCACAAGACAGACAGTGGCAGTGGCAGTGGGTCCTGCTGACACCATCTCATGTACCAGCTCAGGGTCGAGGGAGGCTCGTAAATGTGGGGGCCTCACGTCTAGCAACCTTTGGTACTGCTGCAGCCACTCAGCTGGAATGTAAGCATTGTGAGTGGATGTCACAAGACAGACAGTGGAAGGCTCCTGTTGTCACCACCTCATGTACCAGCTCAGGATCGAGGGAGGCTCGTAACTGTGGCAGCCTCACGTCTAGCAAGCTTTGGTACTGATGCAGCCAGTAGTCTGTGCTGCTGCCACTCAGCTGGAATGTAAGCATTGTGATTGGATGTCACGAGACAGATAGTGGGCGGCTCCTGCTGACACCACCTCATGTACCAGCTCAAGATCGAGGGAGGCTCGTAACTGTGGGGGCCTCACGTCTAGCAACCTCTGGTACTGCTGCAGCCAGTAGTCTGTGCTGCTGCCACTCAGCTGGAATGTAAGCATTGTGAGTGGATGTCACAAGACAGACAGTGGAAGGCTCCTGTTGTCACCACCTCATGTACCAGCTCAGGATCGAGGGAGGCTCGTAACTGTGGCAGCCTCACGTCTAGCAAGCTTTGGTACTGATGCAGCCAGTAGTCTGTGCTGCTGCCACTCAGCTGGAATGTAAGCATTGTGATTGGATGTCACGAGACAGATAGTGGGCGGCTCGTAACTGTGGGGGCCTCACGTCTAGCAACCTCTGGTACTGCTGCAGCCAGTAGTCTGTGCTGCTGCCACTCAGCTGGAATGTAAGCATTGTGAGTGGACGTCACAAGACAGACAGTGGACGGCTCCTGCTGTCACCACCTCATGTACCAGCTCAGGGTCGAGGGAGGCTCGTAACTGTGGGGGCCTCACGTCTAGCAAGCTTTGGTACTGCTGCAGCCAGTAGTCTTTGCTGCTACCACTCAGCTGGAATGTAAGCATTGTGATTGGATGTCAAAAGACAGACAGTGTGCGGCTCCTGCTGACACCACCTCATGTACCAGCTCAGGATCGAGGGAGGCTCGTAACTGTGGGGGCCTCACGTCTAGCAACCTTTAGTACTGCTGCAGCCAGTAGTCTGTGCTGCTGCCACTCAGCTGGAATGTAAGCATTGTGATTGGATGTCACAAGACAGACAGTGGGCGGCTCCTGCTGTCACCACCTCATGTACCAGCTCAGGGTCGAGGGAGGCTCGTAACTGTGGGGGCCTCTTGTCTAGCAACCTCTGGTACTGCTGCAGCCAGTAGTCTGTGCTGCTGCAACTCAGCTGGAATGTAAGCATTGTGAGTGGATGTCACAAGACAGATAGTGGGCGGCTCCTGCTGTCACCACCTCATGTACCAGCTCAGGATCGAGGGAGGCTTGTAACTGTGGCGGCCTCACGTCTAGCAACCTCTGGCACTCCTGCAGCCAGTAGTCTGTGCTGCTGCCACTCAGCTGGAATGTAAGCATTGTGAGTGGATGTCACAAGACAGATAGTGGGCAGCTCCTGCTGTCACTACCTCATGTGCCAGTGTTCTGAAACTGTAACAGCTGTTAGTTGTGATCCAATATCACCTCTAAAGCTTGAGCTCGAAAAAAAAATTAACAAAGAAGGGGAAAACTGGGAGTGTGGAAAGCGAGTAAAAACATTACCAATTTTTGCAAGCCATTATGCGCATTTAACCCTTCAATGCGGTGCCCCCCAGGTTCAGGGGCCTCGATGCTTGTTACAACCCTGTTATTCAAGATAGATGGCTTCACAGATTGATAGACATACTGAACATATTCTGATAAATTTTAAGAAATAGATTTGGTTTCCTTACCATTTATTTATTATTATACAATTATCTTTATTTCAACCTCCTGATGGACTATAAATCAATACTCTCTTCAAATAATATTGCCGCCAATGAATTGAAGTGTGTAATGACGTTGGCTGTATGATCGCACAGCGTATATTATATTACTTTACCCTATCTATATGTATAGCTCTGTTTGACAAATTGCAGGATGTGGGAGAGGGCTCCAATTACAGGTGTTAAGGTTTCCATGGCCTCGAGAAAAATAGCAGTGTTTCCAAAAAGTTATTTGCAATTAAGAAGTAACATAACTTCCCCAAAAGAAAAGCACAGGAATCAAAAACCCTCTGCTTTGATTATGAACTGATATGTGTATATACTTATTTTCCTCAGCATGTAAAGAGTACAAAAATATCAGATGAGGCAGAGTATTGGAGCAAGGTTTTGGGCCTTGGTTCCTTCAAGTCACTGGTATTACTATTATTATTACTGTTTATATATTTTTGTACTATAGTAAAAATAATCAAAACAAAAATCACTATGTCATAAACTTGAAAAGTTAATTTGTCCTACCTGTCTGTCTATTTCCAACTCCTGTAGCTGATTGGTCAACTGTTTGCGCCTCTCTTGCTGTTCTCTTAATAGTTCTACTAGCAGTTCAGACAACGCTTTTCGTTTCTCTGCCAAATCATTCTAGAAAGGATAGTATGGTGAATTTAACATTTTCAATAGTCTAGCTCTAGGATAGGTAAGGTTATAAAAAAATCTCATTGCTAAAATGATTTTTTATCTATATTGGTTTCACTTAATTTCTTAGTCAAGAACTCCTTTAGTAATACAGAACAACAGAGTTATTTTATTGATTTTATACCAACTTAACTGTCCCCAACTGTGACAGATCACTAGCTGGTTTATTAATTATTTGGCTGGTTTTGATTCATCCATGAATCAACTTCAGCCACATTAAGTACATACAACATTTATCACACATCTCTGCTTGTTGTCGAAGTTAAAATAAAAGTAAATCCATACAAAACAAAGTTTTAACACTTTCACAAATGGTCAATACATTTAAATTCGACCCGGACGACAGTTGCATGTCACTTGAAATGCACGCGGCGACATATATAGATCTACATTCCCATCAGAATGGTAATTGTGTTATACAAAGTGTGAGTACACTGTGAACAGTTTTTTAGTTAATTTCAACAACAGTAAGTGGCTGAAGATGTTTCCTTGATGAATGGTTGTTGAATGGTTGAACCGTTCAACTAGAGGAATAAATATTGAAGCCACAGGCTAGGAAAACTTGGCGAGTTTTATAAATCGAGGTGTCAAGGCTTTTTGTTGATAAGATTATCTTTTGACAAACTAAAGCCTCGAATTCTGCCTTTAAAGATGACATATTTTTAGCGCATTCAATGGTAGCATTGTAGAACAATTAATCAACTGAATGGTAAAATGTCAAAACTACAAATGGTGTCTTACATATACGTGAATATCATTATATGTTTTTTAGAAAATGTGACACCAACAACTGCAGGAAACAACTGCAGGTGGTGACAAAATCATTCCCGCAATAAGAAAAGCCGAGTCATAATAAGATTCCAAGTGCAATATCTACTAAAACACCACCTACCAGTTGCTGTACGGAGTCCACCTTCTTCCGCTGCAGTTCAACATCAGTCAGGACTGCCAACTGTTGCTGTATGAGGGCCACCTGTAAAACAAGGCCGCGGGAGCGCAGGTCCGACCGCTCCAGCAGTGTTGCCACCAACGCTTTCTGCACCTCAGAGTCAGTCTCCACTGCTGCCACCACGGCACTCTGGTGTGCGTCTCTCACGCCCAGTAACCAGCCCACCTGCTCCCGCCACTCTACCTCCCTAGAAAAGGGTGTAATTTATGAATACACTTGTGTAAAATGTGGGATTTCTTTTCAGCAACTTTTAACTACATGTTTGTAGAGTAAATAAACATGAGCAAACATGACTTGAGCAAATAAACAATATTGATAACATCATTGCCGTTAAAGTAATGTATAGATTTACTCTTAGAATATGAAGAAACATATCAAACTAATATATATATTAGCATGTCTTAAGATGAATTTGTTTTGATGAGAGTATTACATCAAATTTTAATATAAAACTATCAAGTAAATAATACATTTTTTACCTTAATAGAGAGTTCTGAATGACCTCAGATTTGTTTTTTTCATACTCGATCAGTTTTGCCTTTCGAGCACATTCTTCAGCTAATAAAAACTCCATTGCATCTGGAATTGGCAAAATGTAACATTTAATTCTAGAGATATTTATCAACATTTTATCATATAAAACCAGAGGACCTACACACTAAGAACTAAGAAAGTTTTAAGTTTCAACAAAAATTCTACATATAATATCAATAATGCATATGCCAGCCTATCTTGGTGTAAGTTAAAAATATGTTTCATAGAAAGAATATAATTTGTATAATCTAAAATAATTGAACTGGTCTGAGTCACGTACAAGAACAATTAACTGACTTTACAGAACACACTGATCCTCTCTCTTCATGCACATACAGGACTTTGCAAATAGTTCCACAGAGTTATTGGCTATTTTTTACGCAATTTAACTATATTTCTAATTGGATTTTATCACAAGGAAAAAGTAGGTACTGTTTTTAAATTCCGCTGTTGCAGTGCTACTTTTGGGATTCCTGCATCCTGCACTGTGTACCTGCATCTATTGGCAAGCCTGGGACGCAACTACGTAAAAATTTACTGGGTTTTTATTTGTTTGTGAGCATTCAAAATGTTGCCGCTGATTGAGGAACTCGCCGACTGTGAAGTCGAGCTGCGATTCAATTTCTAAGTGTAACTGTGTGAAAGCGGCTGAAATTCATTGGCAGATTAGGGAAGTTTATGACAAAAACATAATAAGCAACAAAATGGTTTGCAAATGGGTTAGATCATTTTAAGTTGGCCACATAAATGTTCATGACCAGGAACAAAGTGGGCGACACTGGCAAGTATTGACACTGGGCGATAATGGGCCCTCTGTCATTACTGACGTTTGGTGCATAAAGTTGATCAAAACATGAGAGAGAACAGACGGTTTATGATTTCGTCATTATCTTATGAGTTTCTTATAGTGTCAAGAAATATGAAGTAATTGTGACTGAGCCACGACTAAATTATCGAAAATTGTGCTCAAACTTTAAAAATCTTGACTTAAAGGTGCACAAAACCAAGCTTTTGGGAGGTGCGTTGACTTCTCATGAGCGGTACGAGGTGGAAGATAGTGTCTTTTTAAGCCATTTTGTTACAGGTGTACAAAACACTTCGATAAACACTTTGCTAATCTGGCAATGAATTTCAGCCGCTTTCACATTGATTGAACACTTGGAAATTAATCACAGCGAGTACCTCATAAATGGCGGAATTTTCAATAGGCGGCGCCATTTTGATTGCTCACAAACAAATATAAACATGGTCGATTTTTGCCATAATGGATTCCCAAGCTAGTTAATACAGCAGGTACACAGTGGAGCATGCAGGAATGCCAACTGCAGCGCTGCAATGGAGCAATTTAAAACGGTACTTACTTTAAAAACACACCTCGTATTTACAGATCAAGTTGTTAGCTTCACCTAGCACTTGTACGAATGATGTGCTTTTGGAAAATTGGTCGTACATTTAAAGTTAATAGTTGCTTTTGAGCAAGTTTTTACCATGCTTCTTTTACAGGCAACAAGTAAGATAAATAAATACAAATTTATCTTTAATTAAAATAGAAATAAAATACATAGGGTTAACAACAAAAAATACAAAGAAAAAAACAGAATTGCTGATGGCAAGGATTATAACAACACCACTCTGAACAAGGAAAAGAGCATTTTAACATATGGTAGTAGTGAAAGATAAAAAACAAATAAATATTGATAAAACATTTAAACTCATTTTAGTCGTGGAAGAAGAATCTACAAATAATGGAAAGATCATGTGAACCCAATCTAACGACTGAACTAAGTCCGAAATGTAATACAGTCAGCTAATGGGACATGCCAACAATAATGATTCAATCTTTACTGCAGAATGGTAATGACAGTGTTTCATAACGGATGTAGGTGTTTACAGTTTGTGGTGGGTCACTTACCAATCACCTCCTGGTGGCGCAGCTGGTGGCTCCTGCGCTTGTACTCCTCCTGGAGCTCTCTCTCCCTCATGTCCTGGTCCTGCCAGTGGCTCGAGTGCCGCAGCGCTTGACTCAGCGAGATCAGGTCCTCGATCCTTTCCTCCGATTGCCTCTCCACTGCAACACCGCTTTCGTATACGAGTAGTCGCAAACTGAGATTCCTTTTAGCATTTTGTGTTCATGTTCACAGCAATGATTCTTTGTAATGTATAATACTAGCAGATACCCGTTCTCCACACGGGATTCTAGTAGGCATAGGGCCAGACGTTTAAACCACTAAAAGGCATATCTAGAGAGTAAGAGCTATTCATTGATACTGTAGTGAGGTAAAAAGACTGGACCGTGTTATCAGACTTATACTGATCGTAGAAAGATAAGGAACGTCCGTCCTGCCGAGGAGTGGGGGGACGCGGGCGAATCCCAGCTCACTCTCGCTGCAGACTTATTGGGGTTAACCGGTCACGGAGGGTGTCTAAGGCAAATTGGAGCATTAGAAATTGAGGAGGACTGGGTCGTGGGGAAAAATCCGTGTAGGCGAATCCGTACATTATCGTCGTGATAAAATAATTAGTGTGTAGCTTATCGGAATTATTTGTTTAATGTGAGATTAAAATAATCGAACCTGACTTGTTCAAAACGTGTCGCGACCACGACGAATCCAGTCCGCCGAGTCTAAACCAAGTTCTCGCGCTTTGAATTCAATTCCTTGGCTTTTGAATTTCGTTCTAAAAAGTAAAATCGGGGCACCCTCGACCGATATGTAGGTAAAATCCGTCGATAAACGGTGTAATTTGCGAGAGTTAGGTGTTTTATGTTTGTTGTAACCTGTTGTGTATCGTGTCTTGGTAAGTGTTTGAATTGTATATCTTCTATTTAATATGTTTGTACTGTATCGTGCCATCCCAATGAATTGCAAGTTGACAATGTACCTGATGTAAAATATATATTTAATTAATTAGTTTCATAATCAGAACTTTGCTATTGCTTCTGGTGAGTGATACCACGTGGCAATAAAAATAGAATATTAAGTAACTAATTGTCTGATACAGTAAATCTGTGCATTTTTGTACAGTGGTTTATAAATTTAAATAAAATTGTACATCTAGTTAGATTTAGTATTACAAAATGTCTTTATGTCGGAACATGAAATGATGAACTAAGTTCGTACGGCTGTCAGTATATTTTTAGAAGGATTTGTTGCTATACGCTCATAATCTGGGCATAGTATTTTGAGAATTTAATTAGAATTTTGTGTAGCGCAGTCTTGACCCCATAAAATACAGCAATCGTAAATATATTTTGGGCTCTGCGATAGCAAATCAGCTAAAGTTTAATAACAAAATAAACTGCCTTGGTGGTGATAGATTAAGTGAATAATTTCAATTGTGTCGCAATTCCTATAGGCTCATAAAAGATGAGAATGTTTGGTCGAGCCAGGTGTTAACGTCCGTCCCCAATTAAATAAATTGAAACAAATATACTGATCCTCATTTGATACATAGGACAGAGGGATAATTTACTCACAACAAATGGTACATAGCCTCTGAGGATTAGCATAGTGGGTGTTTGCACAACATAGTTCTGGCCAGAGCTAAGTACAGCGCCGACCATGAGCCTCAACTAATGCTATTTTGATTAGGGCAATAATTACCACTAAGGTTAAGGAACTTTTTCTGATTTTTATTTATCGCAGTAGAGCCGGTCAGTTGTTAACAATTAAATAAACAAGAGAGGGTCAAGACTGAAAAAATAAATTAAATCGAAAGGATATTAAATTGTAATATCGGATAGTGGGGGTTTTATCAAACAGATGTTAAAAGGACTCATTCACTTGTTTATAGGTATAGCAATGCAAAGGTTGTAGGGCAAATATACAAAACTTTGTTAATCAAACGTAGTGTTGTCAATTGAACTCCTGTGTACAGGTAAAAACCCCGAATTTAGAATAATTATTGTTTAATATCCAGTGTCACTGATACATGATCCACTCTGGAGCCTCTGGGTAATTAATCTGATCATTTATTAATTGTGTTTTCATAACCAAAGAGCAATTCCACTGCGCTTAGAAACTCTTGCTGAAACAAAATTATATTAGTAAGGGGAAACTATATTTATTTATGTGATATAATTATAAGGTTTATAGAACGGAGAAACATTTTTTCTCACAATACCAAACATGAATACAAAATAATAGTTTTAGGAGTCTAAAATCACCGAACAAAAATCAAGAAATTCTTTTAATAATATAAATAATTTTTTCCTTTTTTGGAATTTTGCCCCTGAACTGTACTAACTATTATATGGTTTAAATTACTTTTCATCAGCAATTCACAATCCACAGTGAAAACACTAAAACCTGGTTTCGGCGCTTATGATCACGTAAGTGTCAATTTTTAAACTTGCATTTTACTTTTAGTCGAGACGACGTCGTTAAAAGTTCTCAAACACAAAAACATAAAACATGAGTGTCCTCATGCCGGTAGCCGCGGCGGTGCAGAAAGATAGGGATGCCGACCATGTGTTCGATAAATATGGTAAAGTTTTCGTGTGTGTACCGTGTTTTATGTTTTTGTGATGTTTGAGATCTTTTAATAACGTCGTCTCGATTGAAAGAAAAATGCAAGTTTAAAAATTGACTCCTAGGTGATCATGGCGTAACTAAGCGCCGAAACCAGGTTGTTGTGTTTTCACTGCGGATTGAACTGTTGATGAAAGTTAATTTAAAACTATATAATACAGATAACTACAGTATACTTTTGATAATCCGACAAATATGGGAACAACCATTGTCGGATTACTGAGGGTACCATTAAAACAATGCTAAATAGCCTACTGGGGGTACTTGGTGAGGGGAAACTCATCGAAACACGGCTAACTTTTTTTCTCAGTAAGTTAAGAAAACGTAGATTATCAATCAATCAATAATTTATTTTGTCAAATAAATTTCAATAGGTTGGAGTGCAGCTCCTGCAATATTTGACACATCACTCAATAAATATAACAACTCATAACTCAACTTATTAACAAAATAACCAAATAATTCTTGAAAATCTTCACATCATAGCTGCTTCACACATAGTAGTAATTATAACTGATTCATAATTGATTAGTTCCAGTGGACCTATTAACTATTAAATAGACTGAGATTAAAATCTTCAATTTTATACAGACATGCTACTCCAAGAATATTAGAGAGAGATTAGACAAAACTTGAAAAATTACGTTCCGATTTAAAATTGTCTGGTATTATACTAAATAATTTTATTCCCATATAATATGGACCTTTTCCTAGCATTGTAAGACGATTAATATGGAGTTGATAGTTTAATTTGAATCTTGTATTGTAGGCATGATTTGGCAGAGTCATTAAAAATATGCATGTTATTTTTTACAAACTTTAAAATTTCCACAATATAAAGGGCAGGGACTGTTAACATTTTATATTCCTTGAAAATATTTTTGCAGGATTCTCTGAACTTTAAATTAAAAATGTAACGGATTACTCTTTTTTTTTAAGAGAAAAATTGAATTAATTTTTGAGGTGCCTCCCCTGAATATCACACTATACCTAATCAGAGAAACAAAGTAACCATGGTATACCATTAAGGCTGTTTTTCTGTCTATAACCTCTGACATTGTTTTGATTGCAAATATTGACTGACATAATTTATCTTGAAGCATGTCTATATGGGATTGCCAATTCATTTTGTCGTCTAGATTTACTTGAAGAAATTTGCATGTATTCAAGATAGTACAAGTTTCTCCCACGGGTAAAGAAACGTTGATAATCTCTTTGGTTTTGGTATGGAAATTTAATAAGTTTGTTTTTGAGCAGTTAAACTTTAATCCATTTGTATTAAACCACTTGTACATGTCTGTTATTGATTTTTCGGCGGAAGACTTAAGAGAAGATTGTTTTTTCTCAGTAGATAAACAGGTTGTATCGTCAGTAAATAATATCAATTTGAACTGAATGTTCTGTGGCAGATCATTTATGAATATTAAGAATAATACAGGACCCAGAATTGAACCTTGGGCACACCCACAGAGACTGGTTGCCAATCAGGAAAAAACATTTTCTCTTCATTGTGTGTGATCTTTACTTTCTGAAATCTATTGTTTAAATATGACTAAAAAAAAGTGAATGATTTTCCAGTGAATCCCAGATGGATCAACTTATTCAATAGAATCCCATGATTCACATTATCAAAGGCCTTGGAAAGATCCAAGAACACTCCGTGATCCATCCAAATCCTCTAAAACATGATTGACAAGTTCAAACACTGCCATTTGTGTATTCCTTCCCTTGCGGAATCCAAACTGTTGATTGGAGAGTAATTGATGCTCTTCTAAGTGCTCTATAATTTGGTTACATACTATTTTTTCAATTATTTTAGAGAAGCAGGTAGTAAAGCTATAGGACGGTAGTTTTCAATAAGTCCACTGTCACCTTTTTTGATCAAGGGCTTAACAACATCTGAGGAAAGATGCCTGTGGATAGTACCACATTAACAATATGAGTAAGTGGCTTAATAATGTAACAGCTAACTAATTTCATAATTGATGTAGGAATTTCATTCCAACCAGGTAGTGTTTTCATTTCAATTCCATTAATTATACTCTGTATACATTTTTCATTTACTAGTTTAAATGTAAAATTTGTAATGTTGTTACTGCTATTCAAATATTTGTTTGATGAAGTCAGATTAGCATGGCAACTAGTATTAGTACCTATTTCTGAGAAAAAATCATTAAAACAATTTGCTATTTTAGTAGGCTTATTAATATTTTCTCCATTTACAGTAGAACCTCGATAACACGACTCTCAAGGGGATCTCTAAAATAGTCTTCTTATCGAGGTGCACTTGTAATTGAGGGTCGTGCTATCAAGGTGGTTTTCACAACAAGACGTGTTATCGAGGTCACAGACTTTTTGCTATACCAAGCACATTTTTTATGAAACATTTCTAATAAGTTGTGTTTTAAGTAGAAAATTACTCAGTCATAAATGAAAGAACAAACGTACAAGTAAAACAAACTTCTTTATTCAATAAATGTACAGTAGGTACAGTAACAATTTAATTAAAGTTACATTATAGAAAACATTTTAGTTTTTAACATAAATACATGTACAGTACTGTAAAGTTTACTGTATAATTTATAGAAATTAAAATAACTACTGTATACAATGTATAACTACTGTACATATTAATATACTGTACTGTATATTGTATACACTGTACAGACAGTGTTCTACTTAAACGTTACGTTTTCCTCTAATTTATTTCCTCTACTTCAACATCCAACGACATAGAGGACGTACCTGGCATGTTTTTGAAAAAGTCACCAATTTTTGTTTGTTTAGTGCTACTTACGTGGATGTAGTCCAAAGCGCTATCGATTTCATTAATTGATTTTATCACACTCGCACTCATAACACTTTTTTTCTCAAAATAACACTTTAACACATGGACAGCATTTCGGGCGTCCTTTATTGCTGGGTTCAGGCGATCGTCAGTAGCATCATCATCGTCGTCCTCTTCATCCTGCTCTGGAACTGCGTCGGCAGAAACGGACTCCACTATTTCGGCTTCTGAAAGTTCTCCACACACCGCAACGTTGTCATCAAAGGTGACAAACTCTTCAAAATCAATTCCTTGGACGTTGAGTGAGTCTGTGACTTGTTGCCACTCTAACGGAGCAATTACTGATTCCTCGGCTGGTTGATTAGCTGGTTGATCGGCTGGTTGTATGTTGGTTTCTGGTTCGACTTCGTCTGTTGTTTCGAATCCACTTTTTTTGAAGCAGTTCTCAATGGTTTTCTCTGTGACATTATTCCAGGCTTTCGTGATCATCCACATAGCGTCAAGTAGATTGATTTTAAGAAAAGCGTTTTCTTCCAAGTTGTTGAGGTACAGACGAACTACTTCCTTACGATAGTTTACTTTGAAATTTTTGATGATTCCTTGATCAAGTGGTTGCAGTTTTGACGTGGTATTGGGAGGCAGGAATTTTACCTTGATGTTGGTCAGCTTCAGAATGTCCCCATGAGCAGAACAATTGTCAATAAAAATCAATATTTTTCTCTTTTCCTTTTTGAGCTGCTTATCCCAGTTTTTCAACCAAACTCCAAAAGTATCTCCGTCCATCCACGATCTCTTGGTTGCCATGTATTCCGTCGGTAAACTGGTCACATTTTTAAAACACCTCGGTTTTTGTGCTTTGCCGATAACTAAGGGCTTTACTTTGTCCGTTCCCTTACTGTTTGTACAAAGCAGGACAGTAATTCTTTCTTTACTGTGCTTTCCTCCGTGGCAGGAATCACCTTTAAACGTCAAAGTTTTATCTGGTAAAAATTTAAAAAAAAGTCCTGTTTCGTCCGCATTATAGATGTCTTCGGGCTTGTATCCAGCAACGTTGTTGTTTACTTCAAAACATCCGTTCTAACCGTGGGAACTATGCGTGAGAAAGGTTTAGTCGTGCTATAAAGGTTCCGTAACGCAAAATGGCGCGCTATTGAGGTTAGAGTCGTGTAATAAAGGTTCACTTACCCAAAGAAGCGTGTTATTGAGGTGGGAGTCGTGCTATAGAGGTTCAGTTATTTGAAAAGACGCGCTATAGAGGTTTATTTATTAGTAATATGAAATTACAAAAAGACGTGCTATCGAGGTATTTATTTGAAAAGGAGTCGTGTTATAGAGGTATTTATAACATTGAGTGTTATGGGAGATTCACGGGGATTAGAAAATCAGACTCATTATCGAGGTTTTCGTCTTATCGAGGGTCGCCGTAGCGAGGTTCTACTGTACAATGATTTGCTTACATGAATTATCACTCCAACTCCCTAGTTCATTTTGTACAACCCGTCAAGCAGATTTACTTACATTCCATGATTGTTCTATATACTTAGTATTAAATTGTTTTTTGCACTTTTTATTTGTTACTGTAATTTGACTTGAAACTTTTGAAAAAAAACAACTTAAACTGTACAGAATTGTTAATTCTGGAAATTTCATAAAGTTTTCTTTTGGTATTGCTTGCCTGTTTTAATTCATCAGTTTTCCAAGATTTCTTTTTATTATTGTTTTGAGGATCAACTGTAAATGTGCTAATGGGAAATGTAGGGAAAAAATATAATTGACAAATGTCTAAAATCCTGTTGTAGGCTTCATTGCTTGTATTTTTGGACAGACATGTTTTCCAAGATTCGTTTTGCAAATCACCACAAAACCTTGCTACAGTAGAACTCCAATTATCCGAATTAATTGGGGATCGGGCCAATTCGGATATGCGGAAATTCGGATAATCAGGTATACCTCGGGAATTAAGCAAAAAACATCACCATACATAAAAAATCAGAATTTTATCGACAAAGTTATTATAAATGTAGTGAACAGAAAGTGAGAGAACTGTATCAAGAATATACGTCATAAAAATTAAATTACAGGAGTTAAATTGAAAGTATATACAGTTGCTCTTTCAATACATACTGTAGGTATTTCACTGTTCAATGTTGGTTATTTCACTTGAACATCTCGAACAAAGTAAGTTTATCACTTAGCGAAAGGACAACACGTTTACGTTTTGTACTCATTTCGAACGATAATCTCGGTGAAAGAACAGTAGCGACTGATGATGAGCAGGGCGGGAAGGGGGTATGACTCATTGTTCCCTGCGAAAATATCGTCCGGAAGGTAACAGCGCGGGCTTTTATTTTAGCGCTCACGGCGCATTATCGCTACACGCGCTCCCGCTGTTATTTTCTTGATTTTTATATTTCTATTATTTCACTCAAAATCGATTCGGATAATTGGATATTCGGATAATTGGGGTTCGGATAATTGGATTTCTACTGTAACTTATTTTCATTTTGTAGCATCCTTGTTATTATTACTCTTTTTCTAGTCATAACACTTTTGTTTAAGTAGACTGCTTGGGAAGTACGATCTGACAGACCTAGTTCTAATATTCTATCATTAACTGATTTCAAATTTAAGTTAGATACAACATTATCAATACACGATTTCAATATTTTGGTGATTCTTGTTTGCTTGGTAAAAATGACATGACCGTTGAATGATGATATAACATTTTTTTAAATTTGACTTTCCTTGTTATCTTTCAATAAGTTAACATTAAGGTCACCACAGATAAACACATATTTTTTCTTCATTTCATTTCTCAGTTTCTCTAGGAATTCGGTAAGTTTTGTAATGAAATGCTTGAAATTACTGTCCTGTGTCCTATATACTGAAACAATTACATAGTTTTGTATACACCTTCCAACTATTATTTCTAATTGTATAGCTACACATTCAAAAATGCAGTCCTCTGATATTTTATTTAAGTCGTGTCTAACAGAAATAGAGGTATTATTCTTTACAAATAAACAAGTACCACCATGATTATCTGTTTGCCTAGTATACAGAGTGACAAGTTTGTAATTCCTTAATCTATTTACAGTTTCAAAGTTGCCAGGGGAGAGCCAATGTTCACAAATGCTTATTACCAATGGGTTAAGTTTGAAGGTTTCTAGAATCAGTTCAAGTTGAGCTACTCTTTTTCTTAAACTTTGAATATTTATATTCAGAGTCAACAAGTTGTCTGTGTGTGCAAGGTTTTTAATTTTGTTGTCTGGATTTATGGTATAATTGTTAGTGAGATTTGGTTTAAACTGGGATCTATTGCATTGATATGAGAGGAGACCCAAAAAGAGATCCATTGCTTACGGATCTCGTAGTACAATTTACATTGATAACTTCTAGACTATTTATACAACAATCACTGGACATTTGGCTACATAGGCCTAGATCAGCACTTTTTCACTATTGCTCTGCTTTATTTCACCAACATAATCACTCAATTTCACTACTTCATTGAAATTGAGATGTCCAGGAACCACAGGAGGGCTGGGATGAATCGGGGAGATCAGATTACTGCTCAGCATTGTTTGTTCCATTAGGGACTGATGTGGCATTATGGAGTGGTGAAGGGGTGATAGTGTTTCTTCTTGATTTAGAGTCTTTTTTGTGGGTTCTTAATCTTGTCTATCCTTAATAAGCTCTGAATCGTTGTACTTTTGGTTTTGATATTCTTCAGAAATGGCGGCTATTAAACTGTGCACAAAATCCTTATAAGTAAGGCCATTGTGCAGAATTCTTCTGGAAGATTGGTAGTAAGTCACTATTGTTACAGCAGCATTGGTCTTTTGTTGAAAGCTCACTAATGTTAGCAGCAAAATGACCTAGGGATATTTTGTCTCGCACACAACCCATGGGTGAGCAAATCAGCTTGTTGAGGGACCGTTTGTTGAAATCTTCCGCTAACTCTTGAAAGGCAGCATTATATGCGTCATTTTGAGGTTTACTATTATATTGTGGAAGACTGTAAACTGAAGGACATTTATATGTTTTCTGAGAAGTCAGGTGCTCACTGCAGTAATCTGTATAAAATGGTTTACCAAATCTGTCTCTATATTTTACTGCCACTCCTGCCGACATATTTCTTTCATATTCAAAGTCTGCCGATATACAGTGGGAGAAGGCAAGGTTTTCACAGGAACTGAAGTCATAAAAATTTGCTTCAACCACTTTAACTTCTTTAGGGGACTGCTTTATATGACATTGGTGAGTTATATGTCATGTATTTTTAATGGTATTGCAAATTTCTTCACACAAGATACGTTTTCCTTCTTTATTGAGGTGCTGGCCATGCTGAGTGAAGTGAGACTTTCTTAATCTCTTACAATCAACTACACTTATTTTTTTGGTGCTCAGATTAAAGTTTACCCTTCGGATTGCCTTATTTATAATGTGTTGAGGCGGGAGGTCAAACCTGTGGAATAGCGGAACTATGTCAACGTTGGTGTGGTCATTATGAGCTGCAAAGTGTTCAAAAACTGCTGGGATCTTGCCAGCTGGGTCACAAATTTTCTTCAACATCTTATCAACACTAGTTGAGCCTGCAATAATGATCGTACTTCTCTTCATTAAGTACTCAAGAGGAGCTCCTGGTGAGGTATTAATATATAGGTTGTTGATATTTGGTAGAATCTGGGATAGAATTTGATGAAGATTCCTCCCATAGCTGTCCGCGAACATGCAGACATTTTTTGATGTTCAATAATGGTTACGTTTTTGATCTTATTAACTGTCTCCTTCAACATAGTTTTTATTTCTGAGCTTTTTTGTTGAGAAAATGGAGTTTTACTTTCCTTAACTTGGGTGTTTTTATTTCTAGTTTCTAGATTTTTTCCATCAGTTCTCTTAGTATTAAATGTGATCAAATCTTCACCGCTGCTAAGCACTGCAAATTTATTTGATAGAGTCACAGTTGCAATTTTGTTGTTTAGATTGTTATCTTGACATTTATTTTCTTCAGTCTGGGGATTTAGATTTTCCAATAAATTTCAGCATCAAAGCTGAAACAGTTAAGTCAGTTATTTTGGACTGGTTTAGCAGAATATAAGCGATTTGAGATCTTTTAGTATCAAATTAGCTTCTGTGAAGTTTATAAGTTTTAACGTTTCTGGGATATCAGCATTGTGGTTGTTTAATTGAGCATCAATGATGAGTTCAGTCAGGGAGATCACAACAATGCCACAGTCAAAATAATTTTTCTGTTGTGGGGGTTTACATCCTTGAAGTATATGTCAACATTCTTCTTTCCTCTATTCAGGAAAGTATGAAATTTATGTGCTGTTATGGAAGCTGCTTCTTTATTATTGTTCTTTATATGAGTCTATGTGCATAAAAGATGAAGTTCATGCTTCAAAACCTAGTAAGCTCCAGTGTGTGCCTCGCCTTCCTCCTTCCCCTTCATGACTGAGAGGTCTGGACTTGAAGCGCTCTGATTGTTTTCTTCTTCATCCAGTTCCATATGATCTGGGATAAATTAAACCTTGGCATCACTGATGTTTAGGCCCCTAATAAAAAGTCAAGAGTCTTCTAGATCTTTTACAGCATGGCACACTACTGGATTCAAACAAATAAGCCCTGTGTCTGAGAAAATTTTCTCATTTAAAATTTCAAAGTATTTACAAATAATGTTATCCGAGATCCAATTTGGTCGCAAGAGCTCTTTTACAAAACTAAATTTTGAAGGTTTCTCAGTATGAATAACATTTTTCTGCAGATAACATTTCATTGGACTGAAGTTTGAACGTTTGGGCTGCTGCATGCATTTGGGGTAACTTATATGCTCATTGAAACCATATTTGTGGCCAGTATTTTATCTTTTTTAATTGAAAGTTTTGACCATTTGTAAGAGATACATTTTAGCTGAAACTTTTTCCAATTTCTTTCATTGCCTTTGGAAAGTTTTTATTTTTTGTCTTATTGGTTCCATGTACTGATTTGTTCCCCAAAAATAAACATGCATTATTTTAATTTACAACAGCAGTTTGTCCTGTACCATAGAACATTACACTGTACTTGAGTACTTTATTTGTAGCATCAATGTTTTTTACTTGGGCAGGCCAGTAAGGGTGTCCTCTTACTTTAGCAAATACTTTATGACCTATTTAATATTTACAATTTATGTGCCATTTTTTGTTACAGAAACAAAATGGCATTGAATTTAATGTATCGGTATTCTTAAAATTAAAATGAACTGAAGTATTTAACAGTTTATTTATACAAAAATAAAATAAGACTTATTTTATTTATTAATTCATTTATTTATTTGTATTGTGAAAATAATAACCAGAACATAAGATTGGCTATATTCAGATTTTAGGAGCGAGAGCTTGTATTATTTACTGATGTGATAGGGATATGTCTTGAATTATTGAGGATTCTTCTAGTGTTATAAGGTCAGTAACCTTATCAGTCAGCCGCTCAGTCACTCAATATCCAACAGTCCAAACAATCTTGGACAGGTGCAAAATATTACGTCACCCAGCCTACATTTACCAGTTCATCTCTTTGTGACTCACATAGTAGTGCATATTATACTGATTAAAAGAGACATGTTTAATAATCTGTTTGACGCAAGAAATATAATAAAACTCAATATAAATTAAAGTAATATAGATAAAAATATACTACTATACTGTACCTTAGAGTTAACCGTTGTTTAACTTGAAAGTTCGTCCCCGCCCCTGTACTTCAGAGCCCATAGTGTGCGCACACTTTTGCACTCATGGAAGTTACACTGGCGCGGCCTTGTTGGATTATTAAACGTGTCGGTTTAGCAATGTTGGACGGTCAAGATTGTACAGTATCTAAAGTACCCAAAAGGGTAATATTAAATGTATGTGTGCTTAAATTATGCTCTCCTCGAAAATTATGACTTGGGTTCTTCCCTACTTCCAACAGCATATTAATCTGACTGGTTTCTTCTTCATAGCTCCTTACGCAAAAACTCTGAAACTAGTGAATCTTAACCCTTCCCAAGTGGTGACTGTGGAGGGAAGTCCTACTCTGTATGCTATATATTTTTTGGTTGGGGTCAAAAAATATATTTTGAAATATTTATTTTTTTCCACTTCTGTCTGATGGTAAAAGTAAATTATGTTCACTTTCATGGTAAACAAAATATTTTACAAGTTTTATGACCAAAATTAGCGCATCATATACATCAATTATCCACTCTGAATGTTATTTTTAAAAATAACACGACAGTCTAATACTCAGAAAACATTGTGGAAAATATCATTAGCTTGTACTTCACACAACAGCTTGTAAACAAATGATTGAACGTAAATAAACTGACGGCGTGCAAGAAAATAACAATGGATTGCATCAGCCGGCCAGTCTGTAACGGCTGTTCCAAGAACAGTGTTGCCAACTCACCAAATGAAAATGTACCGCTAAAATAAACTAAAAAATACATCAGTTAATGGTCTAACGTAATGGTAAATCACACGGAAACAACCTTACAACACATACATACAATTTACATATCTGGCGTATATATTCGTCTTACGCTTGCAAGTTTCAAATTGAGTTGCGTATATATATGTCCAACGCTTGGAAATGAATATCATCGTTAGCGTATATATACGTCCAACGCTTGGGAAGGGTTAAGAAATAGGACTACTTCCACTATTTCACTTACAGTATATATACTTGATAGAGAACCCAAAATTATCAAACAATAGTAATTATATTTTGGTTTCCCATCTTCAGAACAACTGCAATGATATTTAACCCTTCGTCGTTAACTATCACAATCAGATAAGTCACTAGGGCAATCATTAATTAGATATTCCTAAACATCTAATTAATATCAGATTAAAGTGATTTAATGTTGGGTTCTACCCATCCAAAATTGAATCTGAAAATATCACAGTTGTTGAAATGGATATGAGGGATGCAATTAGAAAATACCAAAATGACAAGGAGGTGGCGTTTGCCCACACCATCTCAGCAGACCTCAGCTTCCCAAGAAATATGAGCGTGGCAGTAACATTTGGAAAAATATTTGGGTGGGAGACCCAAAGTTACAGATTGTATGAATAATTATCTTGCCTACCAGAAAACTCAGGGAGGTGCGAGTGTTTACAGCTTGATTAAGAAACCTGAATTTAATGGGAAACCTACACTGTTAGACATTGACACTGCATTTTTTCACCTGTCTGAAGATTTCAAAGCCAAAGGATTGAAAAAGTTAGTCTGTTCAGCTAGGGCTTGTGTCAGAGATCAAATTTACCCTAGTGATTTTGTCAGAAACATTTCATCTTTTCAAAGAATAACAGGAGCTACAGTTAAAATAATAAGTTTTCATCAAAAGTCTGCAGGAACACAATGGAATAGCATGAATCACAAATACTTTATTAGACGCTTGTGTCAAACTATTGCAGACCGAAATCGACAGAAAACATCACTCGTCAGTACCTTAGACCTCACAACAATGGATACAAATGAACGTGCGTCAGACAGGATATTAACTGCAAAGAAACCTCTACTACCAACCAGTCAACAGGGCAGTCCAACTACTCCTCCTCAACATCATCTACAACAAAGGCGAACATCAACCAGCACAGTCGAGAGTGGTGAAGTGGACAACATGTGTTCTAGTGTTGTGAGTGAGAGTGGGGCAGTGCAAAGCGGGTCCAATTCTACAACATCTTGCCAATTAAGTGAATTAATATTTTAGGAACTCCAAGTCACTGGCCTCCTGTAATATTAAGCTAGTAAATAGCTCTTCCACTCTATCAAAAACCAACATTAATTCAGGAACAACTAAAAGAGAAGGTTGTATGAACATTTTTCATCAGAATATCCATTATTTCTTATCTCCAAAAGATGCATTAGAAATAGTTCTTGAAGGGTTGAATCCCAATTTAGTAGTACTAAGTGAACATAAATTAAAAAATTATTAAATCAAATTTGTTAAAATTAACAACTATACTGTGATATCCAGTTATTGCCGTGAAACTTGTGGAGATGGAGGAGTTATGGTTTTTAGCCGTGACTCTGGATCTATTCAGGGTAAAGAAATTAATATACCTCAAATAAATAGATTATGTTCAGATAAAGAGTTTGAATGTTGTACTGTTGTATGCAGAGCTTTTAAATTTACTTTTGTCTTAGTTGGATTGTATCAAACGCCAGGCACAGCTTATGACACCCCTTTTTTAAACAAACTTGATTTAGTACTGAGAAAGTTAAACGAAATGTATGAAAATATCATTTTAGTGGGTGATATCAATATTGATGCTCTAAATTCTTCTAAAAATACCTACATTGGACTATGTAATATTTTAACCCAGCATAGCATGCAATACCTTGTAAATTTTCCAACCAGAATAACTTCTGAGTCTGAAAGTACTATTGGCAACATTATTACCAATATACCAAATGAAAGATTGCTAATTGAAGGCTTGATTACAGAATTAAGTGATCACGATGCTCAGTTACTAAAAATAAATATAAAAACTATAAAGCATCTGTAAGTAAAGTTACTGGGTAGAAAATTTACACAGGGAAATATTTGCTTGTTTAAAGATATGTTATCTAATAAGAATTGGATTGATGTGTATAACTCCACGGTAGAGAATAAGTAAAATGTTTTTCACAACATTTTTATATTTTACTTCAATTCATGTTTTCCTTTGTTTAAAAGTAGAGCCAACTTTAAAAGTGAAAATTGGATAACTTCTGAGTTAATAAAGGGAAAAAATTAAATTAGAAGCTTAAGCCAAACTGCTAGACTTACAAAGAATGCAGGAATTAAGAAATTACTAAAACAGAAAAAAATGTCTTAAAATAAAATATATGGGTAACAAAAAAAATATATATTGAGAATAAAATTAATAATTCTGATAATGTTAGTGGAAAGTAGTTAACAAGGAGATTAGAAATTATGATTCTGGTGGATGTGATAATGTCAAATTAGTTATTAAGGGTAAGGATTACAGTGATCCAAAAGATGTTTGTGAAATTATTAATAACCATTTTATTGATGTAGTTGGTAATTTGGTCATTTCTAACCTGTCACCAAATAATGTAGCTGGTATTACTTCGGAAATTAATACTAATAAAAGGAAGGTTTACTGCTAAAACTATTAGTGAGGATGAAATAGATAAAATTATTTCTTCATTCAAAAACAAACGCTTGGTGGGCTATAATGAAATACCAATTACAGTTATAAAACAAGCCAAAATGGTCTTGATAAAGCCAATAGTTCATGTTGTAAATTCATCTTTAATATCTGGTATCTTTAAAAAAAATTGAAAATATCAAAAATCATAACTGTATTTAAAAAAGGTAATAAAACTGAACCTGCTCATTATTGGCCATTATCTATTTTGCCATCAATATCTAAAATTTTTGAGCGTATTATGTACCTGCAATTAACTGAAATTCTGGAGAAAAATTGTTGTTATAAAGAACAGCATAGCTTTAGAGTAGGTAAATCTGTGATAACAGCTGGAATTGAATTTATGTAAAATGTTGTTGATGCTATCGATAGAGGAGATAATGCCACAGGAATTTTCATGGACCTTTCAAAAGCGTTTGATAGTGTCTCACATGAATTTTTGCTTCCAACTTTAAAAAGCATTGGAATTGCTAATATTACTTTAAATTGGTTTAAGCCACATATTTATAATAGGCATCAATATGTTCAGTTGAAGTACGTAAACAAACAAAATCAAATAACTTATGCAAATTCTTCTTTGCAAACAATTAGACATGGAGTCCCTCAAGGATCCATTTTGGGACCTATTCTCTTCTTCTGTTATATAAGAGGTTTTCCATAAATTCTATCGGGGTCCCAGAGCAAATTACGTCTCTATGCAGATGACTCTAATTTGATAGTTACCGGTAAAACAGTGAATGAAGTTGAGGTTATAGCAAATGATGAGCTTGAGTTAATTAATACTCAGCCATAAAAAATTGTTACTAAATTCGGACAAAACAAACCTTATATCTTTCCACACCAAACAAAATAGAAACAAACCAAAACCGGATATTGCAATAGATAACTATAAAATACTCCAATCTAAAGAAACAAAATATTTAGTGTTATCATTAGATGAAAATTTGACTTGGAATAATCATATTATTTTTAAGGAAAAATATTTCTTCTGGATTATACGATCTTAACCTGATGTCTAGATATTGTTCATTAGAAACATTAAAAACTATTTACTATGCTCACATACATTCTCACATATCTTTTGGAGTTGTGTTGTATGGGGTAACTAGTAACAAAAATCTGCTGACAATGTTACGGCTTCAAAAAAAAGCAACAAGAATAATTCTTAATTATTATGAATTTAAATAGGAAAGATTCTGTAAAATAATTGTTCTCTCAATTAGGGATACTAACAATATATGGTCTATATATTTTGGAAACAGTCATGTTAGTAAAGTATAATGGTGACAGGTTGCTCAAATTAGGATCTAGCCATGATTATGATACAAGAAATAAAAATCAGCTGGCTATAGAGAAACACTCAACAGAATTATATTTTAAAAAGCCAAGCTCTGCGGGCATAAGATTCTTAAAAAAACTGCCAAACGATTTGTTGTCAATAGAAAGTAATATAAAATTCAAAAGGTGTTGAAAAAGATTTTTAGTAGAAAGAGTGTTATATTCGTTGGATGAACTTACTTTAGATTCCTCTTAGTATTAGTTATTATTTTTGTTTACTTATAATTTATTTTAAGATGATGCCATTCTACATCTGTATGATTTCATGTGACAGTTGTATTCATAATCGTACAGATTTCATGAATAAAGATTATTTGAATTGAATTGAATTCACAGATTTCACCGTCAAGTAACACTCGCGAACGCGAGGCTATTTCGTGTATACAAATAAACTGAGCAGATGACAGCTGACTGTTAGAAAATGTATTATTACAGAGTTGCCTAAAGTTCTGAAGCAAAAAAATATCCTATGAGAAAGCCCCGAATCTCATGAACATTATAGTATATTACAAAACAAATTTTAGTGGTCACTGTTGACAAATCTCGTCAAATAAAAATACAGTCTAAGCGCCACAACCATAGAACTATAACTATGGAACCCCGAGCCAAGCGGCTCTGCGTGGCTGGAAGCGAGCTGGCCGCATTCGGTCCTACCCTTTGCAGTTTCCACTCTGAAGAGAATGCATTAGAAACTGGTAAATAGCCACTAGAATATTTAATCTATATTTTATAAATCAAAAGGGAATTTTAAACATACGAATGTGTAAGTTTTTTCATACAATTACAAAAAAGGAAGTAATTGGAAAAAGTGGAAGGTGGTATTTTTGAAGCTTAAATGATTTCCTCATAAGTGCTGATATCCTGCATTCCTTAAGAAAAGGTTATTATCTTGAGTATACACATACACTATTGCCTGGTGAGCAATCCCAAACAAAAATTGCCGGTTTCGCATTTATTTTTTATAAGTAACAATTGACAAATCTAAAAAAAAATAAATACGCTTTTATTGTGATAATTTTAGTTAAAGTCCCCTAATTCTGACACCTGAAACATGTAGATCGTTCATGAAAAATTTAATTCACCATATCAATATTTTCTTAAGAACATTAAATAGAAACATACATACACTTTTTAACATGAGCTTGTAAACATTTTGAAGAAAGTTTACTTCTAGATTGGTCTCTAAACAGTGAATCTACTAACGATAGTTATAGTTAAGCTAATTAAATTAATATGATCTTTGTTTTTTCCAAAACTATTTATTTGTTTTCTCATGCAAGTGAAAAGAACATTATGATAAACAAATCAAAGATAGGTAAATGCCAAATGCTTAGAAAAATTTTCCTTTTTTCAAAACGTGTAACAATGCTCATTAGCTTATTGTATGTGTTGTAAAAAGTCTTGTAATTTACAAAATTCTGTTTACAAATAAAAACCATTATGAAAAATATAACTGTATTCAATTAAAAAATAAAGCCCTTTTTCATAAGCAATAACTTAAGTCTTCAAACTTTACAATTCGCACGTAAAAACAAACAAATATGCATCGTTAATAAGCCATGAGTATAGGGTTATAAGGCTCTGTGCCGGTGCGACCACTGACTAGTGGTGGGGGGAGCAGCGCGGCGGCCGGCTCGCTCGGCACAGCATTGACTCGGCATTCCATTTATATAGTTCTACACTGGGCTGCAAAAGGACCTGTGACCTTAAAAAATAATGGCAAGAAATATTTTAGAGTATAAATTCCCTTACTTATGTAACATATCACTTAATTTCAAATTTCATCAAAATCAGACAACAAATTTAATTTTTGATTTTTTCCTCTTCAAAGCTTTTAAACCCGATCCTCCTGAGAAATGAAAAAATATAAAGTACAAGGTTTATCTGTTAAAATTACTGCATTTTTTGTATGCATTTATTTATTCCTGCAATAACAAATTTGTTTCCCCCACCCACAGTGTAAAGTCAAATTTTACTCGTTGTAATGAGGGAGTAAAGTGCTACTTTAACTCCCTAGGGAGACAAAGTAAACCCATAAGAATAACATTGACAATCTGGCAACACAGTTCAGTGGAGAACTGGCAACGCTGTAGTTATGACATGCGGAACACAATCAGCTGATGTTTTGCTGCAACAATTAATGCTGCAGCTATAGCGGAATTGGATCAGCTAATTGATATGTTGCTTCGCTCAGCTGCAATTAACGATCCAAGTTCGGAGGTTAGTTATTACGCACTACACAACCAAAATGGACAGCGATTGTAAATGTAAATACTTATGGATACTTTTGGATTTTGGGGTGGGGGGAAATGTTGTGTGCATTATGGAAGTAAAGTAGATTGTCTCCCTCGGAAAAATTGTCGCCCTCGCCTACGGCGTCGGGCGCCAACAATTTCCTTCAGGGAGACAAAGTTGCACTTTACTTCCTTAATACACAAATAGCTATTATCTATATGTCGGATTTTTCAAAATGAATATTGAGGTTTTAACACTTTTAGCGAATTTCCCCTATAGGGAAGAATTAGCGAATTTCCCCTATAGGGAAGAAGCTATTACCGTAGGTCTCATGGTAAGACTTAAGCCCGAGACCATGATAACTTTTCATTTTGAGGTCCCCAGATGCCAAAAACACCATTCGTTCAAATTTTTATATATGTACTTATATATATATATATATATATATATATATATATGTTGTAAGCATAATTTTAAAAACAGAGTACCCTTTTTTGTTTTAACATAATATGTTTTATTAGACGACTAGTTTCAAACCTTTAGGTCATAGTCATGTCTTACATTATTTTTGTAACCTCACATAGTTCAAATTGTTCAAATTATTAAATGGTAAACAATTAAGAATCATATGTTAAAATTAAACTTAGAATATGGGGGATTTTCTTGAATATAATATTTTGTTATTGTTTTGAGGTATATAATATGAAATGATTTCTTTTATCCTTTTTTTATATGACAAATTTTGTCGAAGATTGGATTTCTTTGATGTATGTTCATGGTGTTCAGCAAATTATTCGGGTTATTTTCGTAATTCATATATATATGAAAGTCTTCTTTTACATATAATTTATCTCTTTCTTTCTCGTATTCTAATATTGTTAAGTTGTCATTGATACTTTTGTAGCTGTGTCTTGTTTCAATTAAATGTTCTGCGAAGTTTGATTTCATTGTCGTTCTGTCGTTCAAGATGCATCAACCATCTTGCTGCCAAATGAAGATTTCAAGTTTATCTTCTTCCTACTAAGGAAAGAGCCATATGTACATTATGAGTATTCATATGCCCACTGAGGTGAAAGGTCAATTTATCAGTGAATATGACATGATCCAGAAAATCTTCATCGTCACTCAACAATATTTATTCTGCAAAGTTGGCAGGTAAACCGTAATCTGTAGCCTTTAGAGCCTGCAACAACTGCAAACAATAAGGACGTAGTTTTAAGCGCCTCCATAAAACTCTCCAAACAGACGTCACTGGAATTGAAAAATCATGAGTAGCCTTCCAAACAGATTTTGTTGGACTACGTGTGAAAGATTCTCTCACGTGCTCAACACTCTCTTCACTAACACCTGGTCGTCCCGTACTCTTCCTATGCTAAGGCAGCCGGTATCATCAAACTGATGATACTATCCACAGATATTATCATCACTTGGAGGATCACAAGCGTACTTAATACAGAATGCACGTTGCATGGTACAGATCTGGTCTTTACAAACTATAAAACAAAAAACTTTATATTCATGAGTTGCCATTTTTGAAACAATAAGGCGGATACAGCTGATTCAACGGAATCGCCACTAGCACTTTCTAATGGATGGCAGAGGAAACACTGGCGCCAACAATCAACTGTTTGAGTTGCTCTTTCATTTGACATGTTATTTATAATTGTAAGTTTAATGCAATAAATACTATAAAGCTTTAAAACCCTGATATTCATTTTGAAACACCCGGTATATGTGTGTGTGTGTGTGTGGGGGGGGGGGGGTGGATCCGCGGGCACAATAACTTTTGTAAAGAAGGTCGATCCTAGTGAAGTTTGGTAAAACGTTAAAACCAGATAGAACACACAATTCATAGGGGGATTTTTAACCCCAAAAAATGATACTACTTACTGATGATATATTTACTTATAATTCTATATAATTAAATACCCCCGTCGCAGCAATCCTGCATACTCAGCGAATTTCCAATGAAGATATAAATGTCTTAATACTACATAAAGCCACTTACCAAGTTTCATAAAAATATATTCACAAATAAGCGTTATATACAATTTTAATTATTCTCCATAAGAATAACATTGGGGCTGAGTACGTAGGTTTGCTGCAACAAGGAACACAAAAAATGGGTTTTTATGCTAATGTCAATATAACTCAACTAGTTGAAGTCGTATACCAGTTTTTATTCATTTATGTTCATAATTAAGGGAGACAGAGCATTTAATTATTATCCATAAGAATAACATGGGGGCTGAGTACGCAGGTTTGCTGCTACAAGAGAATTATGCAAAAACAATTTTTTGGAGCAAATATCAATAGACCCCAACGAGATGAAACTGTATACCAAGTTTCGTCAGTATACGTTCATAAATAAGCGAGATAAAAAAAATTTCTTTTCCTCCATAAGAATAACATTAGACAACGTACTGTGTTTAGCACTTTCAATATCTCGGTAACCAATTGACGTAGAGGAATGATCAAAATACCAAATTGTGTGTTTTTTTAAGCTGAATTGAATGGTCAAAACTAAAATTTGACTTTTTCAAAAATTATATGTAAAAAATCCAAAAAACCCATTTTTGGGGTACAAAACCCCCCCAAAATGCCCCTTTGGATAGGTCGATCTGTCTGGTTTTCGAACTTAAAGTCATAAATACTGCTTTACATATTTACACAAAATTTTGTCAAAATCGGATCATTTTTATGGGAGTTATCATGCTCACGGACACATGTATATATATATATATATATATATATAAATCTCGTACGGCATTCGGCTGCCTTACATGGTGGAAACCGCATTGAATTTGGCGGCCGGTGCACTTGACTGCCGTATCCGGCCGCCATTTGCACATCACGTGTTATATCAACTGAGGAAGCTGGCAGGAACACATTTTGAGCATTTGAAGTGGCAGCCAAATAACGTATTTTTGATAGGTGTATGACAAAATGTAGTTTGCCTTTCTACCACATGGAACGCTGCTGTTTTTAAAATATACACCAGAAGTATGTTCCTATAAATAAATGCCGTGGACTCGGCAGCCCATAAGTGGCAACACTGTCAAGTTGAATGTGCATTCCGATTATAAATTTTTGCCGCGGATGTGGCAGCCAAAACACATCTGGCCTGACTCACCTTCAGATGTTCAAAGATTGTTATCTTCCATCATCATTTCCTGTACTCACTCGAGGCCCACGATATTTCCGAGCCAGCATACTTTTCTGCCCACTTCACTGTGACATAACACTGAGAGGTCGGTTAAACTAGGCCTACTCGACGCTTACGGAATAAATCATACATTTGCATGTTCTTATTTCTCACATAGTTGGACTTACAACAAGCAGTTCGAGCAGTTTGATTATTTTCCTTGACTATGGCCTGTTGTAGTATGTTAACGTCTACGTTATAAGTTTAACGTATTGCGCCCGCTTCACTGAAATTTCACACCTAGAGGTTAGACCACTCGATGATTTGGGATTAAATCATACATCTGCATGTTCTTATTGCTCACATACTGGGACTTAAAACAACTCAAGCAGTTTGATTATTTTCCTTGACTATGGTCTGTTGAAATATGTTAACGTCTAAGTTATAAGTTTAGTAGTACAGGATCTAGGGGGGTTTGAGCATGCATAAAAGGATAACGCAATATTTTTGCTGATTACTGTTATATGTTATATATATCTAGGTAATAGCGACAAAGCATGTCGTCAGTTTCCTATGTGGTCGACAACATGGTGGAGGGGGGTAAAGATGGCAGCGGCTGCTACTCGTAAATATGACGATATCTTGGGAACAGTATGAGATATAACATTGGTTTAAGCATTGTTATACTCAAAACAATATGTACAACAATAACCGTTATTAGGTCTGAACCCGTATCTCGATTAATAAAAGAGCTACATAATAAAACTCATAAAAAAATCTTTAAGGTACACATTTTTATGGAAAATGTAATCAGTATGTGAGTTTTTTCCCGTTTGAATGAAAATAACTTAGAACACGAGTTAGTTGGTACATTTTAGAGTGTTAATGTATGAATAGTTTATCAACCATATGTCAACCAAGTCTTTGAACAGCCGTCCGCTCAAGTTAACCGCAGCGTCAGGGTCGGACGGTGCCGTGTAGGAAAACCCTCACTATCTTGGTAACTGTATGAGATATACCACCGGATAGAACGTTGTTGTAATTTTAATAATATGGTAAACAATAATGGTTTTAACGTCTAAATCCGTATCTTCAATTTTTGTAGCGTTATTTATCAAAACATACCAATAAAATAGGACCCAAGACCCAAGAGTAAACAGTTATTGAACAATCTGTTAAATGACTTAAACTTAAAAATAAATTTATAGTGCATACATATTTAGTATAGTTATACTCATGACTCTAAAATAATATGTTTTAGTTTTTTATTATTTTCCCTATAATTTTCCCTATAGGGCTTACGAAGTTGTATAATAATGGGGACTGATACTTTCAATATTTTCTGCAACCGCTATTCATGTTAGGCTTGAGCATCAAGTACTGCTAATACGATGTATTTAATTTTATTTTCTCCTAATGTTTGTTTACATTCCACTAACTAAACAACGATTGTGATAGTTTTCATTCGAGTTAATGATATACTAATCAGTACGTTTTGTATTTACATATCACTGCTGCAAATTGTTAGCCAGTGCAGTGCAGTGAGAAAAGGCGAATTCCCGGACAAGTCAAATGGCAGATATTTAGTCACCATCATCACCACCATAAACCACCCGCAAGTATAAACGATGAGAGAGAAGTTTATGGTCTTAAAAGAAACCACTGAAGTGTGACAAACGCGGCCGACCCGACTCAAGTAGGTGCCCTTTGTAAACGGAGGGGGCATGTGCCACTGAGGTTGCATGTGCTACTGATACCTGGGACCTGACAGACGTCTTCGCCTACATTCCACCATGGATTAAATATACTCCTTAGAAGATTAAGTATTAAGGTCTTAGATTTAAGAAGGAAAGGATAGATTAAGAAAACTATAACCGTATGGTCTCATTTGATTAACATTGGAATTTTGGATGTCCCACGGGGAGTAGCCCTAGAGGATTTAGAGGAATCTGAGAGTCAGGTACAATAGCTGTAACCTAAAGGAACCTACCCTGAAAATGTCATGCCTTAACTTCTTATAGTTTAGCCGTACGGCGATCCACACACAGACAAGAACTCTGCTTTATTTATATAGATTGTCGATAAGACTGTTTAGCTTAGGTGCTACAAACTTTACCAGATAATGCCTAGTTTGAAAACTTTGAAGTAACTTGATTACTCATCGGTTCAAGAGGAACAATCCCAAGTTTGTTCACGATTTTTATAAATAATTAGAACTAGATCAATCAAAATTATAAACGATTGCAATAACGGCTATGAAACACTCCCTAATAATACTAATAAGTCATCTTTACAGCAACAGTTAAAATAATTTGTTTGGTATTCTTTGTGCCAGCGCAACCTACATTGGTAAGAAGATTGTAAATTTATTTATATTATGAATAAACTATCTTTATTTATATATACTGGTAAATAAGTTTAAAAACCAGATTTTCTTATGAGGACTGATTAATTGCGAGGTGTGGAGGTGTCTTTAGAAAGTGTCCGGGCAGTGTTCCAGCAAAAAAAAACATGGGGTACATATGCGACACTCGAGACACAGTGTCTTTGCACAGTGTTCCGCATAATATAAACCAGTTTAGACCAGTTTAAACCAGTATAGACTGGTTTAAGGAAATCGCAATGTGTTGGCTCCTTACTGATAATACCACCTATGTCTGTCTATGTTTACTCTTTACCGTGGGAAACGGGCTGAAGAATTTCTACTTCCCCTTGTTCAACAATCCATGACAATAGCACAACTATCAGCATTTAACTGCACTTGGCACAACACAGTCGAATTTATGTGCAAAAAATAAAACGTTATAACGAAACACAAAATGCCAACGATCTGCTCAATGCCAACTGAACACTAAATTGACAAGGCCCACGATTAACGATGAATACAAACCTTATAAGATGATACATATTATTAATGAACATAGACAGTATTAAACAAGCAACGTAGAGAGACATTAAACAAACAAGTAGAAATGTGCAGTCCGACTCATGCAGTCATGAAGACAAACAAGCGCCTGAGTCACCACCATAGAACTCTATTAATACACATACAGCTACTCTATGGTCACCACGCAATACGCGGCGATGCTAGGCGGTGCTGTGTCCACTCTCTAAGACGCCATCATGTTAACGAATATCCTTACTACACCTATAATTTTAAAGTGTCATTAAATTATCTATAAGTTTTGTTGAAAACATTTCACCCCATGAATCAAAGATAAAAATGTAAAATTAGTTGAAGTTATTACATTTTGTTTTAGCTGTGGCAGTTTTTTGGTATATATTGAGAACTAGTAGAATATACCCGTTCTTCGCACGGGTTGGAAAGGTAAGTTAGCTTGAAACAGCTGTGCTTGCTTCTGCTCTTTAAGCCGTCAAATGTAAGTGACCTCCGCTGTTCGCATTACAGTTTCTGAATGTTTACTTTATTCTCAAATGTAAACATTGAAACTTAGGACGTTCACTGGGCGTAGTCCAAGGGGAGTTTAAGGATGTGAATAGGCCTATGTGTTACATGGGTTCAAGATCTACCTTTGTGTAAAATTTCAGCCCAGTCGATTCAGTAATTTTTGCGTTTACCCGGAACATCAGACAGACAGTCAGACAGAAACCACCTCTTCTTTGTAATATTATAGATAAATTACGGTGAAATTAAGCTGTCTACATAAAAAGTGTATGTAACATAATTTGCTTAGAATATTGTTAAGCGTAAAATAATTAGAAAAAAAACACGTCCATAACTTCATTAGTTTTTGACCTGTAAGAATTTAACCGCAGAGTACTGCTCTAGTAAGGTTGTGGTGGGGGGGGGGTTGAGCAAGAAGGGTGGGGGTCGGGACTTTGTGTATTTTTTTGTTATACTTTGTTTACTAACATCCTGAAAAAATTCAGCTTTACGCTAATTTTGCGACAAAGCATATTTGTTTACCTTTATTGACTGGGCTACAACGGGGGAGGAGGGAAAAGAGTGTTTGATGTTGAATGGTAGTAGTGATGGGGAGGGGGCAGGGGTCGAGCAGTGAGTCGTCATGGAGGGAGTGACCGCAGCAACAGTGATGGAGCAAACGAGTGGGGGTGTGGCAGAGGGTAGGTGAGCTGAGGGAACCAAGGTCCAGGCCTAGCCTAACCGTTAATTTTTTCAAAATTGTTTTATGCAAAAAAATGGACAAATGGCAATGAAAAAACTCCCGAGGAAATTTAATATATAAATAATGGGAGAACATACGTGCAATGATTCACTTTTACTAAATCTAAGATATTGATTATAATTTTCAGATATTAGATGTCTGAACTGTAATTTGTTACTACAATTAGATAATTAACTGGCGGATTCGGTAATTAGGTAACGTTCGGTAAATATTCGTAAAATATGGTAGATATGTATCTGGATTTCTTATTAAATTATTGTTATACATACAAGAACATTACAGATTTTTAAAACACCGGGTGATTTAAATTAAAACGTTAGAGGAAAAACTACATCCGAATAAAAAATGAAATAACTGCATTTATCCTATACTACCCTGCTTGTGATAAATTAACTAGACCAGTAGATGGATCACGGATAAATTTTAGAACGAGTAAGTTACATTTACATTCAAGTACATACATTATTAAATATGATTACAATTTGTGTTCTATATTAAATTTCAATCGTTAAAACTACAACTTTTCAATTTTTCAATTTTTCAATAACAAGTGGATAAAAATGTGAATCCCTGGGCGAATCAGACCATGATAAACCAACGTGAAAAAATTGGCATAAATTAAGTTATTTCTGAATACTTTTCCCAACATTACAAATATGCACGAGCTAATTAGTACCACTCTCACTAGTCTCACTATTCTGCCTTAATTGAGGCGAGATCATATATTTGACTTATCTGTTTAAAATATACGTGTCAGAAAAAAACTTTCATCTGAAGATACCAAATTCAAACTTGGTATACATTTATTACATCTAATACGACCCATTTTTGAATGCAATATCAAGTTCCTGGCCATTTTTGTTTTTTTCAAAGCTATATATTTAAAACGGCAATATATAGGAAACAACTGTAAGGATAAAAAAGCTGAGTCATGTTGTCCTAAAAACAATGATATGAATATATTAACTCTAGAATTATAAATAACTGAGAACTTGTGATTTTGATAAGTTAAAAACATGACTTTTTACCTTTCTACATTATTTGTAACTAGTTTATTTATAACTAGATTATTTATAACCAACTAGATTGGTTTTATAAGAATAAAATATAATTATAGTAGAACTACACGAATCCAACTTTGGATGGTCCGACTTCTCGCTTACCGACCGTGCCGTTATCGGTGTTTGACATAAACAAGCCACTCACGCAACTCACTTTGTTGTTATGATGTATTTAATTCAAAATTTTAAACACGTCAGTATAACATTTTTTATATTATCATTGGACCTGTGATTGTTCATGATGCAATGAAATGTGTCAGTGCCTTACTACTTCGATAACGACAGACGTTTTGTGGTGCAATTCCAGAGCTTTTGACAAAGCTAACAGTTTGGAGATTTAAGAAATGAAATAATACATTAACATTAATTGGTGAATACTACGTGTAAATTAATCCACAAGTGTGAATTAAAAGGACAATATCAAATGATATATTTATTACAGATGTTTTTCATTTTATACCGTGTCAATAATCAAATAAAATTGTGTGTTGGTCATACTATTCATGATTTAAATTATGCCTGATTTTGTATTTCTTTATAATTACATATTTTAACATCATTTTACGCATCATCCATGATTAATACATTAATCTATAATATTATAAAGAAGAGGTGGTTTCTGTCTGTCTGTCTGTCTGTCTGTCTGACTGTCTGTCTGTCTGTCTGTCTGTCTGTCTGTTTGATGTTCCGGGTGAACGCAAAAACTACTTAACCGACTGGGCTGAAAATTTACACAAAGGTAAATCTTGAACCCATACAAAATATAGGCCTATTCACTTCCTTAAAATCCCCTCGGGCTACGCCCCGTGAACGTTCTAAGTTTCAATGTTTACATTTCATAAGAAAGTAAACATTCAGAAACTGCAATGCGAACAGCTGAGGGCACTTACATTTGACAGCTTAAAGAGCAGAAGCAAGAACAACAGCTGTTTCAAGCTAATTAAAATGCAATTTGCATTGACTATAGAACGGGTAAGGAAAACCCCTGTGTGAAAAACGTTTACATCAAGTATATATATATTTATTTCAATATACCGTATAATTAATCTATATAAATAAAATTAGAGTTTTGTCTGTACATTGTTGGAATTATGAAATTTTTGCATATTTTCACAAACAAATCTTATCTCAATTTATGTCTGTCTGTCTGTCTACCGGTAACGCTCAAGGACGGGTTTTTGTTCAATTTTACTGGAAAACGGGTGCACTAACATTAATGAAACTTTGTTTCTTTGTTCTATATATGCGTGAAAAGGTTTTAGGGCACTATAAACTGGCATACGCCTTTTAAAAAAATGATGGCGGCCGCTCAAAACCGTGATTTTGTGCGGTTTTGGTCATGTTTTGTTCGCTTTTCACAGGAAAACGGGTGTACCGATTTTTATGCAACTTTTTTTCTATGTTCTATATGTGCGTTAGAAAGGTTTTAGGCTAATTGGATTGTTTTAAATTACCTTAGGACACTGCCCCATAGGGGTTTAAAGATCCTATGCCATTCTTATGGACAAAACGTTTATTTATATTGAACCAGATGATGGCATAGTTATTCTATAAATAGGTTTTTTAGTTCTTTTTTAAAACGTTGAGTGAAGACTGGTAATATATAACATAAGTGGATATATGATCTAAATCTATATTTGTCAGACTCATGCACTCACTGAAATAGTTAGTGATCACTTTATCTAAGAAACGACAGTGTCTATTGAAGATACAATTTTGGATGGTGGTTCCCCTTATGCTGCAGATTCACAATAAGAATACGTTTAAAAAACTCCTATAGGGTTCTTCGCTAATTTACTTTTATGACAATTTTATGAGTATTAGTATTTACTGGACCTTTGTAAGTTACATTTCGGTAGTTATCTAAGAAACGACAATGTCTATTGAAGATAACATTTTGGATGGTGGTTCCCCTTATGCTGCAGATTCACAATAAGAATACGTTTAAAAAAGTCCTATAGGGTTCTTCGCTTATTTACTTTTATGAAAATTTTATGAGTATAAGTATTTCCTGGACCTTTGTAAGTTACATTTCGGTAAGAACATAACTAATTCATCCGAAAAAAACGCAAGCCTATTCCTGTTACGAAAATGTTTAAGGGCTTCGCCCCCCAGAATTTCAAAATACAATATTTTTAACAATCTTGCACATACTCTTGGACTGATGGATCTGAAATTCGGTAGGAATGTAGCTGATAGCTCAGTGGAGACATTTACCTACTCCAGACACAAATATACTCAAGGACTCTGGCCCAATGACCTTTAATAATGTCATAACACACCAACTACTCAACCAGTAGAGCTGAAATTTGATTTCTTAAAGGAAATAAGAAACAACATCATGGGGAGTCACGGTGTTGTTCTCTGGAGATTTCACACAGACCCTTTGTCGCAAGTGAGACATGAGTGGACGAGTCTACGCTTCTCTAAAAATATATTTTATGTAGCCGACCACTGAGCGCCTGAACTTAACAGTAAATATTAAAATGTATTTTTGAGAAGATTAAGGGGTTGAGCAGTTTTCTTATGCACTTTTAAAAGTTGAGATTGGGACATCGAAAAACAAATTAAGTCTCAGAAACATCTATCCTTCACTCGGCACTATCGATGAATCACAGGATTTGTTGATTGACAGTTTGTTACACGGAGGTTCATAAACAGTTTAATTTGGAAAGTGCCTGGCTCTCTGATTGTGCCATCCTCACGTCCACCAATGAACAAGCAACGGAGATCAACACAAATGTAGGTCTATTCCAAAGGGAGGAACGAACATATATACAATATTTAATCCCGTTCATTTAACCATGACCACTGTTAGAACAGTTCGTATATTTTGATTTACATTTATTTAAATAAAATCAAGTAGTCATATGTTTTTAAAACACATGATTTTTCCAAGTTTAAATTGTTTATTTACAATTATAATGAAAACAGGACCTGGCAAGAATGGTGATTTTAAAAGTGGTTTGTCAATGTTTTTAAAGTTTAATGTTTCGTTACATTACTATTAATTTATTGGAATGTAAAGATTAATGTATCAAAGTATTTAAAATGTTGAATTAAACAGGGTTAATATTTTGTTGTACTTGAGTTCTTTTATTCCTAAAATCGAATCCAAAGTGTTAGTGTACCGATTTGGAGTCGCAAAAACCACACCGTTCACTACCCGACAGAGTTCTCAACTTGGCAACAGTACCCGAACTATCTTCCATAGTATATTTCGTTAACTTTAATTTAATTCTACTTTAAAAGTGTTAAATTTAATTTTAATATCGTAAATTTATGCGGGTTGTTAATTTGTTTAGTTAATCTACCATTTATATACAACCCGTACGAAGGACGGGTACACAGCTAGTACGCGTTAAACCAGTGAGAGGAGAGCTAATTATGACCACTATCTTAATAACTGTTCAAGGAAGATCGTCAAGGCGAATTGGCAACAGTGGCGGCAGCCAAATAACGCGAAATATTTATGAAGTATTATTGCCAGCAGTCATTTAGCTGCTACACATACATGGTGCGCCGAATCAAATGTAAACTTAGGGCAGTCAAATTACATGAGTTTTAATACACATAGTTATAATAAAAAAATTATGAAAATAAGTTAATAGTTATATTAATAACGTAATTTTGAGTAGAGATACACGTTAAAACTTAAATATACTCTAACCTTTGAGGTGGCAGCTACTTAACCTAAATTCGTACGGCAGCTGAATAGATAGTGAGATTTATATATATATATATATATATATATATATATATATATATAGCTGTATATCAATGAGAAACTGAAAAAATTAGTTAAACATCACACTATATTTCGCTTTCCGCGTTTTCAGGTGTATAAAATAAAGTATATAAAAAATGTATAAATTAAAACTATAACATTTAACAAAATACAAAAATCAAATATAAACAAAAATCATATGTAAATTGGTTTTTAAAAACAACTGTGGCATGATCTATCTTAAGTTTAGACCATGAGGAAATTTTGTCTTCATTACCATTTGATGGGCCTGTTCCATATATCTCAACTCTTGTACTGTGGATTCTTTACTGAGTTGCCGGATTGGTGTTATATTATACAGGTCTTCAAATCTTTCTTTGTGGGAATCGGCGTGCTTTACCAAATATATATACAGTATCGAACGAATGGTGTTTTTGGGGTCTGGGGACCTCAAAACGAAAAGTTATCATGGTCCCGGGCCTAGGTCTTACCATGCCGACTACGGTAATAGCTTCTTCCCTATAGGGGAAATTCGCTAATTCCCTATAGGGGAAATTCGCTAAAAAAAACATTGCTTTTGTAAAAATGTCATACTTTCAGCTTTTAATGAAAATATTTGTTTGGATTTTCTGTAAATCTGAAAATATGGCTCACAGTTTCCACAGTACTTATTCTGAAATAAATTCAATTTACCTTCATGAAGGTAGTTCATAAGCTTAGATCTCTCTTCTTCTTTTTGAGACTGAAAACGACTTACGTCTTCTTCAAGTTTCTTTTGTTGTTCTTTAAGATCCAATATTAACTGTAACAGAAGTTATTTCTTAAGATTTTTTAATATCTGGAGAAAAAAACAAATAGTTTTAAAACTGTGTCACAGTTAGGACTAGTACCCTTACCACATCAAAATCTTGATAGTTATCATTTTAAATAAATGAATGAGCACCTCAATGATTACCTATGAATTTAAAGTATGAGCAACAGAGCTAAATTGTATAACAACTTCAAATAACCGTATTGCTGGGTTGTTGTAACACCTATACTTTATTCATATATGAAATAGTTTTCAAATTTTCTTCCATCACACAGCATGTATTGTGGCAACTTTATTCTTCATATAATTCTACCTAATTTAAAACCACATGGTATATCTAATTTGGCAATATCAGTCTCTTAGGACTCCTGTCATGTAGCGATGAACCATAATATGATGATAGAATAAGCATCTATGATTACAGGAAAACCACTGAATTTGAGTGTGCAGTGGCCCCCAAAGAGACACTATAGGAATTCACCAAAAATATTATTATAATAGCTGTTATTGGCTGTATTAAGGTAAGAAAGTTAAAGATAACTTTTTTATCAACTCTTCTGGGAGGTTTAACACACTGTCGGTGGAAGATATAGTGTGTGCAATCTCCCAGTTCCTGGACCAGAGGCCCACAGAGGCATATGCTACATCGTAAGTTTTGTGTTAACCACCAATTGTTGCATACATGGTGGGCGTGATAGAGAAAGGTGTGGTGGAAGGGTCAAGTGGCTCCTCGTAAGACATTATATCCTTTACAGGATCAATTTATATTAAAATTCACTCATCTGTTGTTTGGTTGGCTGACCTTTTGGGCCACAGGAACACAAAAATTGTTTTACTTTAAAATTAATGTTCCATTAGTAATAGTGTAGACATAATTCAGTTTAAGTTTAAGTTAAGACTTTTCCTGGGAGAACTGTTTTTTTTATGATGTTGAAGAATGTTTTGAATTAAATTGAAACTCAAACTTGAATCATCAAAAAAATACAAGCTTCGCTTTGATTCAGTTGATCAAACGGCCACTTTGACCCATCCAAGAGCCATTTTTGGACGACAGATGGAACCATCAAGTAACTAGTACCGTAAGTAATTTTAGAATAACCAATCAAATTTCCATTTCTATTTGAACAACAGTTACCAGCTACAGTTTCAAAGGGGGGGCAAGAGATCCCCAGTGAAGCCCAAAGAGAGACAAAGTTTACACAAAACTACAATATAGTAATACCTTATCCTTGTCCTGCTTCATACTTTCATGTTTTTTGAACTCCTTAATTTGTTGTTTCAATAGGCTTCTCTCTATGTCCAAAAGCTCTTTTTGTTTCTCTTCCTGCGGAAAGACAAAACTATATTTGATCTGTTGCAATAAAATAGGAACCAATTAACTGTAATAGTTCTATGTATTATGAGCGTAATGTAGGTCTTTTCTCGCTTTCTCGCTGTTTTGCAACAGTTATGAAAACTGCTACTGCTCCGCTACGCATCGTCCGGTAAATTTCCAAAAGTGAGAAAGACACTTTACACTCGAATTACACACACAATTTTTCCTACAACTGCAATTTTGGATACCACACAACATAAACAAATTCACTTTCACCCATTTGTATTGAACACACGAGACTAAGGTTATAAACACAGAATCAGTTAGCCTCGTCCAAAGCAACAATCAATCAGCTGTTTATTGCCGTCAGCGAGCAGAAAAATAAGTCACAGCAAGCGAAAAAGACTTTCGCTCAATAAAGAGAACAGCTATTTTACAATGTGTTATTACAACGTTAAGAAGCACTTTAGTCAAGGTTGTAGGAAACAACTTTAATGCTACTCTTTAATTTTTAATACTGTATACAAAATATGTATTTTTGCTATCAGCAACTGTACCATCGTCAAGGAAGCTTGGGTTTAACGATGAGTCATGTTAAGTTTACAATCAGTGGGACAATCAAACTTGTTTTGTCCGTTTAAGAAATATCTTTTCTTATAAAACAATAAAAAAATGTAACCAACAAATCTGAGTACAATGTAATGTTCAATACAAAATACAGAGCCATAAAATCCATATAATGATAAAAACTTTAGTTACTGTTATTCAGTGTATTTGTACATTTCTTCATTTGCTCTATATATATTGATAGCAAATTCTTTGGAATAAATCTGTGTATACTTATGTGCTTTTGATCTGAACTACTTAAAACTGCGATGAAAATATGGTTTAATAACTGTAAATTAACTGATAAACTCATACTCTAGATTATAACTAAACATAAGTTAAGATGGGAATAAATTTAAATATCACTTTTTGATACTCTTTTGGGAGATTTTGTCATATGCTGCTGCTGTGTCCTATTTTTCTGCTAACCACAGACACTAAGGTACAGAGATAGTGATGACTTGTTTTGAGAGGGCAGTACCGGTAATTTCGTTTGTGTTTGTCAGAAATCAATCATACATAATCAACAGTTGCGAGAAGCTTTTGAAGAGCAAAAATGGGTAAATCTGCTGTTTAACTCCAAGCCATAACTAACTAGGGTTATTCATGGTATTTCAGTGTTGTGTTCAGAAGGACTGCAGTGTAAGTTATTGATTAGTTCAAACATGGTTGCATGACTCATGGACACACCCTCTATTAATGAACACGATAACATTTCATCATGTCGAGCAAGCTTATTACGATAAAATAATGAGGACTCTATTGAAATTGTCTTTTTCGCCTAATAACTAATTTCCATCACTAGAGTGTAAGGAAATTAGGTTTAGAAGTTTTTTTATAAGTTGTACATCTAGATTTAATTTTCAAAAATTCCTTAAATAGGACGTTCTTGATATGTTTAGAATCTTTTTTTAACTAACTATTTACTATTAGAATCAGCTTTAAAAAAGTGTTGTTAATAATCAATAAGTAAAGGCAGTATGTTGTTCGATCATATTGTTATGAGGAAAATATAAGGTATTTGGTGCAGAAGTATCACAGGCTATCTTCTACAGTCTTTGAATGGTATTCAGTTTCGAACAACAACATGGACTATCTTGCTTATGAATGCACCAGCATTTTATTGTTGTTTGATTTGTTCTTTACTTTTAAGGATGATTCTTCTAAAATGATCCACTGACATATGAGTAAAATTTCCTCTCTCAATGAAGTATAAACTGTAAGTACGGAAAAAGAAAAATATGAGAATGGGTCTTGATAATGGTGTGTGAATAAATCAGAGTATTACTATTTTATTTATAATGTAGGTAATGTAGGATATATAATATTGTTTCAAAAAATACTTTGAAATGTTAACCTTTCCCTTTATGTACTGCATAAACAATAAGCAATGTGATAGAGCTTACAAATGGCAGAGTTCAGGGAGTCCATTTCAAAAAACATAAGACACAGCAAAACATGACTTCCCCCTTCTTTCTACTTTTCAAATTAAATTTTACTGAATCTTTGCAAAAAACCGTGTTACTACTTGTATTTTAAAATCCTCACTAAATTATTGTAGTACATACTCTGCTACAATTTTCAAATGGTGCATTGTTTTACCTTCCTTCAAAGACCACTTCCCTTCACAGTTTCTTAAAATATGGTCTTTAATTAATATGTTGCTTGAAAAAACAATATTTCAACCAAATAATCAAGAAAAACATGAGAATCAAGCTCAATAAAAGTACAAATAGTAATTAAAAACATTAGAAACTAAAATTAAAAAGCAATTCAATATGAAATTTGTTACCTGTGTCCACAAACGTGAGAAAATAAGTTTGAATTCAAAGTAAACTTAGATTTAAAAACAGTGTAAAGGTGTCTCAACAAGGCATAGTACCAAACTTTTGCATGCTACACAATTTTTTGAATTGAATTTAAAAAAAGCACGTTGATTATTTGAAACAAAACCTCATACAAACCATTACTAAAATTACTAAGGAAAAATTAGCAATGAATAATTTCTGTACTGAAACCTAAAAAATCATTGGTCAATGTGTTAACCCTTCCCGGGCTTTTGACGGATATATCCGTCTTGTTTTCTTTCTGTTCTGGACCAAAAACGGATATATCCGTCTCATTTTCTTTCCGTTCGGGGCCAAAGACGGATATATCCATTTATTAATTATAAATTTCCGGGAAATAGGCGGATATATACGTCAATTTTTTATTTGTATGAGCATGTCTATTAGTTAATCTATAATAATTTTATTAAAACATTTCAGATTGCTTTAAATGTGGGTATTTTAGTGCTAGGAGTTGGCACAGTACTTGAGTATATTTACTGACGAAAGACAGATATACTCATCCTCCTTTTTTTGCTGTAAAACATAAAATTATTTCAGAGAAAAAGCTGTCTTTACATAACCTATGACCTATTTAAAAAAATAAACATATTTAAAACAAATAGTTCATATTGCAAAGTTAACCTTAAAACTATTATACCCTATGTCACAGTTAAATGTAGCCCTTGAAGGGTTGATAAACAAATACTCCAGAATTGTTAGGAGCATGCAATTTTTTATTTGATTGTGCTTGGTATTAGTTTAATAGGTTAGTTTATTGTCAAAAACAGAATGTACAGTTTTCTGTTATTATACAGTATGAACGACACTAATAGCATTTGAATACTTCATGATCCAGAGGTTTGCGTGTTACTTCAGTATTGTAGTTCAACACTGTTTTTAAAATAGTTAAATATTCACTTTTGGTTGGTCTAGATTAATTTCATATATATTGTTAACAAAAACTGGATGAACAAAATAAATATAAAGCGTAAAAGAATCAAACAAGATGCAAAAGAACAAACCAAAACATGCCTTTTTCTTTTCCAACAACGTGAATGAATCCTAAAACAAAAATAACGAATGCAAAGTTAAAATCTTAACATGAACAAAATTAAAATCAATGAATTACCTAGTCGAAAAAAACACTTTTTATTATTATTCTCAATCATTACAAGCCTCAAGGTCAAATTTTCCCACCTCCGCGCCACTCTAACACCAGCAGACTGCAGAGGGGGTGAGAAGGGACTTAGAAGAGTGTGACCTAGGGGCGTGCCACGATGTGACGCAGAGAATATAACAAAAGCTTGCAATATTATAATATATATAATGCTATTGTAATATAAATACATTATAACACTGTTTTAAATGTTAGGAAGAGTTTTGTTAAACAGAAACACATGTAGGCCTAAAGCAAAAAGTGATTAACAGAACTATTATTACTTATTAACTCAAGCGTCCTCTTTATAAAGCACTGAATTTAAAACATAGATGACAAATTATTTGCAATACTTTTCAAAATAAATACAGGATGTCACGAAAAAGATGCCCAATGAAATTGTCTGATTCTACACCTAAAACAGATCATAGAATGTAAAATTTGTTTTTAAAACTTCGCTCTATTTAGTATCTGTCTATCTGTTTTATTGTACATAAACTAGGCAATCTGAATTGTATAATTTTGTAACGCTCATTTACACATATTGATACAATGTTCACTATAATGCTTTGATAGCTGTATGTGAAACTACTTCATCTGAAGCAACCATTCTCCAAGCTAAAAAACTTTAGGCAAGTTATTCTTTAAAATGGTACAAATAAATTCCCATTATAAAAATAAATAGAAACATGTATCAGTCAACCTCTAAAGCAGTAGTTATTTTATCAACCATAGTTCATGAATAGTAAATTTAAAATTTAAAAAATTGTAAAAAGTGATAAGCAGCTGTGTAAAATAATGTTAGTATTTTAAATATATCACTGACGCTGCCACACATTTGTGTGTATTTTAAAGTCATTATGATTAAATTATGAGTGTAGAATGAGTCAGAAGCCTCATATTGCCTTGTTAGTGATACATGCCTGGACACGGGAGCCCTCCTGGGCTGTGCATGGCACCTCGCTGGATGGTGTCAGCTCTCTGTGATCATTCCCTTCTGTCTTTCTCGAATCACTTGAATTGCCTTGAGAAAGGAAACAACATCTTTATATCTAATTCTGTAAGCGACATTTTTAAGCCAAAATTGTGGGAGTTTGGCAAATTGCAGCGAGAGTGCTCAAATTAAAGGTCTTGATCCCAGGAACTCGGGAAAAATAGCAGTATTTCTAAAATATTACCAACAAATGAGAAATAACGTGAGACATCCCTGACATGTGCTCCTACTCGGAACATATATATATATATATATATATATATATACATTTTAATTTCCCTATTTAAAAATTATTACATTAGAAGTTAGAAGTCATTGTATGACTTAAAATATAATTTGAGAAATTAAAATATTACGTAATTTACCAAATTCTTCCACTTGCCGCTATAATAACCAGTTTCATTTAAGAATTCAACATATCTGAGTGCTGCATTCTGCAGTCAACTCTACGAACTAATGAGGAAGGGTCTAACATATTTTTTTACACTCTGTTGTTTAAAATGCAAATAATAGTACATCCAGGGCTTTTTGACCCCAAAACTCAAAATTGGAATATTCATAATCCCCAAAAAAACGGATTGGGTTTTCCAATTGTTTTTCCCGATGTACTTGTCCAACTAATTATAGAAAGTAACGTCTCCACCAGTTTGTTGTAAATCGGATAGTAAATGCAACCACTACAGTTAACTTTTAAACGACCGCTCAAAACGTGTTCAGGGAGTCAAGTTAGGAACCTCTATCGTGGTCCAGGCTTAAGTCTCACCGTGCGGGTCATGCTTATAGCTCATTATTTCATAGGAAATTTTCTGATAACTGTGTATTCTACTGAGGGTTAAAATATGAATTAGAAGAAACAAATTAAAAGTCCACCCAAAATACAATGCAAACTCATTGTTTTATGCAAATGTTTAGGAACAAACGTTCTTATATGTGACGTAGGCACTTAGCTAGAGCTACTACTTACTAAAATCACAATAAATAAAACAATCATTCATTTTTATATTTATTTGTTTAGTGTCAGGCCTACAATTTTCTATTCATGCCTAAATGTAGGGGCTAAAATATATCTGAATCTGTATTAGACTGTCTGTTAAGAACAGATTAATATTCAAAATACTGATTCACAATTATTTAGATAATATAAAGTATTCATAAGTTAAAAAAACATACAATTTTTATAAATCTGAAATATTTATTTACAACTATTATAAAAACAGGTCTTGAAATCAAATAGTGGGTTTAAAAAAGGATGTTAAAGTTTAATGTTTCTTTAAATTATTATTAATTTATTAAAATGTAAAGATTATATGTTTTTTGAACTTGAGTTATTTCTTTTATAAACAAGTGAATCCAAAGTTTTACGGGTAGCGATTTGGAGTCGCAAAATATTGGGGACCGTGACAGGATTTTTGTTTAGGCTTGGCTTTCTGTTTTTATTATAATTAACTGAAGAATGGATAAGCTCAAGAAATTTAAATGTGATAGAACTCAGATACGAAGAATTGTTGCAAAGACTTTAAAGGAGTTTGAAGATAAATGTGGACATGAGACCTTTGACATTCATGGTATAAAGACAAGTTTGCACAAACCACAAGATAAAGCTGAAAGGTTGTTTCACCTGGACGAGGAAATAAACAACTTAGTGCTCGCAAATGAGAATATTCAAGAAGAGGACCTCAATGATGAATATAACTCCGCTAAAGACTACAAGGACAAGTGGCTGTCTAGTCAAACTAAGTTAGAATATCTGCTCGCTCAGGCTACGAATCAGGTTGGCTCTAGTTATTGCCAAAGTAAGAGAGGTGAGTCATTAAAACTGCATAGAAACTTTAACCTCCCGAAATTACGCTTAACTGAATTTGATAGCAATGTTAGGAACTAGACAGGCTTCTGGGGTCAGTTTAAAAAAGTACATATGAAACATTACTACTACGACAGCTCTCTTGAATAATTTTTGGTTAATAATAATCAACTGTTCGACTAAGAGTTTATTGTAAATTATTATTGTATAATAATTCCCTTTCAACTGTTCGTAACTTAATCCTTGACTAGATGACTAAATTCACAGGTTTACTATTTAGGCCTAGCAGCTGTTTTATCTAAATTAAAATGAAAACTCATAAATACAATTAACAAAGTAATGGTGGACATTTATTCATTATTTTACATTTATAGATTGCAGACAAATTATGGTTAAGTGAATAAGGGTTACAATAGATGTACAATGTTGGGGAGAGAAAATAAAATTATAAGAATGTAATTTTCAATTTAGATTATATCAAAGTCTAAAGTATTATACACAGGTATATTTCATAAAGATGGTAATTTATAACATGAGTATTCATAATACAGGGTCTGGATGATCGTGCTGAGGCTTAAAGGTCAGAATAACTTTGTTTCATATGAATAAAAGTCATTAGAAATTTTAAAAAAGGTCCAATTTATGTGAATTTAAACTATTCGATAAATATTTATTATTGATCTGTAATTATGGTTATGGGATCTTGAGGTGTATAATTTAAAGTTCAAAATGGCAGCTTCTTCTTGAAATTTAGGCTGAGGGTCTAGTTAGTTTTTGAAGTTATTAATGTCCAAATAAATAAATTATCTTCTTGATTAGGTTGAGAACTTGTATTAAATTTTGATTAAACAAATCGTTGATAAGGAGGAATTGATTTTTGTAAAGTCCTAGGGATTGTAAGTTACCATATAGGTCTAAGTTCTAGGTAGGTAGTTCAAATAATGGAAAGATCTCACCACACAAACTAAAATTTTCTTCACTCAAGAGCTATATGAATCTTGATGGGCTGCATTAAGGGTTATAGAATGCTCTGAGCTCCGCAGGCTACAAAAAAAACTTTTTTAAAGGGGAAATTTATTTAAATGAGACAATGCTCTAATCAGGGCATCTAACACCAGCCATTTTATGATCAGGAGACCTCTTCTTTCTTCAGAAAACTCCAGATGATGCTATGGGGTTCACATAATTACTTTCAAAACACAATTTTCCAATAATCTTGGAACCAAAATACATTAGTCACAAAACACTTCAGCTGGGGGAAAGTTTGAGATCAATTTTGAATTTAGTTATATTATATTAAGTTAATTATGAGGTAATTTTGTACATGTAGGCTTAAATTATGAAATATGACTTTAAATATTTTATTTAATCACAAAATAATGAATAATTATTCAAAATTTAAATTTTCTGAGGGGTGATAATGAAATAAATAACTAAAATAAGCAAAATAATAACATTTAACTAAAAGGAAAAAACATGTGACAAAATATTTAATAGGCCTATATGCCTGAAACTTTAATTATTCTATTTATGCTATATCATATTGCGTGAAATGAATGAGTGATTATTGTTGAATGTTTATGAGTTGTCTCACATAATGATCCTGACTTGCAAGCAGAGGATGAATTTCAATACCTCATTCAGGCCACAAAGCCGGTAGTTCTGCAAGAGAACTAGTCGAAAGTTTTCCTCCCTCGGGAGAAAACTAAAGAAAATCCATTGACCAACTAAAATCGAGGTTTGCTCAAGATGAGCGAAGTGTATGTAAGAGAACTATGCTAACTTGAAACACAGTTAAGAGCTCTTGAAACCCTCGGTGTTACATCTGAGAAGTATGCTGCAATGCTCTATCCCTTAGTAGAATCAGCATTGCCTGAGGATACCTTAAGGTCATGGGAACGTTATAGGTCATCTCAAAGGTCCACAACAGTCTGAATAACTTGCCATCTATCGATATATCTATTGACTATTTACAGGAGTTATTGAGTTTTCTAAGGTCAGAAGTTGAGAGTGAGGAGTGGTTGGCACTCGCACGTTCGAGCTTCATGTACACCAAAGATGACGAGAACTGCAGCCCATTGAAATCTGAGGTGAAGATACATGATCCTCAAACTCCTACTAATACAGCTACCATTCGTATGACAGTAAATCAGAAGGAGAAGGTGAGTACTTGTATATTTAGTGTCAAATTAGGACACAACATTCAAGATTGCTCTGGGTTTCATAAGCTTAACTTGAGAGAAAAAAGGGACTTCATTTCTAAAAAGGGGGCTTGATACTCTTGTTTGAAATTAGGGCATAGGCCAGAGAATTTTAAAGTGTTTGTTAACTGTTGTATATGTCACAAGAAACATCAAACAGTTATATGTGGGATAGTTCATCATACAGAGCTGTTAAAAGAAAATGATGAACCTCCAGTTAACTCTAAGTCAGACAACAATGTTAAATTCCTCAAGTTTTGACCTCCCAGAGCAGTGAAACATTACTGCAGACACTCTTTGTAAAAGTGGCAAGCCGAAGTGGTAAAGAATATATGGCTAGAGTATTACTTGATTCAGGCTCTCAAAGGACATATATAACTAGAGACCGTGTAAAAAAGCTAGGCCTCAGTGCAGTTGGTGGGGAAGTTATCAACCACAGTTTGTCTGGGGGAAGTATGCAACAAACTACTCACAAATCTTATTTGTTGACCCTACAAAATACATCCTTCAAGATCACTGTACCCGATTTGGGCCAAGATGTAATCTGCAACCATGTGCCTCGACTCCAAAATCAGGAGTGTTTGACATCTTTGAGGGAGAAAGGTATCGTTTTGACAGATGTTGGGAAAAATGTTCCAGATGTTGAGATGCGGATGTAATTGGAGAATTGTATACAGGAAAGGTGAAGAATGTCAGCAAAGGCCTCGTAGCAGTGGAAACCTATCTTGGCTGGACTGTAATGGGCAAGAAAAAGTGCCGGAAAGTGGAGCAACATAATTCTCTTTTAAAATGTTGTTGTTCAGAAAAAGCTGAAGTTCCAGACCTTTGGAGTTTACAAACATCTGTAGGTAAAGACAGTCTCGTAAGAGTGGTAAGACTACAAACTTTTACTGCTGAGGTTACTCGACCAATTCGATTTCAGTGCCCTTTTGATGCAAAAGGAGACAAAATGGTAGACCAGAAAAAAGAAGAGGCAGAATGGTTATAAACCCTGTGACGACTAGACCTAATGATTTTTTATAGTTTTCACTGTGTGTTCTTATTACTTTGTTGTAATTTTGTTTAGTTAATTTTAAAATTAAAAGGTGGAGGAGGATGTTAAGAACAGATTAATATGTATTGATTCACAATTATTTAAATAATATAAAGTATTCATAAGTTAAAAAACATATGATTTTTATAAATCTAAAATGTTTATTTACAATTACTATAAAAAACAGGACATGGAAAGAAATAGTGATTTAAAAAAGGATGATAACGTTTAATTTTTTTAAAAATTATTATTAATTTATTAAAATGATAAATGTTAAATGTTAATGTTAAAATGTATTATATGTTTTGTTATATTTGAGTTCTTTTAGCGAATTTCCCTTATAGGGAAGAAGCTATTACCGTAGGTGGCATGGTAAGATTTAAGCCCGAGACCATGTTAACTTTGTATTTTGAGGTCCCCAGATGTCAAAAACATTATTCGTTCAAATTTACATATATGTATATATATGTGTGTGTGTGTGTGTGTGTGTCCGTTAACACGATAACTTGAGTAAAAATCGTCTGATTTTGATGAAATTTGGCTCAAATGTGTAAAGTGACATTCATGACTTGTTCGAAAACCAGAAAAATCTGACCATGGGAAGGGGGGTTTATGGGGGTTTTAAATTTTCCAAAAATCTTTTTTTGCATTTTTCACCCTACGATTTTTAAATCACTTAATTTTGGTTTCAACCATTTTATAGAGCTTAAAAAAACAAATAATATAGTATTTTGAATCATTAACCTAGGTTAAGTGGTTGCGGAGAAAATCCAAAAAACGTGCTCATAAAATCTACAATGTTAATCTTACGGGTAAAAGGTTTTAGCAAATTTCCCCTATAGGGAAGAAGCTATTATCGTAGTCGGCATGGTAAGACCTATGCCCGGGACCATGATAACTTTTCGTTTTGAGGTCCCCAGACCCCAAAAACACCATTAGTTCGAAACTGTATATACATATGTGTATCGGTGAGCACGATAACTCTCGTAAAAAAATGATCCGATTTTGATGAAACTTGGTATAAACGTGTAAAGCAACAGCCACATCGCTCTATCCAAAGGGGTATTTTTCGAATTTTTTACATATAACTTTTGAAATAGTCAAATTTTAGTTTTTACCATTGGATTCGGCTTAAAATTCACACAATTTGGTATTTTGATCATTCCTCTACGTCAATTGGTTGCCGAGATATTGAAAGTGCTAAACACAGTATGTTTTCTAATGTTATTCTTATGGAGGAAAAGAAAATTGTTATATCTCGCTTATTTATGAAAGTATACTGACGAAACTTGGTATACAGCTTCATCTCAATGTGATCTTTTGATATTTGCTCGAAAAAAATATTTTTGCCAAAGGCTCCCGTAGCAGCAAACCTGCGTACTCAGCCCCCATGCTATTCTTATGGAGAATAATTAAATGCTGTCTCTCTTAATTATGAACATAAATAAATAAAAACTGGAATACGACTTCACCTAGTTGAGTTATATTGATATTAGCAGAAAACCCCATTTTTTGTGTTCCTTGTTGCAGAAAACCTGCGTACTCAGCCCCAATGTTATTCTTTTGGAGAATAATTAAAATTGTATATATCGCTTTTAGTTGTGAATATATTTTTATGAAACTTGGTAAGTGGCTTTATGTAGTATTAAGACATTTATATATCCATTGGAAATTCGCTGAGTATGCAGGTTTGCTGCGACGGGGGTATTTTGCTTTTCCTCAGTTAATTTTAATGTAAACCTCACATTTTTTTTTACCAATCAGTTCAGCTCTACAAAAAAATCATTTTCGTGTTTAAATTGTGATTCTACGTCCAACCGTTGCAGAGATATTCAAAGTGCTAAACACAGTATGTTGTCCAATGTTATCCTTATAGAGAATAATCCAAATTTGATAACTCGATTATTTATGAATGTATGTTGATGGAACTTGGCATGTGGCTTTACCTAGCACTGGTATGTTGATATTTGCACAAACAAATAATTTGTTGCCAATTTTCCCCGCAGCAGCTAACCTGCATACTCAGCCCCCATGTTATTCTTATGGAGAATAAGTCAAATGTAATGTCTCCCTTAATTATTATGAACACAACTTAATAAAACTTGGTATGCATCTCCGACTTGTTAAATTATATTGATAATTGCATAAAAACACATATTTTGTGTTCCTTATTGCAGCAAACCTGCGTACTCTATGTTATACGTATGGAGAATAAATAAAATGCTACATATCACTTATTTAGTCGTGTATTTTTATGAAACTTGGTGAGTGGCTTTATGTGGTAGTGAGAAACATATACATGCATTGGAAATTCGCTGAGTACGCAGGTTTGCTGCTACGGGGGTATTTGTATATACAAGCGAATCCAAAGTTTTACAGGTAGCGATTTGGAGTCGAAAAACTTTCTGTTTGCAGAATCAAAACAATGGTATTACACGCCAATCATTTCCATGAATATTAGACATATAAGGGGACTGAGGAAAGTCCAAAAAACATTAGTCTGAATCTGTTGTGACTGGTGAATTGTAGGTCATTGACTACATACAAAACCAACAAAGCAACATAAGCATAATTCACTAGCCATCAGACAATTAATTGTGTCTATTTTAAAATTACACTATTGCCAAAATATACATACTTATAGATTGAGGAGCTGGAGATTGTATTTATTACTCTAATATTTAGAACATTTACAGATAAATTCATTAAATATACAATAACTAATTAAAATCAACTTTACTCTCGACTATTACTCTTGGACTATTTTATCAACAGAGGGATTATTCATAAATTAATTGTAGGCCTTTCTTCCTGCCAATTTTTCTGTCTTTCTGTATGTACTGTATAGCATAATTATAAACACTTACACTGACTAGGAGGGCTTGGAATGTCTATGGCAGTTCCACCTCTGGAGAGGGAATGTCTGACGCCCTCGTCCACCAACAGCTGCCCAATACTTAGAAGAAACGAAGGAAGAAAGGACAAATTAGGGTTGGCTCGCAAGTCTAGTGTTGTCAGAGACTTGAGCTGTCCTAAACTTAAAGGCAGGGATCCCAGTTTATTATGTGAACAATTTAGTGTTTCTAGTTGTACTAAGCACCCCATAGCTTCTGGCAGTTTTTTCAGTTGGTTGAATGACACATTCAAAACCTGTTGAAAGTAAATAGAAGAAATATAAAAACAAATTGACAATTACATACAACCAAAAAATTACATATTGGGTAACTACTTAAAAATGTGTACACAATTGTTCTTTCTGTAAGAAGATTTAGTTCATTCCATAATCAATACCATAATCACTTGTCTCATTTGAATTTGTTCTCATGGCAATATTCATGTTACTTACATATTGACAAATTTTGTATTGTAATTCATTAACCTGTAGTAACTTTTCTTTTTTGGTTACACTGCACTTTATTTGGCAATAAAGAACCTTATCTACTGCCCTCTAGGTAAGCTACTTACAGGGGGTTACAATCTAATATATGCAACTTTTTTAATATTTTCCATTGAAAAAAAAAACACTGAATACAGCTCATACAATCTCCATCCGGTGTAGCCTGGATTGTCAGTCATCATGTATTTTAAATGATAAGTTTTTTGAGATAAAAAATTTAACTTGTCAAAGCTTGGACAGATTTTTTTCATCATAAGACTGTATTTCGTTTAAGAAATGTCTGTGGGCATTTGCCACTGATTAGAGGAAATAAGTTTTGTGGCATTTCAGGATCTGAAATCCGATTCCATCTTCAAGTACAAAGAAAAACTAAAGCATATCAACGAGTTGATGACAACCAGCCAGACAAAGCTGGATATAAATTACAAAAGGAACTAAAACATAGTGTTTTAAAAACAGTCAAAGTCCAAGAAATTATCAAATACATAGCAGCCAAACACACGAGAGACCCACACGCTGCTGCACATTTCAAGACGACATTCGGCTAAGACTGAGATGGCAGGAGGCCCGAGCCATGTGACCAAGCACAACTGGCGACAACGTAAAACATATCCGGGTTATGGACAATTTCTGCTCCACATCTGGGCGTCTGTTTACGATTTCATTTTTTACCCGATGTCCCAGGCCTTACTGTAGATTCTTTGAGTGAATTTTTAAAAGAATCCAACATTTATTAATTTATTGAGGCTTGGTTTGAAGGTTAAAGCCTTTTTATCTCATAAACATAATACATTTATCCTGTTTAAAGCAAATAAGGATCACGATAAACAGTAATAAAAGTAAAATAACCAATCAAAACTACAACCAATCACAATCTTCTCATCACCATACACTGTACCAAACCTAGGTTTCTAGAAGTAGGTCAATACAGGGACACTACATTATTGACACAAATGGCTGCAAATTCCCAACTGACATCTTTGAGTAACTGAGCAACAGAAATATGAGCAAATCAGAGCACTCTATGGTCTATATTAACTTGGCCAGCCTTGCATCATTTCTGCTACCATCACTTCTGCATTGAACTTGACCTGACCATATTGAACTTGATAAAAACACTTGAAAAACAAATAACCATAATAAATCTGCAGGAATCAATATGGATGCTTACTTCTAAAAAAATTACAGTTTACACCTACCTTTAAATTAGTAAGGTGAATAATATCTTCAGAGAGAATTGTCAGATGGTTTTGATGAAGATCTAGATGAGTCAGCAGTTGAAGATCTGACAAATTACCTCCTCCAGACAGTGAGGACAATTGATTTATCTAAATCAATATAACAAGTACATTTTATTTTGTATTCCATATTTTTAATTTTCAAAATTAGAGTAGTTCTGCAGACCTAATTTCTATTTTGTTGTTATTTAAATAAAAGTCTGGGTTAAACTAGTAAAGCCAAAATAAACTGTAATTTGTCATATTAAAAGATAGTAACATTTACCTACCTGAAGTAAAAGCATCTCTTTTCGAAAAACTTTGCAAAGTGAATACACCCCTGGAGGAACTGTCTTTAAATTGCATTCTGACAAGTCAAATACTGGTTCTGGATTTTCTCTTGCCTGAAATAATATTTTACTATGAGTTTTGGTTTAACAAAATGTAATAGAGTAGGATTAAAGTGCTGTGCACAAACAACATGAATTTTAACTAATTTCTATATCGAGATTTTAGCAGAGTAAGAGGGTAGAGCAGTCTCACAAACTCCACACAGTGTAATTTAAGAGTTTGTAGAATCTGTAAAATCATTGTTCTTGTAGTACAACTATTTGCTTTCTATAATTTAAACAGGATTTTTAAAAAAATAAGCTCATAGTTCTTAACACACCATACCGATAGCTAGATAGTTTTTAGCGGATTTCCCCTTCAGGGAAGAAGCTATTACCGTAGGTCTCATGGTAAGACTTAAGCCCGAGACCATGATAAATTTTCATTATGAGGTCCCCAGATGCCAAAAACACCATTCGTTCAAATTTATATATATATATATATATATGTGTGTGTGTGTGTGTGTGTGTGTGTGTGTGTGTGTGTGTGTGTGTGTGTGTGTGTGTGTGTGTGTGTGTGTGTCCGTAAGCACAATAACTCGCTCGTAAAAAAGGTCCGATCTAAGTGAAATTTGGGACAAATATGTAAAGTACCATTTAATAACGAGTTCGAAACCCAGATGAATCTCACCATCCGAAGGGGGGTTTTGTACCCCAAAAATGTTTTTTTTTTGGGGTTTCCACAAGTAATTTTTATTTAAATCAAATTTTAATTTTTGCCATTGAATTCAGCATAAAAAAAAAAAAAAAACAATTTGGTATTTTGATCAATCCTCTATGTCAGCTGATTACTGACATATTGAAAGTGCTAAACACATAACGTTGTCTAATGTTATTCTTATGGAGAAAAAGAAAAATTGTATATCTCGCTTATTTATGAACATAAACTGACGAAATTTGGTATAATGGCTTCATCTGGTTGTGGTTTATTGTTGTTTGCACAAAAAAATTTTTCTCCTATGGTTCCCGTTGCAGCAAACCTAGGTACTTTGTCCCCATTTTATTCTTATGGAAAATAATTAAAATGTTATATATCGCTTATTTATGAATGTATATGGATGAAACTTGGTATGTGACTTCACTAAGATGAGTTCTATTGATATTTGCATAAAAACCCATTATTTTATGTTCCTTGTTGCAGCAAACCTGCGTACTCATTCCTAATGTTATTCTTATAGAGAATAATTAATATTTTAAATATCGTTTGTTTGTGAATATATTTCTTGTGAATCCTGTTAAGTGTTTTAATGTGTTATGTTTTTGGAAATTCGCTGAGTATGCAGGTTTGATGTGACGGGGGAATTTCATTGTTATCCACGATGTCATCACCAGGTGTGTCATCTCCCTACACTCTTGACGTTTTTCATTGTTATCACGATGTCATCACTAGGTGTGTCATTTCCCTACACTCTTGACGGTTTTTCATTGTTATCCACGATGTCATCACCAGGTGTGTTACACTCTTGACGGTTTTTCATTGTTATCCAAGATGTCATCACCAGGTGTGTTATCTTCCTGGACTCTTGACATTTCTCTTTGTTTTCCACGATGCCATCGCCGGGTGTATCATCTCCCTTTACTTTTAGTGAATTTCCCCCAAAGCATCTTCTTTACGATATTAATTCATCTTTATCCTGATGTGATAATGTCTTCTCTCATATCTCTTCCAATTTCAAAAAGCCAATGTTTAACAATTTGTGTATATGTAAAAATCTATATATTTAATTCCGTAAGCGAATTGGTCCTCACGAAATATCTCGAGCTAGGAAGAATTAAGTTAGGTTATGACGATTCATTTTAAAGCTTGAGGCCCAAGGACGGTGGGAAAAATATCAGAAATGTCAAAAATTACGTGGGCTACACCCCACTGGACTTCTAAGATCCAATGATTTTCTTATGGAAATATCACTACAGTACTTTTATTAATAAGCAAAATGAGCTAATGATTAGCTGTGATTATCCTCTTACACAAAAACTATAAGTTAGGGGCTACAGCCCCTGTAAGGCACTAGTAGAATATGTTTGCATATTTCTCAAATAATCAGGTTGATTTCTATATAATATACGTGATATATAATATGAATTTATTACTGAAAAATGTTTATTTAATCTAATGTATTTAAATGTATGTTTATCTAATGTTTGTATACCTACAGTTAGAGCATTTCTAGTAAAATAATTATGGTTGCAATTTTGAAAAATTTCTTCAGAATGGTAAAAAATATATATCAGTAATGTTTTAACGTAAAGCTGTTTCATGATTAATACACCAAATTCATTAAATAATGCTTCAGTAGGGTACCGTCTCTTTTTACATTGGCAGCTTGAATTACATAGAGCTCTCTCTAGTTGCTGTGTCCAACCATAGTTCCGAGTCCTGGAGAGAAAATACTAGAGTACGTTTTTGTGAGATCAATGACTACCTACTTTGTCCTCTTTCATTTCTGGTTTATGTGCATTATACCACAGAAAAAGTACAGACAGAGAACTGTGCTCCTGGTTATAGTGGAAGGTCGAAAGATAAAACCCAATCCATGCCAAAAAGTGGTACTTCATGTTATCTGAATACTACTACTGTTAGCATTAATCGCTTTCCAAAAAGATCGTACTCAAATCTCAATTCTCCCTAGACTCTTAATAGGTACCTACACGAGTATATGCTGTCAGTTGGCGGGAATATTTAAGTCCTGGAGAGCCTATTTACTTCCATAGACCTTTACCAATGATGGATAATAAACCTGGATCATTTGAACATGTACTCCGTTTTAGTTAACTGATTGATATCATAGCTCTAGAACCTTGAGGCTTCGTACAATGATTGATGTTAGATTTTTAGCTGTAAGAGTTTGATAAATCTGAACTTGTACAATTATGTTTCAGATTATTTGTCCTACGCTTGATGTTTTCTACGACTGCACCCTTCATTTTCAAGCAATGTCGCCCAAAATGGTTCAGTATTCTACATTCAAAACATTGTTTCCCTATGCCAGGACAATTTTCACCTGACTTATGTATTTGATACCCATGGCTCAAACAAAGTCTAAGTATAAAACCATAGTCTGAGTAATGTGATTACTTTAAGCTAACTTTGAACGTTTTTATTTTAATGGGTAGCATTGTTTGAACACATTGAACACTACGCCAGTTATATTTAATTTAATGTTCGACAAGTTTTTCGTGTGTTTTGTCTTCGCTTTCAAGAGTGAGGGCCGTTTTGAAAACGTCTTCTTTCCTACTGTTTACATCGGAGTGTACCCATAGAAATTCTCTGCCACACTGCTGTTAGCTACCTACAATTAGTTGGTCCCTAATTCTTTCCTTGAACGCATCACCGAATCCACAATTTGCAGTTTTAGCTTTTAAAGAATTTAAATACTGAGTTATAGATTCATCTTCTTGACAAAAAACAGTTTACAAATGATACTCTTTCGCCTATTGGCCTATGAGAGGGTTTATAAGAATTGACTAGACATTGACTAGAATGTCTAGATTTTTCATAAAACCATACCTTTTACTTTACACAACTTTACTTATCACCAATAAAACAAGCTAAACAAATAAATAATTTAGTAATTTGATTTATTATTTTACAACTAATGGTTGCGGAGAAAATTGAAATTTTCATTTAGCGGTAAATGCAGTACATTATCCAATGTTCATGGGGAATAAAAAAAATACCATTTAACTGTTATTTATTGATCGATATCATGGTTTGTCGTTCAAGCTAGCGTTGAATAATAAAAGATATTCGGATATGCAGCTACCTAACTCTAGTGGGGAGGAGGAGTGGGCATTTCCCTTCTTAAAACCACTGTGTGTAGCAAATGATTCTGTAGGTAGTTACTCAAAAAAGGGGTTTGGGTTAATAATTCTGAACAAAAAGTTTATTAAAAGATTCTCTATACAATGCTACCATTCTTTTATATTATATTTTTAGTACATGTAATTAATTGATTTTAAATTGGCTACAAGGGAGAAAGTATGTGTCAATTTCCTGATACCATTTATTTATTTACTTGTAGATTTGCTGAAGTCATTGTTAGACAAGAAAGTACATTTCAAATTAAACCATTTATAACATGTACCCCTACATAACATAAACCTAGATTTATTTATGTCCTTTGTATATTTTTCATTACAAAACCTTTTTTAATAACCTTTGTGCGTTTTTACCCCTTCATGTAGCTCCTCACTTCACCACTATAATGAAAACAACTCAAATAATAATAAAGGTGAAAAAATAAATTATTTATTTATCTCCTACTTTACCTTTTAAATTTCATAGAGCCTTATTACGGTACTACTAATATTTCAAAGTTAAAATTATCAACCACAGATGAATGTAAACAACAACAATGCAGGCCGGCTGCCTGTCACTATCAGCTTAGTTTAAGCAATCAGTTATTAGAGTCCTCATGTCGACTTGACCAGTCTAATCAAGATATGAGTGAGTCACATAGGCTAGTCTAGAATATCATTGAGATAAGAACGTCAAGACTTCTTTAAACTTTATGTTTAGGTACACCGTTAACACTGTAAAACATGTGTTCACAAGTTACAATAACTGTGTACCATGAAACTAATTTAAAAGAAAAAATTCTGTTTTAAACTTTTGAATCAGAACACTTTATAAGATGACTTTACCAATAGAGATTAGTTGATTTGGAGTCACCACTATGCTGTGCTAGTTCACTTATCCCAATCAATGTACCAACCATTGTCACGGTTAGAAAAAGTGATGAGGACTCAAATTGTGCGGTTGATTGCGAAAATGTACCTTCATTTGAGGATTTAGAAAACTGGGAAAATTTTAAATCTAAGGTTAAGCATAGATTTAAGACTAGAAAAACTGTGTGCTCTGTGCCAAGGAGAAAATCAATAAAATGTATGAATCGCTTTCAGGTTCTTGATATTAAGGATAACTGTGTAAGTGACACAATAGTATGCAATTCGTTGGGTAAATGGCACCAAAAGTCATTTAAATGTCAAACAAGTATTAAATCCAGAAGTTCTGTAAATGTATATAATTGTAGCAATGTAAAGGCAGATAAAGAAATCTTTACTTGTAGCAATGTTCTACAGTTAAATGTAAGAGAAAATAGTCTAAGAGCCTATGACCCAAAAAATCATACCATTTGCATACTTTTTTAATGCTATATAACCAGTATGACTTAATATTTTATTTCAGAAAATCAAAGTCTGGCAGCTTAATCACATTCTGAAAATGGGTAAATCTATATATACAATGTTTATATATTTAATAAATAATCCCGTCCAGCATGTATAACGGGAGAACGGTTTGGTCTAATTTCATCAAACAAAATTCTTCCTAAATAAAACGCATTTGGGCAATCTATTTAAAATATGTTCATCAAAATCTATGTACAGAATGTTCCAAAACTGAAGGTTACAGGTTCAATTCTCAAAATCTTTTTATGTAAACTTGCGGCAAATTATACATCATTTTAAAGGTCTCGTTAAAAGAAACATTTTGACGAAAACACAATTCACTTATCTTTATCCGTTTCAAATGGCGGCCATTTATGTGTACAATGTAAACATTTACGGATCACCCTGTATTTTCTAAACCACAAACAACTTGTATCTTTTTTCACACTCAATTTTCTTACTCGTGATAAACTCAGCTTTACTCTGGTATGCTTCATTACAGGTTTTTTTAACAAATATAAATTTGAATAACATCAAATTTTTTGAAAATGCTTAGACACCCAACATTAAAAAAACAAGTAGTAGTGTATGTCAAAAAGCATATCATTGAAAAGGTCTTGTAAATTCTAGCTAGCAACTTTCTAATTTATACCAACCTTGTATCTCTTTTAGTTTTTTGCAATCAGCAAAAACCCTTATTTTCCCATATGAAATGTGTGTTAATTGTAAAAATGAATGTGGCCACAGAATACATGCAAGTGTTATGCAAATTACCATGCATTTCATATAGGAAAGGTTTTATGCTGATTGCAAAAAAAACTAAAAGAGGTACAAGGTTGGTGTAAATTAGAAAGTTGTTAGAATTGACAAGACCTTTTCAATGATATGCTTTTTGAGATACACTAGTATTTGACATTTTTAAATTTTGGGTATTTAAGCATTTAAAAAAAATATATATTATTGAAATTTACATTTGTTCAAAAAAACTGTCATGTAGTATACCACATGTAAACAACAACAAAAATTTATTTGCATACGTGAGTTTATCACAAGTAAGAAATTTGAGTCTGAAAAAATATACAAGTTGTGGTTTATAAAATACAGGGTGATTCGTAAAAGTTTATATTTTACACAAAAATGGACGCCATTTTGAAATGGAGGGATAAGTGAATATTGTTTTTGCCAAAATACTTCTTTTAACGAGACCTTTGAAATGATGTATAATTTGCCCTATGTTTACATAAAAAAATTTGAGAATCTAACCCGTGACCTTCAGTTTTAGATCACCCTGTATATAGATTTTGATAAAAATATTTTTAATAGATTGCCCATATGCGTTTTAGTTAGAAAGAATTTTGTTTGATGACTTTAGACCAAACCGTTCTCCCGTTATACATGCTGAACGGGATTATGTATTAAATACATAAAACATATAAATAACATATAAAACATATAAAATATATAAATAACATTGTATATTGAGATTTACCGATTTTCGGAACGCGTTTAAGCTGCCAGACTTTGATTTTCTGAAATAAAATGTCAAGTCATACTGGTTATATAGCATTAGAAAAGTATGCAAATGGTGTGAATTTTTGGGTCATTGGCTCTTAGACTAAAAGGTTTCTAGTGGCGCAAGTAGTCCAAAATCAATAAAGCAATCAGATTCAAAATTTAAAGAAGGCCCATTGACCAATGTCTTGTTGATCGTTGATTCTCTTTTGCGTTTTTCAGGAAAGAGGTGTGTAGAAAGTGGGGCTATTGTGGATGTAAATTCGGGGGCAAGAATATCTCACACTAGAGATAAGCGGAGTAAATATAAGTCTGCACAACCTGAAATAATATACCTTCTGGTCGGCACTAATCACCTTGTTTATGGTTATAAAAAGTTTATTGGCCAACAAACTTTCCCCAACTCTAACATAATTGTAAATAGTGTTCTCAGAAGAAAGGATATTAATAAGAAAGCCCTCTTCCATTTTAATGAACAGTTGATGTTAATGTGTAATAATTTTGACGTTGAGTTCTTTGACACCAGTGATGTGATTTGGTATTTGCATCTTGCACATGACGGTCTAGACATGTGAATAGAAAAGGTAATAATCGATTCGTTGACTTTATTTTTCAGTAATTGAAAATAGTACATGACGCATGCCTTTTACGGAGTGTTAATGATGCTGCAATAAAATGTGACAATCCCAGCCCTAAGTTGTCATGTGATATTGCTGATACAATTGGTTGACCTTTGAGTAATGATCGGTCGGGAAACGAGACCGACGGACTGCCAGGAGTTGTAGAATAGCACATGTAAATATTAGATCGCTCAATACAGGTTTTGAAGAGCTGTTTTCGGTGATTGATGATTTTCAGTTTGACTTGTTAGGAGTCACGGAATCATGACTAACTCCGGAAGTCCCCTCTTGTGTTTTTGACTTGCCTTGCTACTCATTTCATCATTGTGATAGACCTTTTGAGTTGGGAATTAGTGGTGGTGGTGTATTTCTTTATGTAAAGCGCGAGATTAAGTTTGATCTTATTCAACTTCTCAACGTGGATAAGCGTCTTGATTACATCAGTGGTGTAGTTAATTTGAAAGGTATGAAGCTGTGTGTCTGTGTTGCATACAGACCACCAGATGTTCTATATTCTAGTTTGGATCTCTAATTCATGCCTTGTTCATCGACAAAGCACCAGAAGTCAATTCAATGATTCTGCTGGGAGACTTGAATGTACATTTTCTGGATCCAGGGAAGACAGAGGTGAAATATTTTGAAAAGATATTTCATTCTATGGGTCTGGTTGAGATCATTAAAGAACCTACACGCATCACTGAAATCAATTCTTCCCTTATCGATGTTATAATTGTGGACAAAAACCTTAATCCTTCTGTAGGAGTGATTGATACTTCCAATATTTTTAGACCTAATGGAAAACATATTACTGACCATTAGCTCATTTTCTGTGATGTTCCATGTGTTAAGCCCAAACCCAAGACGTTTATTTTGTATTGCAATTTTAAGGATTTTGATTGTGACAAGTTTATTGATATTGCCTCTAACATACCCTGGGATGACGTAATGACTCTGCAGAACGTGGATGACATCACTAATATTATAACTACAAATACAATGCATGTGTTTGATATATGTGCTCCTACGGTGAGAAAAAGAATAACAAGGAAAAATCTCCTTGGAGGGACTCGAATGTAAAATATCTGACTCAAAAGAAAAATAAGTGTAAAATGTTTATCTATCTTTGAAGACACAGTCTTCACAGTAGATATGCATACTGTAGGGCTCGTAATGTGCTCAATGTGGCTATACGATTAGTGAAAAAGAAGTATTTCGCCGAGAATCTAAACATGAAAAACACCAAGAAATGCTGGTTAACATTTTGTTCTTGTGGTGTTCTGGGTTCAGATGAAATAAAGAACCATTCTTTTGCTCCTGAAGATTTAAACTGTTACTTTTCTATAATGGGTTCCGGGAAGAATGTAACGACAGATAAGTTGAGATTTTTCAATAACAATAAGTGTGCAGGTATAAAACGTCCTTTGAATTATGCTTCTGTTTCTGAAAGTAAGGTGGAAGAGTTAATGAACAGCATAACGAGTTCTGCATTTGGTGTGGATGGAATATCTATAAAAATGGTCAGAGGTTTAAGCCCCTGGTGTATTGGTGCCATTACTCATCTGATTAATTTATCATTCACAACTGGTCATTTTCCTTGTAAATGGAAGCAGAGTGTGGTGGTCCCTCTCCAAAAACTCTTAATCCATACCTCGTTTCTCATTGTCGACCAATATCAATCCTTCCAGTAACTTCTAAAATACTGAAAAAAACAGTATTCGAAGAAATGGTTTTGTACTTAGATTCCGAAGGCTTATTTCCTGAAACACAGTCAGGATTTAGGCAGTGGTTTTGTACTTGCTCAGCGCTTCTGTTGTTGATGAAATGCTTTCTGCTAAGGACAAAGGCTTTGATAGTTTGATGACTGCTTTAGACTTTTCGAAGGCTTTTGATTCAGTAAACTTTAAATTGTTTCTGGCTAAGCTTAGTTTTTATCAGTTTGATGATATTTCAGTAAAATGGTTTTCATCGTATTTGTTTGGAAGAACTCTACGAACAATGGTTGATGGGCAGTAATCTCCAGCGCTTCCTAGGTCCGTTGGTGTCCCTCAGGGCAGTTGTTTGGGACCAATACTTTTTATTTTATATAGGGACTGCGGATTTGAAAGATCACTTAAAGTACTGTTCTCTTCATTCTTATGCTGATGATTCACAGCTGTTATTATCTTACAAGCCCATGGAAATAGCTGAAGCTGTACTACATATCAACACAGATTTAGAGAGTGTAAAGAGGTGGTCCGATGATCATGGGCTTTTGCTTAACTCTGACAAATGTTCTGTTTTGCGTGTGAATCGGGCCATCTTCGGGTTGTCAACCAGGAAATAGCTATGTTGAGCAGTCTATCATTGTGAAAACCATAGCCCATTGCAGTTATCTAAAGATTCTTGATGTCACGCTTGATTCTAAACTTGAATTTTCTTATCACGTTAAATATATATTTGTAAAACTGTTATAATTAGATTGAAAATACTTTATAGACTGAGCAAAATTTTACCAGTGCCTTCTAAGTCGGAAATTGTCCGAGCAACGATACTTCCTGCAATATATTATGCTATTCGAACTTTTGCTTTTTGTCTGACCCAGGAAAACTGTACGGTTCTTACTAGGTTGCAGAATAGAGCTTTGAGATTTGTTTACAATCTAAAAAATTCACATCAGCGAATACAGGACTATTGTTAAAGTGTTCCTGTTATGGATTTTTGTGATTTACAAACAGTTCAACTGGTCCACAGAATTCTTCAGACTCAATAACCCGAATATCTCAGGAAGAAGTTAGCTTTTAGGCATGAAGTAAACAAGCGCAGTACTCGATAGGACTGCCTATTGCACCTACACCTGCACGATTAGAAACTGGGAAAAAGGCTTTTAAGTACTTTGGACCACAAAAATATAATGCTTTGCCCCCTGCTGTAAAGAAAACAAGTTATGGTACTTTCAAAAATATGTGAAGCAAATGTTTATTTAACCTGTATTGTTTATTTGACCTGTACTGTTACGTTATATTAGCCAATAATAATTGTACATTTTTGACTAAAGTTGTCTTGAAAATCAGAGTTGTACTTTGAAGAACGCTTGATTAATAAAAACATTATTTATTTATTTAAGAAGTCCAACCGATCACAGCACATTGGAGACTCCCTGCCCTTAGGGCGACTATCAGTATTATTAAGGACAGCTATAAACAAAACATATTAACATATATATCCTACCTGATGCCTAAATAAAAGACTTTTGTATATATATATATATGTATATACGGTATTAGAGAAATAGATCAAAAACTGTAATATATTGGGCCCAACCATCTACCTAATTCAAAAACACCAAACTGTACCTAGAGGCCTAGAGTTTATAAGCACCAGCCTAATTTATCCTAACCATAGACCAACCTAATTGAAAAGGAGCTTAAATTCTGTCCAGCATTGGTTAAGAAGTCAAAACTATTACTCTCTCATCATATAAGAGAAGAAATACAGAAAACACTCTACGGTTTGACCAAAATCAGATATGGTAAACTTTTTGGAGCATGGCCTAGCTGCTAACAGGGTTCCGATTGCCTAGATTCCCCGGGCATTGTGAGTGGGGAGTGCCCTTATTTTTAATTGTGTCCAACATCTAGGGGAACTTTAATACAGAACGGTCAAAGTTGTATTTTTGTTAGAATAAGAAATTTACATTAAAGTTTAAAGACTACAATTTTTGACGATTTATCGCTAGTTGTTTGTCAGTGCACGCAATGTAGTATGAACTGTCTGTCAGTGTGCACATTCATCACTCACTGGTGGAAGTCGAACATCACAACAGTCTCAGTCTAGTGCTAACCACGAATACAGATTAGTGTGTGATTAAATTAAGTAGTGTGGGCTTAAACTAAGTATTTGTGTTGGGTACAAAACCAGTCTATGAATACAAACAGTGGTAAACAATCAAAATCCAATAGTGATCGGGCAAGAAAAATGTTATATGTTTTTGGGGAATACATGAGGGTCGAAGATTGGCTATGGACTAGTCCCAACAACGCCAATAAGGTACGTTGTAGTTATTGCTGTAAGGAGTTTTTAGTAGTTATTGCTGTAAGGAGTTTTTAGTTACTCATGTAGGCCAAAGTGAGGTATTAAACATGCTTAGGATGTCGAGCACAAACAGAAACAGATTACTGTTTCATCTAGCAGCAATCTGTCAACTTCTTCACCACTAAAGTTTCCTCTGAAAGTGACACAATGGCACTAGTTTAGTTAAATACTAAATTTATAAACTGTAAAACACAATTCTGGGTGCAACAAAATTTTGTTACAAGTCAAAAGTTGCCCCCAAGAGTTTTTGTGGGAGAACAAAGGCCGAAGCTTTAACTTTCAACAGTTTCTACCACACAATGGATCAAGAAATTTAAACTGCCATTTATAAACCATTCACACTTCTAGCCCCCAAAAGCTCTTCTGGCCTCGATGACATTCCAAACAAACAAAAATAAAACACTTCCATGATGTGCTGATCCTACCCCTCTTATTAGGTATCAAAAGAGGAGGAGTGGCCGTGCAGCGACTGAACATTCTATTTCATAACCTCGTGGAAACGTAAAACACATAATTAGAAATTTCCAATAAACATTATTTAAATACGGTAGTCAGTTAAAAACGTTTGGTTGATAACACATTTTACAAATATTTTATCTTATTCCGATGAGTTTATATTTACAGTTATGTTTTAAAAAAAGCAAATTACAATTACAAATTTATTAATTCGTATTTTTTAAAACATACTGTAATTTAAACTCATCGGAATAAGAAAAAAAATATTTGAAAAATGTGTGATAAATGTGTTTAGCCGACTATTTAAATAAAGTTTATTGGAAATTTTTAACTAGCCTATGTTTTTTAAAGTTTCCACGAGGTTGTTCACGCCAAACACAAACAATAAAGTGAAAGCCACCTCGAAAACTATCAACCTTTAATGGTTCTGACTGGAACTTACAAAATACCTGGACAAAATAATAAATTTACAACTTAACTATTTTTTAACATCTCTTTCACACAACATTGATTCATGCATACCTACTACATGGATTAGGGGAAACCTCCGATATAAGACATTTGTTACCTAGTAAAAGAAGGGGTACGGTAGCCTACACCACATGCAAGCTCATAATATTAAAAATAATAAACTGTGTTTGCATTCTAATTATGCATCTAAACATAAATCGTATATACGAAAACATATCTTACCAGATACAATTTATGTTCCAGCCTAGACTTGTAATTAATTTCATTTTGAGAAGATTTCTTCCCAAACAAATTCATTGTCATAAATGGATATGTTTTATACAAATAAATTTTAAAACCATTTTAAATCATGAAAAATCCGTAATATTAATTTAAAATAAAGATATTGGTACAAATCAGAATGATCACTAAAGTTACATTTTTATTTTTAGGTTATGTTAGTATTGTCAACAACTGTCAAACTGACACTGGAGAAAAGTGAAGAGAGGCGAAGGGCAGTCAGTGTCAAAATAACTACAAGTTCAAGTCTACCGCAATCAGCTGGCTATTTATTGTTTAAGATCAGTGTTGCCACCAGGTAGATGAAATTTTACCCTAAACAGTTTGTAAATTACCCTTAGAGTTAATTGTCTTCTAAACAAGCTTAAAATAACTCAAAATACACTGGAAATTGGTTTTAAAATAAGATAAAGGCAAATAAAATAAGGTAACATGGCATTTATTACTTGTCTTTGGCCCTTTAATACACATAAAACGAAATATTATGTATTAAAAAAATTAAAAATAAACAATCTGTTGTAATAGTTTTATTCAGCGATATACTTAATGTGATATCACTGGTAATAGAAATTTGCTAGTACATTTTTTTATAAACTTTATTTCGGTTTTAATCATTTGTTAATATTATTTTTTTCTAAATAATAATGCCCAGAGAATATAATTTTTTAATCTTATTACAATTTGATTAGATCTATAGTTTTCATTGCAATACACCATATCGCACAAATTTATACATGTTATGACTAATTGTGATGTTGTTATGTGCGCTCACCTGGCTCACCATGGGGATTTCACAGACATAAAATACAATTTATCCTATACAGTACTCTAATATGAGTAAGGTTTGCTTGCTTGCGACACGGATCTCAAAAACGGCTCCAACAATTTCATCAAATGTTCGAAATAACTAATTTATGGGATAAAAATAAGTTCTAGACAGACCTCATCCCCAGGAAAAATCAAATAATGTAAAAAAAACTAAAATGAAAAGTTAAAAAATAAACATTGGGCTTATGGAGTTTCAAATCAAAACAAAAGAATTGTAACAGCTGTTCATAATCAACCAGGGAACTGGCAAAGTAATACTCATGTTGTATATGATTATTAACATGTGGTTTCCTGAGAGCAGAGATTAAAAGATTTGAGTGAAGATTACATAAATATAGTAGTAAAATAAATCAAAGGGACATTGAGCTTTAAATAACAACTGGAGTGACCTTAAAAATGTAGAAAAGAGGCAAATGAGTTTTACAAATCTGATTATCAGCAGGGGGAAGTGGTGAAATATTACTCCAAGTCATCTAAACAAACTGACTGGCCTTCCCCCGAGCAAAGCTTGGCCCCCAGGTACTTAGAAGTGAATAGGCTAGGATGTACATTCTATAATCTGTCTGATATTAATGTGCGGTTGAAAGTCATCATCTGACTTCCCACCACGGGAACTTATAATTACTGTCCCGAATTCCCCTAATTTACTCTACTTTACCCACGTCAGCCAGCTGTATTGGCTAACAGATATGTCTTCTTATTAGCTTTTTAGGGGTTTTAATAAAAAAAATTGTGCTAATTTTCAAGTAAAAATAGGTACAGTTTTTGCATATTTTGTACTCATTTCTTGTTGTAACTCAAATAATTGTAAAATAGCAATAAAACAACGTAAATATAAAACTGACGAGTCCAAATCTATAATAGCAACACGCCATACCCTAGTGGAAGTGATAAATAGAAATTTATATTGATATCACTAGACCGTTCGGTGATATCAGTAGAAGTCTCTTATTGATGTAAATACGTAGGTAGTTATCACTAGACATCAATAGAAATCAAAACCAAGCTAAATTCAGCTATAAATCAAAACCAAGCTATGAATCATTCAGAGTTTATTGACATGTCCCTATTGATATCAATAAAGATCACTACAACAACTACAAGTAAATAGACATCATTAAAATCATGGTAAATAAACATCACTAAAATCGGTACTTTGGTATTATACGGATGCCACTATTTTTGGAGGTGAAATTGTTACCGGATACAAAGGATAACTACATAATTCGAAAAAAACGTACTTTTATTGACTTACTGTACAAATTTTAGAACATTCTGATGAGCGGTCTTTGTGTTGTGCCTCCCAAAAGGCAGCGATGTCGGCTAGGATCGTGTTGAATGCGTCGCCGCCGCTAGCAGCCAGACCCGATCGCCACAGGTACTCCGCCAAATATACAGCGCGCTGTGGCAGTTATGTTAGGATGGGTTATCATAAAAATACGTACGGTTTCCTCTTAATTTCGAGGTAAATCCCACACCAAAAGAACGTCACTCATTATGAAAACTAATGTAACATAGTGCACGGCAATAAATCACTCATGACACTGACCCAGATACAGGCGGTGACAGGTGATACGCGCTCTCCGGTCAACGACCTGACCTTGGCCTATTTGGAGGGGGTTTGGCGGCCGGAAGTATGACTAATCAGGTATCATTCGATTCGTAACGAAACAAGGAAAGTCCTACAATCATTTTTATGATAACCCATCCTAACATAACTGCCGCAGGGCGCTGCATAAGGGTGGCATCCGTATAATACTAAAGTACCCTAAAATCAATATATGGATAAATAAACATCAGTAGACATCGTTATATAATTGTATTAATTGAACAAATTAATTATCAAGATTTTTCAAATTCACCTTGTTGAGTTACCATTATATTAATAGGCAAGCTCAAAACTCTCCTTTTTTCTCAGTGTGTGTGCACCGTAGGATAAATTTGCACGCAATCCGTTAGAAAGGTATTGTCGTGTAGATGAGCTGAAACCACTTATAATTTTAATTGGAACTCAGGATTATGCTTCACAGGCTTCCGAAGTTCAATGTTAATCTTGTGGTATATAGGGAATCAATTGAAATGCATTATTTGACAGCTGATATTATAACAAATGCTAGTCCTGAAGAAATGTTTCAGGACTGATTAAAAAAAATACTAATAACTACTGAATGGCAACGCCCTTCAGTTATCTGCTTTAAATCCAAATTAAAAAATTAATCCTGGGTGTGAGGGGGGAGGTTGGTGGAGGGGGATGGGTAAGAGGGAGTAAGAGAAAGAGAGGTTATTCGTGAAATTCAGCAAAAGGACAATGGTTTAAATGCATTTTATTTTACTGCACACCGGAATGTATCAAAAGATTCACACAAACAGCCATTACTCATGGGCCACTTAGGGTTTGCGTAGCATTATTTTTGGTTGTATTTCAACCTCTGGGCGATCGTAGGAAGTAGGACTCGTTTTGTTGTCTCAACTAGTGTTTTGGGATATTTGCAAATAAGTCGTTCATTGAATTACTGATTTTTTTCGGGTTTAGACAGATCTCTCCATTGATTCAAATTTGATGGCATTTTTCGTCTCTACCTTATTTCCCCGGGTGGACTTGGTAATGATTTTCTATGATTCCGTTGAAGCATTGATTTGAGTTATAATTTACTTTGGCCTCGACCAGGACCCGGAACAGAGTCACGGAACGTCGATGACGTTGGATACCAGAGGAAGGAAATAAAAAAACAAAACAACTTAAATAATTCGAAAATAATTTATTACAAAAATAATTACTCCACCATTATTAAGTCACGATACACCTTTTAGCACAGGGTGGCGACTCTTTCTGGTTCAGTTGTCATCTGACTAGGAAATATTGTTTGGTTTGTATTTAAATGTATTTTGATTCGACATGAAGCACGGATCTTTGTTATTAACATAGTTTACACAATCGGACCACGCTAGACACAGAGGCTGATGCCTAGAACAGGAACAGAGATGCAGGCTAGGGTCGGGCAGCAGGGGGCGCCGTCGCCGCCGCCGCACTGGAACAGGAATTAAATAATAAAATTACAACTATGAAAATGACAAGGCCTAGAAAACACGTAAAACTACAATTATATCTTTTTTAAAGATGCAAGATTTTAATTGGAAATTATTTAAGTCTGTGCTGCAAAGAAAAGTACGATTTTTTAAATTATTTACCATTAGGGTACCCGCTGAACCGGAGTACGATATTCAGAGGTGATTGCTGCAGATTGTTGCTCAAAGTAGGCAGCAATTTCAATTAAAAATTAATTTCTTACAAAATCATCACTTTTTTACTTGATACAATTTTGAGCCGTAAGTATCAAAATAAATATTTGTACCGGATAGGAATACTTTAAATTTTTAAATTGTCATGCATAGTATTCAAATATGTGTTCTCATGGTAGCGCAGCCAAAAAGGCAAAAGTTAAAATTAGGCTATCACACTAGTAAATAACTGCTTAAGCAGTGTGAGCTTAACAACATCTACACCCACTGTCTTTAATGATATGGAAGGGAAGTGCCCTTTAAATTTGTTAAATCACAAATTTTCCTAAATCCGCCAAATTTTATAAATATGAGATAGTTTTTCCATTACGTACGTATGTACTGCATTTTTCACAGGGTCATCCCGATAAAGCTAAAAAAACACAAAGCACTTGAATTTCAGATTGTCATTTATGTTGCAGCGGGGAGTGGCATAAAGATGCCGAGGGAGATCAATGATTTAATCAGAATGTAAATCTGACCTGCGTTAACGGAGTTCAATTATTTTTCTCATTAACCACAGGGAAAGCGTGAAAATTAATAGGCTAAAACCCGAACTTGATATTTTAATCAAAGAAAGTGATTTGGGTGCCAATTCATTTTAAAATAAACGGTATTAGGAAACTGACACATACTTTCTCCCTTTAGCCCAACTTTAATGAATAAATTACTTTTTATTTACTAAATATAGAATACAAAGCACAGTATGGAATGTACAGAAAATCTCATAAACAAGTTGTTTTCAAAAACATTATTTTTAAAAATAATTACTATTCTACGATTGCTGGTTGCGGAGAAAATTTATATCTTCATTTTGCGGTAAACGCAGTACGTTGTCCAATGTTATTCTTATGGGGAATACAAAAATTACTATTTCTCTCTTATTTACAGATCAATTTCGTTCAAACTTGATATGCTTGTCAAGTTAGCATTGACCAACAGAGGAAATTCGAAATATGTCGTCCCTTAATAACCCTGAGGGGGGGAAATGGGGGGAATTTCCCCTCTTAAAACCACGTGTGTAACAATGGATTCTGTAGCGCCTGCAAAACAGGGATTTGGATGGATGTTTTTGAAAACAACTTGTTTATAAGATTTTCTGTACATTCCATACCGTGCTTTGTATTCTATATTTAGTAAATAAAAAGTAATTTATTAACTTTTAATAGTAAATTAAAAGTAATTTAGAATTATTCTAAATACTAAATTATTTAGTTTTTTGAGCTCTTTTTAATGGTAAATAGTAATATTTTTTATATTTATGTTGTTTTATGAAAAATCCCAAAAACTGAATTTTTGATGTTTCCCCATTATTATGCATTAATAAAGCATAATAATTTAAATGCATTAAAAGATCCTATACTCCACATTAAAACACACATAAAACGAAATATTATGTATTAAAAAAATTAAAAATAAACAATCTGTTGTAATATTTTTATTCAGCGCTATACTTAATGTGCTGGTATCGCCTATTGCGGAATGACGTCTGCCGCAATATACACTCAAAATACTATATACAACAGATAAAAATATCATCCTGCTTACCGCATAGCATCCGTTTTCACTTTATTGCATTACGAACACACACATCCATACACCCACTCACACACACACACACACACACACACACACACCCACACACTGAAGGTCAACGAATCATTGTCTCCGATAATACATAGATTCCTTCACTTCGTTTAAATATCATTTTTGTAGATACTAGATACTAGTAACCGTGAAGAGTACTAAAAAACAGTTGTGTAAAATTTGAAAGCGATCCGTGCAGCCGTTTTCCCTTTAATAATTTTTCAAGCGAAATTTTTAAGTCAAAATTGTGGGAGTTTGGCAAATTGCAGGATGATGGGAGACGGCTCAAATTAAAGGTCTCAATCCCAGGGACTCGGGAAAGATACTCGGGTAAGTTATTATTTTACGAAAATTAATATTTTTTGAACTGAAACCGTAAAGAGTACTAAAAAACAGTTGTGTAATATTTGAAAGCGATCCGTGCAGCCGTTTTCACTTTATTGCATTACGAACACACACATCCATACACCCACTCACACACATCCATACACCCACACACACACACACACACACACACACACACACACACACACACACACACACACACACACACACACACACACTGAAGGTCAACGAATCATTGTCTCCGATAGTACATAGATTCCTTCACTTCGTTTAAATATCATTTTTGTACATACTAGATTGTTAGTCTTATTTAAGCATGGTGTAGGTTCCTTTGTGGAACTAACGCTAGTGTTTTACAAGGCTGATTTAAACAAATAAACTTTTGAAACCTCTAATTTTTCTGATGCAATCAATCTTGGATTGTTGTCCACTTTTTGAATGGTGTAATATCTTTATATTATACTTAAAAAAAAATGCATTTTAAAAGAAAGTAAACCTTAAATTTTTTTAGTTAGTTTTTAGAGGTAACAAACAGAAACGATATCCATGTTTTTTTATTTGGATTAGTGTAATTATTAAAAAACGGTTAACTTGGTAGTTCACTTGGAGGAGGTTTCACTTATATGAAACCTTTTAATTATTATTTGTGATGCAACGTGGTGGCAAAAGGGTGGTTTAAAATTGTTAGTCAAATTTTGTGAAGAAGCTTAATATTATAATTTTGAACATAAGACTTTATAAATGTTTTGCGAGAAACAAAAGTAAAATGTTACCCTATAAGAAATACGATAAAAATAAGTTTAATGAGGGTTTTTCGCGATTAAGTAAGTCCTGTAATTTCTGAACCCGAATTTTTACAGAAATGCAGGTGGTGTCATTTTGTTGGGAATCGAAAGTTCTACAACGTAATAAATTTTAATCAAAATCGTTGGAGCCGTTTTTGAGAAATTTGGATTTTTCAGTTTTTTGGCGGTTTTTGGGGTATAATTACCCTTAAAAATCAAAAATTCCAAAAAATTAAAATAATGCCTGGAGATATCTTGGATTATTTTTTGGGTTCAGGGAGCACCAAAACAAATATTTCCTCTAACAACTCAAATTCGAAAATTTTGACAAAAACAATACTTTCTCCATATACTATGTATAGGGGGAGAGAGTAAATAGAATAAAGCGTTCTAAAATAAGTCTACTAAAGACTAGAATTGACGAGAAAGAATTTACTAAATTAAAATTACTCTGTTTGCTCATTCAATAACCGCAGTAAAGCGCCTAATACTCGATGCTCTCCTCTGATGTACCTAATTAAAAGGCAACCAAAAAACGCAAAGATTATATAATATTATTATTTTATGATGTAACGAAGGGTGGCCAAAGCGTCGTTGAATATCTCATCTAAAGTTTTACGAGGAATCTGATGGTTTAATTCGATTTTCAATCGGATCTGTAGTGACGCAGTTATATTTTTTAGCGATTTCAAAGTGCCTCCACACAGAAATATTGTAACTGAATATGGTTTTTAACGAACTTGACCCAAAGGAATGAATTCGTGCGCCAATTTGACTTAAATAGACAACGTAATTAAAGCCTTCTTGTGTTATTCGGCCAACACACTCAACAAATTGAATACATTTTGTAAAGTATAGGTACTCACCTTCGTTCATCCAAAAGGCCTACAATCAAATTAGTCTGTAATATAAGCATATTTTATATATATTATTGGACAGACATTCTATTGGGTTCGGAAAAAGTAGTTTTTAACATAAAAGTGCATATTAACCTTTGAAGGACTAATAATGAACTTTAATTTATGCTAGGAGTACGGTCAAATATTCGCGTAATAGGATGACCAAACTCAGAGATGGTAGATGAAAGTTACTCCTGTTACAACGCAAGTAACCGAAAATTCATCACAAAATATAAAATAAATAGTTTTGATCGTAGGAACTATGTAGGAAAATATCTACTTTTATTTTTGTTAATTTTAGATCTTGGTTAATACATCATTCTTTAATATATTATATTATATTAGCGGTGCAAATTTTTCAACAAAAACTAACACAGTAAGTTGCCTATGCAGTGAGGTGTGCCTCTATTTTTACATTGGAAATTACCTGAGTACGCAGGTTTGCTATGACGGGGGTATCTTTATATATAATTTTTTAAGCGAAATTTTTAAGTCAAAATTGTGGGAGTTTGGCAAATTGCAGGATGATGGGAGACGGCTCAAATTAAAGGTCTCGATCCCAGGGACTCGGGAAAGATACTAGTATTTCTAATATGTTAACAGCAAACGCTAAATAACGTAAAACATCCCCCATAAGAAAAGCATGGGAATTTAAAAACGTCCTGCTTTCTTTACATTAAAACATGTGATTAAGTGTCTACTTTGTTTACGAATTTTCCTCAGCATGTAAATAGTAAAAAAATCAGATGAGGCAGAGTATTAAAGCAAGGTTGGGGCTATGGCCCCTTCAAGCCACTAGTTTAAATATCATAAACTGACAAAATAACACAGCTGGCAGAAGTAAATACGAAATAAATGGCTGCTGCAATCTAAGGGATAAACTATTAACTTACTCACATTTTAGGATAACGTTATCTTTATTTGTAAAAACTGGTATTCGTTTTTAATCTACAAATTTCAAAAAACTTTGATAAATTGAATTAACTCATGTTAAACGAAGAGTACTTTAATTATTTAATCATAACACATATAAATAGGATAATGTGTAAGTAGTTGTTTGTCATTACGAATCGATATTTTATTAGCATCTTGCACTTTAAAGGTAATTTTTGTCCAATGCTTTACCATATGGAAATTTTACAACTTTTAAAAGTTAATTATTAAAAAACGGTTAAACGAATGTGATCCATTTTTGAACTGAAACCGTGAAGAGTACTAAAAAACGTTGTGTAAAATTTGAAAGCGATCCGTGCAGCCGTTTTCACTATATTACATTACGAACACACACATCCATACACCCACTCACACACACACACACACACACACACACACACACACACACACACACACACACACACACACACACACACACACACACACACACACACTGAAGGTCAACGAATCATTGTCTCCGATAATACATAGATTCCTTCACTTCGTTCCGTCATCAATTAATTATTATTTGTGATGCAACGTAGGGTGGCAAAAGGGTGGTTTAAAATTGTTAGTCAAATTTTGTGAAGAATCCGATGGTTTAATGTGATTTTCAATCGGACCTACAGTAAGGGAGTTATTTTTTTTGCTATTTCAAAGAGCCACCACACGGAAAAGGTTTATGTAACTATAGACTACAGATTCTAATGGTTTAACTGAAAATCTTGGATTAGTGTGCCAAATTTGACTGAAATAGACATTTTGAGTTATTTGGACAAGGTACAACAACATTTGAATTATTTTTTTTAATCATAGGGACTCATTTCGTTCATCCACTAAACATCGTATTAGTAAGATTTGTTATATGCAACCATATTTAACTGTATAAAACAAGGCTTTTAAATCAATTCTACAGACTCGAGATTTAATTATACAAATCCTGAATCAAATTAGTATAGTTATAAATAAAACCTTATAATTGAAGAAATGCTTACCGCCTGACCTGATGCTGTACAGTCACCACCGCCTCCCCCCAACAGCCCCCTAGCTTGCCCCTCCATTGCCCCGAGTGGCTCGGAATCCACGGCAGTAGTGAGCACTATTATCAGTAATGCGAACATCACCACGGCTACGGGCCACTTCATTGCTAAACGTCTGCGTCTGACCGTCTGTGAGCAGTCTACGCCTGCCTGGTCAGTTATATGTTGTGTAGCGGTCATCCTTATCTAATATCACTCTTTACCTTCAGGAAAACTGAAACCGATACTTCCGCCTTAGATTCAATAAATCGTGTGTGGACTGTTTTATCTTTACATGATTTAGGTGGACAAATGTTTCCAAGGTTTTGTGAGAAATAAGGAAAACACTCTTCGGGTTTCAAGGAACGTTATAAGATTAAATTTACAGAAATGCGGTTTTCTACAACGAATTGTTAATGACAACACATCAAAGATCTATATTATGCAGCGTAATTGCAAGGATATCCTCTTTTTTGCTTTGATTTTTTTTACTGTATACATTATTCAAATAATGTGTTTATCTTTGCTCGGCGATTTTGATATTTGATGCGTCATTTGGAACATTAATCGGAGCAGATGGTCAAATGGTTATGAAATTGTTGCACCTTTTACAAATTTGTTGGTTAAACAAATTAATATCTTCCCAATTATTGATAGAATAATTATGTTTCCCATCATAAATACGTAAGAAATTTGTTAGAAATCCACAGTTTTGCTCAACTTGAGAAAACAGAGCTGTATTTGAACAATCTGATGTACCAGCCAGATTTTAATGTTTGACGTGTCATTGGATAAGACTTGCGTCTCAGAATAAGCAGATTTGCAAATTATCATGAAAGCTGGACATTTGTTGATGATGTATGCGTAACTAATGTAACATATCCATGCTTAAAAATGCATTTTAAAAGAAAGTAAACCTTAATTTTTTTTAGTTAGAGGTAAAAAACAGAAACGATATCCAAGTTTTGAAGCAGTATAAAAGCTTCGTATATACTTTTTAAATGTTGAAATGTAAATTTATGTTATTGTACTGACTTGGGTCTCAGATTATGTTTTGATGTCCACAAGATCAGTCAATTCAATGCACAGCTCATATTTTGTTCTTAATCTCAGGGTCGCTATTTTAATGTTAATATTAATTTGAACTAAAGAGTATTTAAAATGAAAACAAAAGTTAAATTGCAAAATCAGAGTTTCTTTAATTTTATGTCAATTGAAGAATCAATACATTGAATACTAAAACAGTTATTATGGTTATCAATTCTAATTACAAATCTAATATTATTCTAAACAGAAAATCACACTCAATATAGTTCACTGAATGGTGAAGGAAGACTTAGCTTTGATTTACTCTGGTCGCTGTGGTGCCTCGGAAGTTGGTGGAGTGGACCGCAGCATGACGTCTTACTGGGGAAACGGCCACGGGTGAATGATCGCGACGATTGTTCATTAACATAGTTCTTATTTGGAGATACGGCACACGCTGCTTGCAACACGGCGAAGTTTAAGTGTTAATATGAAGATCAGAGTGTCTTGTGTTTAATATGTAACACGCTCGTACACATACAGTCTCGAATTATTAAAATAAAGTCTTATTTACGCCACTGGTAATATTGTAATGTACGTCAGTCGGATACGTAGCAAACTAATTGTTTCTATCGACTTTCTTCTATTCCGACAAACTATTATTCTCGATTAAAGTTGTCTACTACTGAGAACTAACTGAATATATATTTACCCAGGACGGGTAATCGGCGATGACTTTATATACGGCAACTAGGCCTCGGTTATGAATGACTGACTACTCCGATACGCGTCACACGTACCTACGCCCCTCGGGCTCGGTGTCGACTGACTACGGTCCACCCCGCACGGGTGCTGTGCTGGGAACTGTCCGTGTGCCGCGCTGCTCCGGGTTATAAGGGAGCTTGTCACGTGACTACTCTCGGCCAATGAGATTCGATTCAAGAATACCGTGGTCTGAACCGCCTTAGCTATCACGGTCAGTACTCTAGCGTTACTGTAAATTCGACTCCCCGTCCACTGTGAAGCACCGTCTTTCTCGTTGCAACTGGAAATTATTTGACCGTTGGAAGTTACCGAATAAATCTCAACTGTCTTCTGACTTTATATTTTAATAATAATTTACGTTGTTTTATTGAATTTATTTGATTATTATTAGGTTATTATTTAATTGCTACTAGGGTTTTCGACCCACTACAGATTTCAATCGTTTGCCAAGTACAATGAATGTAAGAGGTTCCTTTGTGGAACTAACGCTAGTGTTTTACCAGGCTGATTTAAACAAATGAACTTTGGAAACCTCTAATTTTTCTGATGGTCAATCAATTTTGAAGATAAGACTTTATCAATGTTTTGCGAGAAACAAAAGTAAAATGTTACCCTATAAGAAATACGATAAAAATAAGTTTAAATTGGATATTTCTGAACAGCATTTGGCTCAGTTCCATTAAGTTAGTCAATTATCAATTATGTGTCTAATGGAATTTTTTAGGACGTTTTATAAGGTCTTAAGAAAAGTAGTATCTACTTTATCCTATTCCCTACAGTTTTTACTTACAGGCAAAAATATAAACAACCTCTCGATTTGCAATTTGTTTATTTTGCAAAATACAAAGAGGCGTATCTTTGATCAACTAAATCTAGAATTTCACTTATATGATTATGTAATACGCCTTTGAAACCTCTAATTGTTCAAATTGTTAAATAATTATAAAATTCAGACATTCTTCATCAATGGGGAAAACGTAAAATATAGAAAAAACTGTAAACAAATAAATAAAAAAATCTGATAATTTCCACCCAACTTTTCGTTCTGTTATATCAGTTTTCATAACAAATCAAGAGTTGCAATTTGTAGGAAATGTTATGGGTGTTAAGGATATTAGCATCCGCATCAGTTACATCACAATTTTTAAACTATTGGTAAAAATCAGAAGTGGCAAAAGGCCTTTTTAACACGATATTTAGCAGGTTTTACCATAAGAATATTATGGGGTCAGTTTTTGCTCACTTTCTAGATCAGTAGTGGGCAAATGGGGCTTCTGGCTCATTTGATTGACAGCTTCCGGTCACGTGACGTGACGTAGCTGTTGACGTAGCTGTTGACGTAGCTGATGACGTCACGGTGACGTCATGTGTGTGAGGATAGATCAAGTTCAAGGTCATCCTGAGGATGTTTTAAAAAATAAATCTTGCAAAAGTTTGATTCGATATTAGTGATTCGATATTAGATGTAGAATTAAAACTATCGCATGAAACCTGTGCAAGATAGTGGTTTTAACTTTCATGTTTTCTTTATTTTATTTTATTTACAATAAATTTTGTGTGTGTAATTTTAGAAGTTTTCCTCAATGATGTATGCGCAGAGTCCTTGATGTTTGCTGTGTCTTGTGTATAACTTAAAAGATAGTGCATAATATCTGGATCGGGCGTTTCCAGTTTTATTTTCCAAGTTTGTGAAACATTAGATATAATAGCAAAGTTCACTTCACCTTTCAATCAATCAATAATTCCTTTATTGCCTTAAAACTTGTACAAGCATTGGCATGAGTCATTTACAAAATGTACCTATTACAACAACAAAATAGTCAACACTTCTAAATTATAAATTCCTTATGTAGTCATGGTCACTGTAAAACGCTCCTCTCAACAAATAGGTCTTAAGATTCCTCTTAAATTCATCATGTGCCATCTCCACCTTGAGGCAATCAGGCAACGCATTAAAAAGTTTGACAGAGCAATAATAAACATTGTTTTAACAAAAATGTAGTTTTATGTTTTGGAATTGGGAGATTTAAACTTTGTCTCAAGGATTGAAAAAGCCCGATTTATTAAAGTGGTTAGAAGTCAAGAAACTTAAAACACAAATGGAAAGCTTTACGGTAGGCAGCACACAGAGCAAAAGAAACTCCAGAAGAACAGCAACTTCGACGTGAAGAGCAAGCTCAGCGGCAAGCTCAATTTGAGAGTAACTGAAATGGCACTATAGCAGAGCAGTGATCTACAGAAACTATTGAGGAAGTTGAAGCTCGATCGCACACGAGCTACTGCTGTAAGGTCCAAAGACAGCAAACGGTCACCATAAATACGTAGGGCGTCTTTGAAATTGATGCCTTGACGCGAGTCTTAGTCGGCTAACATATATCTTACTAACGCTACAGCATAAGTAAATATCCCTCACTATTCCCAGATTTAGTTTAAACAATAATTTGTACGGTAATAAATTACTATAGTGCCAATTGCCAACTTCTTTATTTACTATTTGATTATACCAATTTCGGGTCTATTATAGCCCTCATCCTATATAATAATCGCGTGTAGTGGCGACATGTAACCACCTATTCCAAGTAAACTACTAAAGTAGAGAGGCCAGTATAGAGTAAAGAGGAAATTTTTATAGGCAGGGATCTAGAAAGTGTGCAAAAACTTATCCCATGATATTCTAATGGGTAAAACCTGCTACACACCTTGTTAAAACGGCCTTTTGCCACTACTAAAATCAAAACAACCTCCAAATTTGTATCTTTAACTAATAATAATGAGTTTGCTGGGTTCCTTCGTACAACTAAATTTAGAGTTCCGCTAGAGCGATTTCATGATTTAAAATGTTATTGGAAACTTCAAATTGTATATATGTCCAAATAGTTGTAAACACAGGATTTAATTATTGATAAGGAAAACAGTTAATATTTCCCAATAAGATATACAGTAGAAATTCGTTTAAAATACTGATATGAAAGTCCATACACATTTTTCTAAAGACTGTTGGCCGTTTTTTTTATCAATCTAAAAATATATTGGGGTTTGTATGCGATTATTGTTTTGTATTCCGTATATCTAAAAATTCTGCCAAACTGAAGGTTATACCTTACGAGAATAGTTAAATGTATACCATTTTCATTTTTGAGACAATAGTGGTCATTATGTGATCTTCACCTTTTCTTGGAAATCAACATATATGGAGGATATAAAGGTTTATATACTCTCTGTTAATTTAGCTCAATTCGTCAAACATTACTTCATTCACATGTTTGTCGAAAACCTTTATTATCAGTGGGTTCATTCCAACTATTTCTTTCAGGCTTTATGCAATGTTTACATTACATACACTGCTTCATATTTGAGCCTTAGATTATTTAAATCAGCAGGTGGAACTCGACTGAATATATGATAACAGAATAAGCAGTAGTTCACTTTGTAATGTAAGTTTTAAAACTCCTATGACTAACATTGTGGAGTCTGCCAGATTATGGGGAGTTTGCCTTGATGACAGAGAATGATTGTTTTAGATAGCCAACAACGAATAACGATTATATCAAAATCAGTACAGCCGTTTCCTTGCTAAAAGCGTACCATACCGAAAACTACAGGTTGGCATACCCCATTTGTGCAAAGCGATCAAGAATCTGACAAAACCATTTTTGCGCACAGCGGTCACTTGGGATCCCTCGCGGTTCTAGTCGTTTTGCGCACTCGGTCAATGCATACTGCTCCAATGGCCTCGACCGCAGATTAGATGGTTATAAATCGAAGGAAAACATGTTAGTTATTAATATAAATACCCCCGTCGCAGCAAACCTGCATAATCAGCGAATTTCCAATGGAGATTTTAAAGCCACTTACGAAGTTTCATAAAAATACATTCACAAATAAGCGATATATACAATTTTAATTATTCTCCATAAGAATAACATTGGGGCTGAGTACGCAGGTTTGCTGCAACAAGGAACACAAAAAATGGGTTGTTATGCTAATATTAATATAACTGAACTAGGTGAAGTCGTATACCGGGTTTTAATGATTTATGTTCATAATTCTGGAAGACAGGTTATTTAATTATTCTCCATAAGAATAACATGGGGGCTGAGTACGCAGGTTGGCTGCTACGGGAGTCTTTGGCAAAAATTGTTTTTTTTGAGCAAATATCAATAGACCACAACGAGAAGAAAACCGTATACCAAGTTTCGTCAGTATACTTCATAAATAAGCGAAATATACAATTTTTCTTTTCCTCCATAAGAATAACATTAGACAACGTACTGTGTTTAGCACTTTCAATATCTCGGTAACCAATTGACGTAGAGGAACGATCAAAATACCAAATGGTGTGTTTTTTTAAGCTGTCTCCAATGGTAAAATCTAAAATTTGACTATTTCAAAAATTATATGTAAACAATTCAAAAAACCCATTTTTGGGGTACAAAACCCCCCCAAAATACCCCTTCGGATAGAGCGATCTGGCTGGTTTTCGAACTTAAAGTAATAAATGTTGCTTTACACGTTTATACCAAGTTCCATAAAAATCGGATCATTTTTACGAGAGTTACCGTGTTCACGGACACACACACACACACACACACACACACACACACACACACACACACACACACACACACACACACATATATATATATATATATATATATATATACAGTTTCGAATGAATGGTGTTTTTGGGGTCTGGGGACCTCAAAACGAAAAGTTATCATGGTCCCGGGCCTAGGTCTACGGGAATTATTAACAAAAAACTTGGTTTTTGTGCTAATATCAATATACCACAACTATTTGAAGCCACATACCAATTTTAATCAATATACATTCATAAATAATCGAGATATCAAATTTAATTTATTCTCCATAAGGATAACATTGGACAACGCACTATGTTTAGCACTTTGAATATCTCTGCAAAGGTTGGACGTAGAACAACAATTAAATCACCAAAATGTTTGTTTTGTTGAGCTAAACATATTGATAAAAAGAAATATGCAGTTTTTAGTTTAATTATCTTAGAAAAATCTAAAAACCTTATTCCCATAAGATTAACATTGGACACGTTTTTAGGATTTTCACCGCAACTACTTAACCTAGGTTAATGATTCAAAATACTAAATTGTTTGTTTTTTAAGCTCTATAAAATAGATATAACCAAAATTGAGTGTTTTTAACATTTTAAGGTAAAATTTGCAAAAAAACTTAATTTTGGAAAATTGTAAACCCCCATGAAACCCCCTTGACATAGTCCGATCGATCTGGTTTTCGAACTCAAAGTCATAAATGCTACTCTCCACATTTGAGCAAAATGAACTCAAAATCGGGCGTTTCTTCCAAAAGTTATCGCCGTAACGGACACACACATACAAACACACACACTATATATATATATATATATAAATTTGAACGAATAGTGTTTTTGGCATCTGGGGACCTCAAAACGAAAAGTTATCATGGTCTCGAGCTTAAGTCTTACCATACCACCTACGGTAATAGCTTCTTCCCTATAGGGAAAATTCACTAAAACAACTTTTTTAAATTATATTACGAGATGTAGGGGCGGATCCAGAGGTCATGTTTGGGGGGGGCCGTCACCGAAAGTTACCCCCCCCCTTCCCTGTGTATGGTACCTGGCACCCCCATTATTGTTTTTAACTATATGAATTTATACAACGAATGAAGGTAAGTTAATATAATATATCAATAACCTTGTACTTAAGAAAAAAACAATCTTAACTTTATAAACAAGCTAAACAAAAATTACTTTAGTTCTACTGCGCCCGACCGTAAATAAAAATTAAATATTTAGGCACTACACTTTTATCTATGCCATCTGTAGGCATCTAAGAACAAGTAAGATGAATTTGTTTTAGTATTTACCCACACGAAAAACTATTTACAAAACGTATTTGAAATCTGCAATACTGAACTATATTACGCGAAGATACAATTAGGAATGAGGCTTACAGCCAAGGTCAACAGCTCGAAAAATGAAATTTCGTACCAAATGTTTACAAAATAAAATACTTGGCGTATGAGCTTCTGTTTGCACGCAATTTAATCTTTGTTTCCTCTCATTTCATTACATATAATTCGAGGCACTTTTTGCTTCTAGCCTAGCCACTGGATATTTATTGCCTAGCAACGGATTATGCGGTTTTAAACAAAAATCAAACCTAATCTGTAAACAAAACACCGCTGATAGCAAACGACGCCGACGGTGGGCGGCCGAAATCCAGTAAAAAATAATCACCGAATAAATTTGTAGCAACCTTTGCAGCTAAAATTTACCTCCAAGACTATGTTGAAAACACTGTATTTCGGTCTGTCAACTGGCAAAACTGCAACAACTTCACGATACTCGGGAATGTCCATGTTTTTGTAAGACGCTTTTAGGTTAAATACATGGATCTAAGTAATGTGTTATATACTAAAATGGAAGTTTGAAATCTCACTGTCTAATGGTGTGTATTTTATTTCATTTAAAGAAACGTTTAGGTTCGTTAGTTTGAATTTTATGTAACCTTGTAGACGGAGCGGCAAAATTTGACTCACGGAACCGAAAAACGGGGTTTCGGGAGGCTTTTGATGCTTACATTTTCATCGTATTCAAACTTTCATCGTATGCCTGAATAATAAAATAAAACAAAAAATTCTTAGGTTTGGGGGGGGGCGACCGCCCCTACCGCCCCCCCCCTTGGATCCGCCCCTGAAGAGATGAGAAGATTTAAACTTTTCTACTACAACTATACTGGTTGTAGTAATTGGTGAAGAACGTACATGAAAAAATTAGATTACAAATATTTAATAAAAATAGTTGTTCCTGCTTAAGGGTTCTTTTGCATTGTGTTGATAAGGTAGTGATGAGAGTGGCACGCCTCCAAAACACGCAAAATACGTTGACAGATTATCTTCATATTAGGTTTGAAAAACTGTATAAATTATTAAGATGTAACAACGTTGAATGTAAAATGCCACTGTCATAGGTACAACAAAATTAAGATACATATACCTAAATTGCATTATTTTCAATTCGGGAACTTACCTACCATTGAAAGCAGATAAATCCCCAAAACAACCTCGGGATGGAGGTTGCAAAGGGATTTATAGCTTTACTAAAAATGAGGCTATTACGAGTATTTTTTCTTTGAGAACATCTAAAATACATTAATACTTGAATTTATATCGTCCTACACTTGGTAATACTTTCATTGCATACTCAACACATTAAATTATAAAAAGTACAGTAAGTAAAGGAATGGTAGTGGGTGAAGAGATGAGTTCTAACCCGATGAAAAGTGACCGTGTGCGCAAACCGACTCGCTCACCGGGGGGCCATAAAACTGACCCTCGTCAAAAACCCTACCGCTGTGCGCAAAACGGGTATCCCCTAACACAGGCAGGCAGGTTGTAGCAATGTAGACGATTCTGTTATTAATCTCTACTTGGATCATTTGAACACCTCTGCAGACAATATAGCTATGTCAATTATTTTTACCATAAAAAAATATCAGGTTTCGTTTAAAATTCCACTAATATACATTACACATTATACATTACATTATATATACTAACATTATAGAGTTTTCGTTGCTGGTTTGACTATTTCGGAGTTGACCATAAAACTAAACTCAGAAGCCATGAATAGTTCGGAAATGAACAATTGTAATAATAAAACGTATTATTGAAATAAATATTTTAATATTTTAGTCGTAAATCTGGTTTAAACATAATCTGGAAATACAGTCTGGTGTTCCTAGTATAAATTATAAAATGCGAACTGCATACACCACAGATAAAAATTATAAAAATACACCACAGATTGCATAAGAAACTAATCTTAAAATATAACAAATAAAACATAAAGTTAAAAATTCACAAAATCTGTTAAGAACTATGATACAATCAATAATTTACAGGAAATCCTTAAACTGACATATAATCAAATAAAAATGTAACTTAATATATTGTTTCTAAGTTTTTAAGTTGTGATTGTGTACAGCAATGTATGTTTTTTAAATGTTAAAAATATCAGAGTTGAGCCGGTTTAACGTACAATATCATTTTGTTGTAAACTAAAACTCATTATCTTTGGTTTAATGTAATACTGATATTTTTCTAAACAATTCTTTAAAACTAATCATAATAAATATAAATAAATGCAAAAATAAGGTAAAATCCTCAATACGTTTTGGTCCAAACGTTTACTTTAGACACAGAAACTCGCTGAAGTCACATTTGAGCGTGTGTAGAGAACAGCCCGTGCACCGCTCGCACTTGCACTGCATGCCCTCGCCGCAACGACCCAGGATGTGGGAGGGTCCACCGCACCTCATGCCCGGACCCTGCACATTTACATTTTGATATATTTTCACTTTTATTTCCAGTAACAATGTTAGATATTTTTATGGCTAGCACCATGAATACGGTACATTTCAAAATAGTATAAATTTCTAATCACAGTACAAGATTCCTTTAAAGATAATTTAACTTCAGTAAGCATACCCCAAATAGGCAATTCTTTAGAGAGTGGCGATTAACGAAATGTTTATATTCTTCAGTACAATTATAAAATTAATGATAACACTTTTTTCGTCATATTGCTTCAAAAGCAGCTGTTTTCAACATATTCGTTGAGATAAAGGAGTTCTATTGGTAATACTGGAGGCAACACTGATGATCAAGATTGCGAGCCGTTCTTTGCCAAATTTTGGTGAGGAAGAACTACTCGCTAAAATCTAACAGGTCAACAAAGTGACTCTAACAAATACCTACTCATGATTTGAACATTAATAAACTTCTATTTGTTTATTTGCTCATAATTTATCATATTTCACGACAAGGGTAGATGCATAAATTAAACGAAAAAATTAATTTATTCCAATTTTTAATACTTTTTCCCAATGATCTGCATTAGTATATTCACTTATAGGAATAAAACAACCAATTAGGACACTTCAAAGAACGATAAATTTGCCTCACCAGTGTACCAACCTGACAAAATCACCGGCTCACTTTTTGACAAAAATAGTGAAGCAGTGTTACCTACAAGTATACAATAAACCTCCTTGGTTGAGATCAAGGAGTTCTATTGGTATTACTGGAGGTACCACTGGTAACACTGTTGAACAAAACTACGAGCCGTTCTTTCCAAATTTTGGTGAACTACTCGCTGAAATCGAAAGAGTCGACAAAGTGAATCAAACAATTACCTATCCATGATTTTAAACTCAATAAACTTGTATTTGTTTATTTCCTCATAATTAATAATGTTTCACGGAAAGATTAGATACATAAACCAAACGAAAAAATGAATTTACTCCAACTTTTATTACTTTTATTCCAGTGGTTTGCAAGAGTAGATTCACTTGTAGGAATAAAACAGCCAATTAGGATAGTTCAAAGAACGATCAATTTGCCTCACCAAGTGTACCAACCTGACAAAATCACCGGTTCGCGTTTTTGACCAAAATCGTTAAGCAGCGTTACCTCCAGTTATACAATAAACTTCCCTGTTTGAGATGCTAAAGTTGTTCTTTTTACTCTTAAATTAACAGCTGATGACCTCGACCGAAAAATATAATTTTGATGATGTTTTCCGTCCTAGGACAAAAACATCATCAAAATGACACTTTTCGGTAGAAATCATCAGCTGTTAAAGAAGAATTGAACGAATATTTTTTTTTTTTTTTTTTTTTTTTTTTTTTGTCTTTCATTCTTTATTTGCAACTGTAAAATTACATACAACGAGCAAATGTGCTAATAATTATTCTAACAAAAACATGAACAAATAATATTAAAAAGTAGGCTCAGTAGTCTTCCTTTTTTGAACTGGTTTTCAAAGGTTTCTTCTGACACGTATTGTTTTGTTTTGCTCTTCTGTGCCTACAGTCATCTTAGAAGATCTCGGCTCCAGTTTATTTTTAATCTTCTCTGAAGGATGCCAGGAAGTGTCGGTGTGTGGAGTTCTTGAATCAAAGGATTTGAGTGACCATCAAGTTTGTTGAAGAATAGTTCATAGCATTCTTTTGCTGTTTCGTGAACAAATTTCAATTTAAAGTCTGTATGAAGTGTCTTGTTACTTACATAATAGGGAACACCAGAAATTAAGCGAAGCATTTTAGATTGAAAGGTTTGAATTTTCTTTAAGTGACAAAATTTTGCTGAACCAAAAATTTGAATACCATAAGCCCATATTGGTTTTAGAAGAGTTTTGTACAATAGTAATTTTGATGTAGTAGGTAATTTTGAATTGAAATTGAGTAGTCGATAAAGTTGCTTAGCTCTTGATTTGAGAGCAGTTATCTTTTTTGTTACGTGTGTCTTCCATGTTAATCGCTTGTCTAGATGGAGACCAAGATAACGTGTTTCGTTACTTTGAGGGATTCTGTTGTTGTCAATGTGTACAGGAGGGCATACACCTTTCCTTAGTGTGAATGTGATATGTGACGACTTTGTTGCATTAACTTTTATTCTCCAATTTTTTAACCAATTACTTAGGACGTTAATGTGATTTTGGAGATTGTTACTAGCTTCAATGGGGTCTTCTGATGAACTTAGAATGGCAGTGTCATCAGCAAATGTGGCGATCTTTGTATTTCCAGTTTCAGGGAGATCAGCTGTGTAGATACTGTAAAGAAGGGGAGATAATAAGGAGCCCTGAGGAACACCGGCTAATATTGGCTTGTAATCTGAGAAATCTGACCCTTGTTTCACCATAAAAAATCTATCTTCTAAATAAGAACGGAGAATCAAATAGTAAGTGGGTGGAAGAATTCTTAATTTTGATAGTAGACCAGGATACCACACCTTATCGAAGGCGGCACTTATGTCTAGAAAAACAGCACTCGTATATTTTTTGCTTTCAAGTCCAGACGCAATTGTATCGACCACTCTATGAAGTTGCTGCACTGTAGAATGCAGAGATCTAAACCCGAATTGGTGATTTGGCAATCCATTACAATCCTCAATTGCAGATTGTAAACGTGTTAAGAGGATTCTTTCGAACAATTTTGAAACAACAGGGAGTAAGCTAATAGGTCTGTATGATGAGACTTGGTCTGCTGGTTTCTCCGGTTTTTGGATTAGAATTATTTGGGATAGTTTCCATTGAATGGGGTAATGAGTTGTCCGTAATATTGCATTAAATATTTGTGTCAGTAAGATGATACAGGGACCGGGTATTTCACGTAAAATTTCACTTGTGATTAAATCATATCCAGGTGATTTTCTTGGGGGTAGTTTAAAAATGGCCCGTTTGACATCATTTGCTGTAATTCGAGAAGGTGGTAAGGACATGGGCAAGGGAATTTCAATAGATGTTTCTACTTCGGTGGAGAATCTTCGATTGTGTTCTTCGTGGGGACTAAAAACACCAGAAAGGTGTTCAGCAAAGAGATCTGCTTTTTCTTTGTCTGATTTTGCCCATGAATTGTCCGGTCGCCTGATTGGGGAAGATGTAGAAGTGTAATGTAGAATTTTCTTCGTTGTCTTCCATAAGGAGCCATCTGAAGGGGAAAGATTACCTAGTTTATTTTCGAATGTAGAAGTTTTGAATTCCCTAATTGCTTGTTTCAATTGATTTGTGCAGCGGTTGAGGGCGGTTTTATCAGATGGAAGTCTACTTTGGTGCCATTTCCTTCTAGCTGTTCGTTTTAGTCTTATCAGCTCACATATATATTGGGGGTAGCAAGGACCAGATCGTTTCTTAGGAGGTTTCGGAGTTGACGAACTCCAGGCGGCTTGTTGGATGGACTTGGTTAAGTGGTCTACTGCTACTTCCACATCCCCACCAGTTTTCAGTGGGAGGTTTATGTTTACTGTGGACATAAGTGTGTTTCGAAATAGCTCCCAGTTCATTATCCCATTTGTTAGAGATAGTTTTTCAATTTTTTCTAGAGGGGCGCATGAAATTGTTAACAGAATTTGAGAGTGGTCAGAAGGAGAGTTGTCAAGGCAGTTGAGGGATTTATGAAATTGGCTTACACCCTTTGAAATGAAAAAATCAAGTAGATCAGGTGCTTTATTTACAGCTGTTGGCCAATAAGTAGGTGTGCCAGGTGAATGATAGTTCAGGTTGTTAGAAACGACAGAATGAAGCAGTTGGCGGCCTCTCGGGTTATTTAACCTTGAACCCCATTGTACATGTTTGGCGTTATAGTCTCCCCCACAGATGAAATGAGAACCTAGGTTTGAAAATAGTTCTGTAAAATCATTCGAATTTATTGCAAATCTAGGGGGGCAGTAAACAGCCGAAAAGGTTATTTCAATGTTATTAAAAACTACAGTTGATGCTGCTGACTGAAGGAAATTTGTTGGATTGATGGATGGGTGAACAAAGTGTTTGAGACTGTTTCGGACAAGAACCGCTGTACCGCCATATGCCCGATTGTCAGGGCGATCAGCTCTGTATATGTTGTAACCTGGAATGTAAAATCTAGAGTTTGTAGTAAAATGAGTTTCACTTATTAAAGCGACGTCTATACGTTTCTCATGTAAAAGTAACTCTAGTTCTTGTGCGTGTTGGTATAAACCATTTGCATTCCACAGCAGGACTGTAAGAAAAATATTTGATAGGTTATTTGTCATTTTTGGTGATAAGAGCTTGCATAAGTTGAGTCATCATGGTTAGTAATGGTGAAAAAAGGGCTTTGAATTCTGTAAGTATTGACGTTAATTGTGTTACAATGTCAGTTTGATTGGAAGTGTTGTGAATAGTGGTTTGAAGTCGTTTGGCGTAGTTATGTTCTTCATTTGAGTGTAAAGCATTGGGAGTAAGTGCTCGTTGGTCGTTTGAGTTTGATGGAAAGGCGTGTGATTTTGGTTTCGGAAGTTGAGGAAATGATGAGGGTGATAGTTCAGGAGTCGGGTGGGGGTGGCGAGAAGGGGTTTCTTCTTTTGATAACGTAGATTTGGATGAGCGTCTGTTCTGTAGTTCCCTGTGAACTGAACAACCCCTATAGTTAGCAGGGTGGTTATCGCCACAAAGTGCACAGGTTGCGGGTGTGTTATTGGGTTTCGTACAAGTTGCGGATTCGTGATCCTTAGCGCACTTGACACATTTAGGGGTTCGATTGCAATATTTCTTTGAATGTCCCAATTGTTGGCAGCGCATGCATTGCACTACAAGTCGTTTTGGTCTAGGTTCTTCGATTTGGATCTTTGAGTGAAGGAGAGTAGAAAGGTCGAAAATGTGGTCATTTGATTGGGATTGGTCAAGATCGACAAAAAACAATGGAAGGCGAGTTTTGTCCTTAGACCAGACATTAGTTACATTTTGAACATTAAATCCTTTGGATGATAATTCACTTTTGATTGTTTCAGGCTCAATGGAGCTATGAAGACCACGAATAACTACACGAAAGACTTTGTCTTCTGGAAGTTGAAAAGTGTGGAATTCGGCCTTGTTTTCGCGAAGGAAATGAACAATTTTCCTGTAGGCGTCAGAAGATAATGGGTGTATGGTAATGCTCTTTAAAGACGAAGAGCAGTTGAACTGGTCACTGCCAACTAATTGGGACAATAGTTTACAAAGCTCCATGTAATTTACATGGGTTTTGAGTATTATTGGGGGAACTTTTTGTTTTTTTGTTTGATCGCTATCGGTGTTAGAAAGAGGTTGGAACCTGTTTGAAACGAGCACTGGTTGGACTGAGTTTGTTTTCGATACATTGTTATTAACTATCTTATTGGGCCTAGAGCTAGATGAAGAGTTATTACTATTGCTTCTTTTCCTATGGGATACAACATTAGTCCAAGTTGTATCCAAGGCACTTGGCTCGTGGGAGTGTTCCATGTGTATAGAGTTTTCTATAGTAGTAGTTTGTGTTGTATTTGTTGCCATGACAACGGTGCAAGGCAAGATTTAACAACGGTACAAAAGTCAAAACTTAAGTAAAAATAAAATGAATAGTCCAAAATAAATATTTACCAAACGTTCTGGATTTCGAAAACTACATTTTAAACTGATTAATCACACCAAACAAAGTAAATAACACGAATATTTAAAAAAAATATCACTAGCAAAAATGACAACAAACTTTGCTGCCAAATCACAACAGCTGTCCCTGAACGAATATTTAACTTGTAAACAATGAAAACTTGTGTAACAGCTGTTTGTTTATAATGGCAAGATCAAGATGGAAGCTAACTTTGAATGGTGAAAAAGTATTCAAAATTTAGTTTTTGTTGAATTGTTATCTTAAAATTGTTTGCAGTATGAGAAAAAATATAGTTAATCACTTGGATCGAAAGTGGCTTTTCAATCCTTGCTCATTTTCCGATCTCGGCTCCTCCTCGGCCGTTAAACTTGAGGTCGTATCGAAAAGCGTCACTTTCGGTCCTAGTGATGAGACTTTTAGCCGGTATTGTTGTTGTTACGAATTTTTAAATTTATTTATTAGGATGTGTATGTATTTATCTATAGATAGGCTATTTAAGTTTGCTTAGTGAAAATTACACATGGATGTTATGGCACTTTTTATGTGCTTTGTTATAACATTATTATATTATGAGAATAGTAGCTGTTTCTAGCCCGTCAAAAATGACGGGCAAAACACGAATCAAATAGTTTTCATTAGTATTCAAATAAATGTAGTGGCTTAAAAATTTGTCTTTACAAATCTATAACTAAATATCTGTTAGTTATTTAAAACGCTAATTTTGAAATGCATGTAATCAAATGGGAAATCACCGTGCAAAATTGTAAGATGCTATTGTAACGAAGCATATTGCATATTCAAATATTCATTAGAATGTGTCAAAATTCATTTTTCGAAAGACTTATTACGCCTGCACAAAAAATAGCCCAAAAGAAGAATTCGATGGTTTAGTTTAAATTTTGTTGTTAGTTAAGTTTTGGATATTGAATCAGATAAAGATTTAAGTATCTTCAAGCCAAATTCTGTTCCTTAAAAACAGAAGTAAAATTGTATTAAATGTTTAAATGTTTTTTCTTTGGGCTCAAATATGCAATACAAATTTACCTAACTGCATTCCTTGTTTTTATAACCAAAAGATAAACACAGTCTTTATATTTACTAACATTTAATCGTATTTCGTCTGCTGACATAAAAACTATCTAAAGACAGACCAATAAAAACACACATAATTAGCTAAACTGAATAAAAATGTATGCATTCAATGCTAATAGTGGTAAAGGTCCATAGTCCTTAGTTTTGTTATCCCTTTTATCACAATTTCTTACCAGAGTTTCATCTACATTCACCCAATTTCATCCAATAGCAAAGAAGGTATATTATATGGCAGAGAACGTTTCTGTGAAATCAAACTTAACTTTGGAGTTAAAAATTGTTTATTGAACTATACAAACTACCTTAACTTTTACATTCGCATTTTATCATCAGCATAACAAATAACCTGCCCCCCATTTACGTTTTGTTGAATCGTGTATTTGTGTACACGAATCATGGTTTTTTAATACTCATATTCAAATCGCACTTTAGAAAGAATAATGGTAGTTTACAATGGTAGTTTACAATCATCGTAGTTTACACAAAGCTTTTGATTGTTCATATTTACACAAAAGAATAGAAACTGCCTAAACTGCAACAACAACAAACACTAAAATTCCAGATGTGAACTGCTATAATACCGTTTGTCGTAATAATTTCCGTGACCCATGATTAAACAAAGGAAAAACTATCTTTAGTTATATTATCATTAATAAAACACAATTATTACTGCAACATTAAAGGAAACGAATTAGAAGTTTAAATAGAGAATATAGAATACTTAAATCTGAATTTTAATTACAATTGTTTTTTCTGCCACTTTTATACAGTATTATAAACTATATTTGCACTCACCATATAATTTATGTTGCTTATTGCCTGCCAATTTCAATCCATAACCTAAATTTAATAAAGAATAGTTGTCTGCTTTGTTTACAAACACAACTTGCTCATCTTGCTAACTTTACTGAGTTGTCGTATTGAATCTGGATACAAAGAAGGTAAAGTTTGACACAAACATGGTACGGTAAACAAAATGATTGATGAAAAATTGCCAAAATAAAAACTGTGTTTTTTGTCAATTTAAAACTTATAACTGAGTAAATTTAGGATATAGTATTTTGTTCATCATCCTTGGCCTAAGGGAAATCTATTGACACCAACCTGGCCTCTCTACGTTCAGTAGTTTACTCGGAATAGGTGGTTACACGTTTCTTATACATGGGGATGGCGAAAAAGGCAAAAAAAAAACAATGTTTTTTGCCGATTGAAAACGTATAAGTGAGTAAATTTAGGATATCGTATTTTTTCATCATCCTTGGTCTAAGGGAAATAGTTTGACACCAATCTAGCCTCTCTACGTTTAGTAATTAACTTAGAATATGTGGTAACACGTTGCCTTGTACACGCTATTACTACATAGGATTAGACCCTAGGGGCTTGAAGGGGCCATAGCCCCTAACTTTGCTCCAATACTCTGTCTCAAACTGATTTTTTCCCTCTTTACTTACCGAGAAAAATAAAACTTCATAAGTAGGAACACATGTCAGTTCGTAAACAAAGTAGACACGAATCACATGTTTTAATGTAAACAAAGCAGACGTTTTTAAATCCCCATGCTTTTCTTATGGGGGACATTTTACGTTATTTCTCGTTTACTGGTAACTTTTTATAAATATTGCTATTTTTGCCGAGCCCCTGGGATCAAGACCTTTAATTTGAGTCGTCTCCCATCATCCTGTAATTTGCCAAACTCCCACAATTTTGAAAAAAATTCGCTTACAGAATTATATATAAAGATATTAAATTGTGTGTGGCGTACCTTAGCACAGACTAGCTTGCCGCAGAAGTCTTTGGTAGTGCCGTAGACACATTCCTCAGGGTCCACGTCGGCGTTCGCACACTGCACTCTCGACCCCTCACACCTGTCCGCATGCACACACAAACATGACAGAACTGAATGTTTATTTTGCTATATTTTACACATAACCTTGCATGCCTTATTATCATTTGAGAAATCGTTCACTATTTAAATACGTTTTTCTTTTATTATTAGGTACGACATACAGTCTCTGAAGGTTTTAAACATATAGGGAGTCATCTCATTCTAAAACTATTTCGTCAGATAAGTTAAAACAACACATTCTCATCCTAAACGGCATAACTATATTTGCTGTCTTGTTTCCGAACCACTTTTTGCTTTATACTCGTATATATGCTAATTATATGAAGGTGTAAAGTTTCGTCAACCTACGCCTCGGTGATTCAACTGCCCTCTTTTAGGAGGACACGTTTAATTAAATTGTCGCTATCAAATCCTCGCACAAGATAATTGTAACATCACTTGGGTAAGATCGTTAAAAAATTCAAACAATAATAAAAATCTACACAAACATAAAACACCGACAAAAACATTTTCGATAGAACACAGATGCAAATTCTAGTGGGCATACTCGGTCTCGTCTGTATTAAGACTACCTTTAAAAATAAGATTTCTGTGTTGTTGAATGTTATTTTAAATAGGCTAATACGACTTCTTAAGAACAAAACTCACGTTCAGGTTGGTACCGACACAGCAAGTGGTACAAGTATTAATAGTTTCCACCACACTTCCAGTGAAGAACGTTTGAGACTTGCCTGTATGTTGAGTAGACGACGACGCAGGCTAATACAGTGCATAGGGTTGGGAGGTGGGCCATGGTCCTGGAAACACCAGTGTAAATAATTCACCTTATTGAACACGTCTTTTGTTTGAAGGTAAAAATCTACACTTGTAAACTATAAAACTATCGTTTATAATTAATATATATACTTTAACCAGTCAGATTAGTTAGAATTGTTATATTATGTGCTGAACCTTAATTTAAAAAAGTGAATGATGGAAAAATAAAAGCAGAAAATTATTTGGGTGATTATTTATGAATGGTGTAAGAATACTGCCATTAGTTAAATCTGTCCAGCTACTAATTCCATGCAGCATTTATGAATAAACTAGCTGATAGCCGCAGGCTTCGCTCCGAAAATGATTTATACAAACTATTACAGTTGTGTGTGCTGCATTCTGTGGTTAGCCCGTGGAGCTACTACGAATCAAGATCAGCTGTTTGTATTTTCATCAGCTCAAACAAAATTGAATGTCCATAAGGAATACATGGGAACTTTATCGGGGTCTCTGGCGGAGCCCTAAGGTCAGATCAGGATGAAAACAATTTAGTTTTCCTATTTTATGCTTAAATAATCAGTGTACAAAATTTCAGCTCTCTACCTACATGGGAAGGTGGAGAATTACTGATGAGTGAGTGAGTCAGTCAGTCAGTCAGGGCTTTGCCTTTTATAGATATAGATAAATGGAAATTTAACACCATCCTACTTTAATGCTAAAGGTTGAGATAAAAACTCTGAGAAACGTCCAAATTGAAGGGAGATAACACATCTGGCGATGACATCGTGGATAACAAAGAGAAACAACAAGAGTGCAGGGAGATAACGCACCTAGTGATGACATCGTGGATAACAAAGAGAAACAACAAGAGTGCAGGGAGATAACGCACCTAGTGATGACATCGTGGATAACACATAGAATCGTCAAGAGTGCAGTGAGATAACACACCTGGTCATGACATCGTGGATAACAAAGAGAAACGTCAAGAGTGAAGGAAGATAACACACCTAGCGATTAAAAAAGACAAGCTTAATTTTTTAGTTGGTGGATCCATTTAATTTTAATGTCCGCTTCAGTTTAGTGTGTATATTAACAAAAGAGTACTGCCACAAAAAAAATAAAACACACTGTTCATGTAAACAAGTAATTAGAAACTGTATAGTTAGATATTGAGAACAATTTGCAAAACATGCAAGTAACATTAATTCGGTAACTTAATCGGATCGTGCATGTTATTGTAAAACGGGAACAAACCCCATTATTACAACTCAATATGTTTTTAAACATCTAATTGGTTTTGATACTAAAAGATAAAAATGAAAATACAGTTGCAAAAAAATATCGAAGATAAAAGTGTTGACAAAAGTGTTATATGATGGTTTATTTTAATTGTAAATAGCAAAACTGCACAACTGTATGTTTTATATACATGCAGGTCTATGAAATTGGAAGAGAAGGCCATATCTATTAACCACCAAGTTGGTAATCAACTTACACGTTTAAACCTTTGTACTTTTAAATAAACAAAAAACTTTTTATCTGATATATTGTACAAAATTCCAAAGAAAATCCCAATGTAGGTCTTTAAGGATCACGAAACACAGCCTAGATAGAACATTGAAAATTTTGTTAAGAGCTATATCAAAGTAAATTAAAACCATAGCTTCCCTCTTTCTAAAATAACACTTGCCAACACTCATGCATAAAAATTTGAGTTGTGCAGTCAAGACGAATTATAGTAAATTGCATGACATTAGAATGGGTTTATCTCAAAGACTGCGCTCATAAATATTGAAAAATTATGAATGCTAAATTTAAATCAGTCTAGGAGTAAAACTGTTAACTTGTGGACGCCAATTATGTAGTATGTCACATTTATAACGTATAAAATTTGATTCAATTTGTCCTTTTCATTTTGTTTATAAGTCTTGGAAGCGGAAAATTTTTTGAGTTACAAAAGTTTCCAAATCGGGCATGTCTTCGAATCTTGTTAAGTCTAACAAAATATATATTTTTCAATTGGTCGATAAGTTTAGTAAATGCGCAAACTTTTCGAGTGCGACTTCTCGTTTTACGGAGAAACATAGTGTCTCCAAGTTACATAACCTGTTTTTGTTTTTTACTTGCACATGTACGACGCCAGTTCTCTGATAAATATTATTGTTGGTCGTTGACAGCGGCTCCTCGGTCCATGCTAAATATACCCTCCTGGCCTACTACAGCACTGCTACTACTGTGTTCCCGACAGTTGAACGTTGTTTGAGATCAACTTCAATTTCACATTTGCTCATTCGAAAGTCCACAATAAAGTGTGAGTGCTCACAGTGTCCTTACTGTCCTTGATATTAGAGTCCCTTAAAACATCGTAGGTACAGTTCGCGCCACGGTGCTTGACGCCTGGGAAAGGCGAGAACCAACTCAAACTTCTCATAATTAAAAGCAGACAATAATGAAAATAACAAAAACCAATATTTTAAAATTATTTAATTTAATTTTGGTTTCTGTTGACACAAGTATTCTGTAACACTAACGGTACTAAGCCATATAGAGGCGAAAAGTCATTCCAGAGCATACGAAAACCAGGCGCCAAGCACTGTGACCCGAACTGTAAATATGTTTTATGGTTCTATAAAATATTGTTATTGTTTTACCAATTTGAAATATTTATTATTTCAGTAACAAATAATAAAAATAAAAATATACTAGGAGTACGCTCAAATATTCGCGTAATGGGATGTCCGAATCAGAAATGGTAGATGAAAGCTACTCCTGTTATAACGCAAGTTCTAACCAAAATTTCATTACAAAATATAAAATAAATAGTCTTGATCCTGCGAACTCTGTAGGAAAATATCTACTTTTATTTTGGTTAACTTTAGGTCTTGGTTAATACATCGTTCTTAAATATATTATATTATATCAGACGTGCAAATTCTTCAACAAAAATTAACACATTAAGATGCCTGTGCAGTGAGGTGTGACTCTATTTTTAAATTGGAAATTACCTGAGTACAGCAGGTTTGCCATGACAGTTTATTTAAATATCATAAACTGACAAATGAACAAATGAACAAATGAACAGCTGGCAGAAGTAAATACGAAATAAATGGCTGCTGCAATCTAGCTGATAACTATTAACTTTCTCATATTAGTCACATTATAGGAGAACGTTATCTTTATTTGTAAAAACAGATATTAGTTTTTTAATAAATATTTAAAAACCTTTGATAAATTGAATTAACTCATGTTAAACGAAGAGTACTTTAATTATTTAATCATAACACATATAAATAGGATAATGTGTAAGTAGTTGTTCGACATTACGGATCAATATTTTATTAGCGTCTCGCACTTTACTAAAGGTAATTTTTGTCCAATGCTTTACCTTATGGAAATGTTACAACTTTTAAAAGTTAATTATTAAATACCCCCGTCGCAGCAAACCTGCATACTCAGCGAATTTACAATGAATATATAACACAACACATTAAAACACTTAACAGGTTCATAAGAAATGTATTCACAAACAAGCGATATTTAAAATATTAACTATTCTCCATAAAAATAACATTGGGGATGAGTACGCAGGTTTGCTGCAACAAGGCACACAAAATAATGGGTTTTTATGCAAATATCAATAGAACTCATCTTAGTGAAGTCACATACCAAGTTTCATCCATATACATTCATAAATAAGCGATATATAACATTTTAAGTATTTTCCATAAGAATAACATGGGGACCAAGTACCTAGGTTTGCTGCTACAGGAACCATAGGACAAAAATTGCTTTTTTGTGCAAACAACAATAAACCACAACCAGATCAAGCCATATACCAAATTTCGCCAGTTTATGTTCATAAATAAGCGAGATATACAATTTTTCTTTTTCTCCATAAGAATAACATTAGACAACGTACTGTGTTTAGCACTTTCAATATCTTGGTAACAAATTGACGTAGAGCAATGATCAAAATACCAAATTGTATGTTTTTTAAAGGTGAATTCAATGGTGTGAATTAAAATTTGATTTAAATTAAAATTACAGGTGAAAACCCCAAAAAAACACATTTTTGTGGTACAAAACCCCCCCAAAAAACCCCTTCGGATGGTGCGATTCATCTGGTTTTCGAACTCGTTCAAATAAATGGTACTTTACACATTTGTACCAAGTTTCATTAAGATCAGACCTTTTTTACAAGAGTTATCGTGCTTACGGACATATATATATATATATATATATATATATATATATATATATATATATATATATATTTATACATATATAAAAATTTGAACGAATGGTGTTTTTGGAATCTGGGGACCTCAAAATGAAAAGTTATCATGGTCTTGGGCTTAAGTCTTACCATGAGACCTACGGTAATAGCTTCTTCCCTATAGGGGAAATTCGCTAAAAACGGTTGAACGAATGTGATCTATTTTTGAACTGGAGGCGTGAAGAGTACTAAAACACAGTTGTGTAAAATTTGAAAGCGATCCGTACAGCCGTTTTCACTTTATTGCATTACGAACACACACATCCACACTCACACACACTCAAACACACACCCACACCCAGACGGACAACGAATAATTGTCCTCTGCTAATACATAGATTCACTCACTTCGTTCCATCATCAATAAAATATAAGTAACAAATAATAAATTGTGTAATACAAATTATTTCAATATGACGCAATGCATGTATACATGTAAATGTAAACAATCTTGATATAACTATGCTTTTGCGACCCCATCCAATATTTGGTGTATGACGTATGAAGCAAAAATGCACTTAATAATGAGGTGACTAAGCGTTTCACATGTCTCCCAACTAATTGATTAATTAGTCGTATTCAGTATAGTTGATTTATATCTTGAATATTTTTTACATACTTGTTTAAACTATGTTTTATATTTTTTGTAAATATTTCTGTGTAATGTTAAAAAGTTAATAGTTTTATGAAGGGTTTTCATCCATACGAACATTTGAAGTAAATATTTTGTTAGATTAATTGATATTTTTAATGACTACATTCAATTAGATCGAATACTCTGCTTTCCTCCCTTTTCACAAGGAAAAATAAAGTTTTGCCGGCACTAAAAGAGTCATTGTGGAGAACACCCTCCTTACAGTCAAAACAACTTTTAAGAAATAGTTTGTTAATTTTATTAAATGTTAATCCGGGAACTACAAAACCGCCACCCGTTTTTAGGTCTATTTGAAATAGCTAAACCGCCACCCTCACTGGGAGGATTAGGAAGGGTCAACTCGCAAGATTCGAAATTACCAAATTGCAAAACCCCGCTCGGCCAGGTAGCCACCACAGATGAGGGAAAACGGGAATTTTGTATTCCCGGTCATCCCTCGGTGATATGCCGATTACACATTCATTGTCGGCCCTGTGGTACATATTTCTCCGAAAAGTATAAATTTATCACAATGAACCAAACAAGTTGCAACCAGGAAATGGTTTTTATTTCACTAAACCCATAATGAAAATGAGTGTGATATATTTTTATACATAAACATTAATTAAATACTATAAGACGTTTGGTCCTTAATAATCAGATAAACATATTCGTATTACATTGAAAATATAAATTCAATATGACAATATAACTAACTATTTAGCTGGCTAAAGAAATATTGCAGGAAAATAAAGTTAACCTTTAGATTAAACAAAATTTGTCCTGAGGTCAGCAAGTAGCAGTTGTTTAGTTAGTTATCAAAAGCAGTTAGCACATTTGTTGTATCGGTATAAAATGTAAAGCCATCAACTCGCTAGACTAGGCTGTCTGCAACCAATGGCAATATGAATCAATCGCAGGAAGACTGCGGGGACAAAAATATTCCCGTTTCCCTCATCGAAGCTTCCTGAATCCTTTTACCTGGCCGAGCGGGGGTTGCGATTTGGTAATTTCGGATCTTGCGAGTTGACCCTTCCTAATCTTCACCAATGAGCGTGGCGGTTCAGATTTCAAATATACCCGAAAACGGGTGGCGGTTCGGCTGCAGCCGCCTATGTCAGTTATTATAAAACTGACAGGCTTCAGTATTTATCATTAACGTCAATAAAGTACACAAAGTAAAATATCCATGGTTGGTGTGACGTTTTTGCAAATTTGGAGATTTATAAGCAGAGAATACTTAACAGTTGTGCGTCATGGACCCTTAATTAGTGGACTGGAGTTTCCTAATGATCTCACAGATTTGTCAAATATTACTAGACTTGCACCAGCGGATGTTTAAATTTTCGAGTTTATCTGCAGCCATACCGGTGACATAAGAGGGAGCCGAGAGCCGAGAGCACGCACATGACGCACCGTGGCGTGATGTCCGCTGGACCGCCGCCAGTCGGGTTGGCTGGCAATCCTACCCGAGATGGATCACCCGCGATCATGTTGTGTTGCGGGAACAATTGAACATCTACGAACAACGAAATATGTGTGGTCTGCAAACAGTAATCTATAACTGTTTATGTATTACTCAAGAGTACAAAATTCAAAAAATGCATTTCAGTTTAACGCAAAAGATGCTTTGTTTACAATGATAAAATATTTAAAACTCTTTAAAAGGATAACTTTAAAAATTATCTTAAATGGATAAAATCAGAGAAAACTTTGAAAAGTCTAAAAGAGAAACTGAGGAAACAATTGTTAAAAATGAGGAAATGTCAAAATTAAGTTCCAATAAGAACATTCGCAACATGCAATTACATTTACAACATTTGTCTGCTAAGTCACAATCCTCCAAAAAACTATGAAGGAGGTTACATGACTGTTACATGACTGAGGAACAATTGTTAAAAATGAGGAAATGTCAAAATTAAGTTCCAATAAGAACATTCGCAACATGCAATTACATTTACAACATTTGTCTGCTAAGTCACAATCCTCCAAAAAACTATGACACGTCAGAGGCTTTGAGCCCATTGTTTCCACTCCGCGGTGAAAAATATCCCAAACAATATTAAAAAAAAACCCACTTTATCCCACGATTTGCCATGAAAAATCCCTCAAAACATCCCTCATTATTGTAATCTTTGAGTTTCTAAGAGTAGTTTGTATATAACATTATTTGGTTTGTGATCCAGTATAATTATTAAATCTATTTGAATCCTTATGTTTTAAATAAAATTACTGTAAATAAATTAATAGTTTTATTGCATGTTGGTTTTTAGGGAAATATTTTTTCCGGGTTTTCTACATACTTGTTCACCGATGTACACAATTACTGCATTTAACAAATAATCAAAACTTGAGTCTTATCGCAAGGTCTTACTTTGACTATGGACGAAAAATGTGAATGAGTCTTTAGGGCCGAAGTATTATAAAGGGTGTTTTTTAAGCGCAACCCAAGATTTGAAAGTAAAAACTACAAATATTTGACAAAAATAAAATGTGTTTGATCAATTTTTACATTTTATAATATTTATTCCTGTAACTTTTAAAATGTATTTTTTTTAGACTATATAGATAGGTGATCAAACAAATTACGTAAGCATTTATGCAACAGTCAACTCTTTCTCAGTCATTAGTAATACCACATTTGTACTGTTAAAGTAACAACTTCAAAATAACAGCAACCAAAGTTTAAACATTTTAACAATGCTAACGAGATAATGAAGTAAAGAAAATAGGAATGCGAACTTATGAACTTGTATTGATCTTTAATAGTATCCTATGTTAGTAGGGGTTACGTATTAAAACACCCCGTATAATAATAATCTGCATTAAATATAATTGTCTGTAAGAGTTAGTGAGTGCACATCAGTCCTCATCAGTGCACATGTTACGAGGGCGCGGTGTGCGGCTTGGCACGTATGCTGTCACATGACGTTGTGTATGGTCCAGTCACGAGCCTCTCGGCCCGGTCATCAAACGTAGGCGTATCACTCGGTATAAATACTCGTAATGCAGACTTTTCAGAACTGCGCGTATTTTGGGATTAATTTTTGTGCATTCTGCCATTCAAATGTCCCGTTACGTAAACAGCGTTTACATATTGAACCTTGGAGGAGAGATAAGACAACTACTCAACTGAACATCGTGTTCATGGCCGTGTTGTACTAAGCATTATATGCCGAGTTTGTTATTTACATCTAGGATTATTAGTTCCGGAGAATCTTTCTTTGATAATAACTGAAAGGACAATGAAAGAATGCTTTCTTCATAGGCCTTCCAAACAATTAATATTTTAGCTAAAGGCCTTTTAGCGAATTTTGTTCCCCTATAGCAAAGAACTAGCTAATTTCCCCTATAGGGAAGACGCTATTACCGTAGTCGGCATGGTAAGTTCTAGGCCCGGAACCATGATAACTTTTCGTTTTGAGGTCCCCAGATTCCAAAAAACACCAGTCGTTCAAAACTGAATGTCCGTGGGTGCGATAACTCTCGTATAAATGGTCTGATTTTGATGAAATTTGGTACAAACAATTAAAGCAATATTTATGACTTTAAGTTCGAAAAGCAGCCAGATCGCTTTATTAAAGAGTGTTGTACCCCAAAAATGTGTTTTTTGAGTTTTTTACATATAATATTTTAGTAAATCTTTTTTTACTTTTCACTATTATATTCGGCTTAAAAATACGAACAATTTGGTGTTTTTATCATTTATCTACGTCTATTGGTTAAAGAGATATTGAAACTGCTACACAGTACGTTATTCTCCAATGTTATTCTTATGGAAAATAAGAACAATTTTATATCTCGCTTATTTATCAATTTATCCAAACGAAACTTGGTATATTACTTTATATCGTTGTGGTCAATTGATATTCGCACAACTAAACATTTTTTCCGACAGTTCCCGTAACAGCAAACCTGCGTACTCAGCCCCCAAGTTATTCTTATGAAGAATAAGAAAAATGTTATCTCCCTTAACTATGAACATATTTCAATATGGTATGTGGCTTTACCTAGTTGAGTTATATTGATATTTGTATAAAACCCTATTTATTATGTCCCTTGTTTCAGCAAACCTGTATACTCAGCCGCCATGTTATTCTTATGGAGAAAAATTAAAATGTCATAAATAGTTTATTTGTGAATGTATATTGATGAAACTTGGTATGTGGCTTTATGTAGCATTAAGATACATATATACGCATTGGAAATTCGCTGAGTACGCAGGTTTGCTGCTATGGGGTTTTTTAGCTTTATATTTATACTTTTCATTTATTTGCGCTCAAATGAAAACTCTGCGCGCAATCAAAGAACCGATAATATCACTTAAGTTTGTATTTATGACGTTAGAATAATATAGAACTAGATGTGTAACACCAATGGAATGTTTCAATTACAGATCATCTTTTGTTTTTTAATATTTACAATGAGTGCAAAAACTGATTTACCAACAACGTAATAGCGTAATAGTTTTCCGATATAGAGGCTTGGCTCCAAAGGGGCGCCGTGGAACGCTATCAATTTGGCACCAGTGGTTAATTTCAGTGGGAACGCAAGGGAACGGCGTTCCCTTACCTCCCATGAGTGCCGGAACGCAAGGGAACGCACGTAACTGTAAAACTACAAATTTAAATTGTAGGTAGGATCAATTTTAGACTTAGCTCACGAGCGGCTCATAAGTCATAAGCAGGTAATAAGCGCTCAAACAAGCGATTGTGAGCTGTGATGAGTCATGCGCGGAATAAGGGTGGGAGGTCAGTCATCCTCGTCCGCGCCACACAATAACAAAACAATACCCCTCCCCCTCCATTCCTTCTCCGCGCCCTCCACGCCACCACCACCGTACACACATCAGACAGCATTGCATTGTGGGAACTTTTTTCCTAAAACTCGTTTTCTTTTAATATCTTTTAGGCTTTTAGAACACTGAGTTTTCAAAATCATTACTTGTAGTTGTGTTGTTAACAAAAAGCTTTTCTGTTTTTGTATTTTTTTGTACTTACAGTTAGATTGGTATTGCTGTTTTGTAGTTTCCACTTTTAAAAATTAACAAACAACTGATCTTAACAACAGTCTAGGCATTGCCTTACAATATTAAATTACAAAACCGTACACCTACTTCATAATCAGCAAATACAAAAACCTTAATTTTTAAAAATGTCATTACATTTTAAAAATAAAACAGTGTTACTACTACTAGCAACAATTTAATGGTTTAATTTAATATCTAGGCTATTAAACCTTTTAATTTTTCTTATTCAAAAACATATGTTTACGTATTGATATGTATTATTACTTCTGTACTGTACATAAATAAAAATGTAAATAAGGCTTTCTTTGTTTTTATTTTACCACTCATTAAAAAAGTATATTTGCTATCGTAACCTTCATACAAAATGGTTGGTGCAAATCCAAACAAGTGTATAGGAAATTTAGGGTAGGCACCGAGATGTTAACGGGGTGAGGGCAAAGGAATGTTTAACTAGACCTTATTAGAAAATGTAGAGGGTGGTTTATAAGAACAAATGAGCGTTCCCACACCTAAAATTTTAGAAATTAAGCACTGTTTGGCACGGCTGCGATCCGGGAAGTCTCTAGGCTTTTAACTGCCTTCACAGAATCTGTCAAGGCAGTCCAAAGTTATCGATCATCGGGTGATTTACACGAATACTTCATCTGATCTAGTTTCAACCAGACATTATACACTCAAGCTGTTCAAAACGACTTTCGACAGACCTCACTTCGCACCACCCTCTTCACATAATCATAATCGGCTGATTACACGCATCGCTGGATTCTGCCTCCTGATCCATACAATCTTCTTGCATGGAACTAGTTTCCAGGACATGATTCCAGACTGAATCACTATACTTTGAACTTTGAACAGTAGTAGTGTGGTTACCTCTACCATTGACTATTACACGTGACGCAGAATCAAGGTTCGTAGAGCTATCACATAAGAGTAATGTTTGCAGCAAAGATGTCTTACGAGGGCGTCCAGCTGATTCATAAATCAACAACATACCATAAAGTGTTGCCAACCTTAAGGGTATAATAATCGCACAGCTATTTTTAAATTGTCACTGGACATGCAGAAAGAAAATTTAAACCCTTAATCCATTAAGCTAATAATACAAATAAATCAAAACAATATATTAGTTTCATAAAATAACAGCTTATCATAGAATGTAAGCAGTTAAACAATGTTAATTCTAATTACTCTGATGAGGAAAATATGGTACTAATACGATAAATATCGTGTTTCCAGCAACACTGCAGATTGGATTAGTGATCACCAAGCTGTTTTAAGAGGTCTCTTCCGGTAGAGTAGAAAACCTTAAATAGATCGACTCAGCACACCTGGTCTGAAAGCTCTACGAACCTCGACACAGAATATCTTGAACTGTGGGAACTGTTTACAGTTCAAAAAATTGGAGTAGAGCGAGATTTAGACATCGGTCTAAATCTATCATCTGTTGTTTCCATCATCTGTTCAGTCATTTAATCGTAATATTGTTGTTATGTAAACAAAAATAACTGTTCGTCAGTATTCCATGTGCAGTAGTAGCCCAGCTGGTTATCTCAGTCACTCCGGCAGTGGAGTAAGCCACAGCTCAAGATATTCCGCGTGATGTGTACGTTCGTATATTCAGCGTTTGTAATCAACTCTGAACAATTTAATTAACAATGCGTTCTTATTTTATTTTGTATGAGAAAATAAATCCTTGTAAAATTATTATTTTCAACTACGTATGAAAATACTAAACCTAAATCCCGTTTTAATTCTCTGAATATCACATTCTGTAGTCACGTACATAACTGTTGCTTGTACTGATAACACGGTAATTCAGGTTTTCAAATAATATCTTTGTTTAATATGCCTTCCTAGCAGGGATTATAGACTGTGGACTCCGTGAGATTTTGTTAGTATGAACGAAACAAGAGCATTATCAAATTACTGGCGTGGTTTTGACATCTTTACAAATAATCAATGTTTTCCAGTTAAGCTTATATAATACATATGAAGATAACAAACAAAACTAAACAAACCTAAGCATATTCTCTTTAAAAAATCCCTTCCCTTTAATATTATTCTTATGGTTTTATATAACCAAATAACTTAAAATGTGAAAAATGTGTATGTTTAATCGAAGAACCAAGAAAATGTAACTGCTATAAAATTACAACAAATTGAAATTTCAATTTAAGAGGACAATAAGTGTAGCAGGATATCCAGTTAAAAAAAAATGTTCTTAATTTTTTTAAAGTTGAGGTAAGAGATACTTTTTCCTCCGCTAAACATACCCATAAAACTAACCTCTCCACAAAACCCGTTTATTTAGCTGTTTATATTTGTTATGATTTCTTCTTCTTATCTCATAAATTGATGGCCATCAGAAGCTTCCCTACTCCAAACTTTTATAATTTCTATGGGTCCTATATGTTAAGTTTATAAACCTATAATCTATGTAAATTAAACATAATTATTAGGTAAAAAATCTTCAATTTTATTGTATATGTGTCCATATCATTTGTTTAATATTGTCTTGCTTCGTTTAACCAAAAATGGATATTTCTACTTCGAATATTCACGATATCAAACGTATTTATAGTTTAATATATCCGCTATCTGTTAAATGATAGCACGAATAATTTTTTTATTGAACAACAACTCAAAATGGAAATAGGAGCTGAAATTCCTGAATTTCCTCAAAACTAACAGACGACAATGTGATAAAGTCCAAGGAAATAGGCCGAGGTCGGGCCAGCCATCGAGCATGATTTAAAGCAATATCATGTCCAGCCACGCAGTAGTTGATAAACCGGCTGCGTTTAAGAATAGAAAATAGGCCACTTCAAAACTGCCGGGTGTCATTTAAACCTCCTTATCTTCATTCTTGAGTCTGCATCAATCAATGAACATAAATCCTGATTGTATCGCCAAGAAATTATCTACAGCTATGGGTCCTACGACAAAACGGCCAGAGTGAAATCCAAGTAAATATCTCTAAAACAACCCGGGTGAAGATTGACGGCCGGTCAAGCTTTTTAATAGAGAGAACAAACATGACCAAAATCAACACTGGGCTGACGAAGGAGTTTAACTCAAGTGACTTGCCAAGTACAGGTATGGCAGTGGAACTCGAACTGGTTAAAAACTAAAACACGTAAGCATGTTTTATTTAATTTGCTAGCCATCTTTGTAGGCAGGTCCACCAGCAATAAAAATAAGTCTGATAAGCATGCTTAGTATTAAAAACAAAAATTATGTTCATCTAAAAATATATATATTTACTGTTAAATGTGTTGATGGAAGATAGGTAACGATAGGGCTGCAGTCGGCAAAATATAAAATATAATAAATTCGACATAATATGTATGGTACATAACTTATTAAGAAAAATGTAATGGGGGTGGGAACAATCGATTCAGTCCCCAGAGGTGGGGAAGGGCTTGGACGCAAGGAAAGAGGTACCTGTATCATAAACTGGACTAGAAATGCCGTCATGCCAATGCTAGTTTATATTACGGATTTGTGCCAATCAAGTTCCCTTGAATCTGGCCGTACGATTGTAAACAATATTATAGGAATACAAACCAACTAAATTTTTCTTTGCAAGCTCTGGGAAAAACGCAAAGCGTGCTTTTTACTTTCTCCCGCTATACATAGTATATGGAGAAAGTTCTCGTCAAACATTTCGAATTTGAGTTTGTAGTGGAAATATTCGTTTTGGTGCTCCCTGAACCCAAAAAAGTGGTTTTTACGTGATGTGTGTGTGTGTGTGTGTGTGTGTGTGTGTGTGTGTGTGTGTGTGTGTGTGTGTGTGTGTGTGTGTGTGTGTCTGAGTGGATGTGTAGAGCTAGAGCCCTAACCAATGGGCCGATTTTCATGAAATTTGGTATGTAGGTACTATTCCACGATATCTCCAGGCGTTGTTTTTTACATTTTTTATTTTAATTTTTTTATTTTTAAAGGTAATTATCCCCCAAAAATCGCCAATAAACATAAAAAAATCCAAATTTCTTAAAAACGGCTCTAACGATTTTCATTAAACTTTAGTGGTTTGTATAAATTAAGATTTCCAATAAAATTACACCACTCGCATTTCTGTAAAAATTCGGGTTCAGAAATTACAGGACTTAAAACATCCAAAATTCAATCTTTTGATTTTTTATAAAAAAAATAGAAATGTTAAAAAATACTAAAAGAGATAAAAAAACTAAATAAATTAGTATACTGAATTACTATTCTACGATTGCTGGTTGCGGAGAACATTTACATTTTAATTTTTCAGTAAACACAGTACGTTGTCCAATGTTATTCTTATGGGGAATACAAAAATTACTATTTCTCTCTTATTTACTGATCAACATAATTAAAACTTGGTATGCAGGTCAAGTAAACATTGACACACAGAGGATTTTTTGAAATATGTTGCCACTTAACCCTGAAGGGCGGAGGGGATGAGGGGGCATTTCCCCTCTTTTAACCACTGTGTATAGCAAAGGATACTGTAGTGCCTCCACAAAAGGGATCTGGGTGGACAATTTTGAAAACAATTTATTTAGAAGATTTTCTGTACAGTCAACCGTAATTTATATTCTATATTTAGTAAATAAAAAGTAACCTTTTTCATTAAAGTCAGGCAAAAAGGGAAAAACTATGTGTCAGTTTCCTGATTTCGTTTTTTTAAATATAAATATAGTACCATTACAACCATTGTGAGTAGTATTACTGATTAAATAATTGATTTGATTAAACGGAATTGTTCCATATCGTCTGGTTTATTTTCGTGAGAGTAATAGTAGCTTAGAGAATAAGCAGGCGCACACTACGTGGAAATCAGCTCGGCCAAAACGTAATTGGAAATTATGATTTTTGTTGCCCCAGTGGTCCTGTTGTCAACGTCTCCGACGTGGGCTCTGTTGATGGAGGCATTCTGGAGCAGTTGAATGTACCAGAGACTGAAGTACGCAGAATGTTTGAATTTACTTCTCAAATTGTTTGAGCTATAGGCCTAGACGTTAAACTAAGTTTGTCCTGGTTCTAACCCTTGCTTTAGTCTTTTGGAGATGGCCTTTGAATATTAGAGAATGGTCTTGAATAACTCACAAGTACTGTGGGCGTTCGTTATGAAGAAGGAAACATCATCGAAATGTACATTAAGAGTCGGTGAATCTGTCGTTTATATGAAAACAGGTGACACATGACTCTATGACTGAGCATGTCTGTAACACTTATAAGGCACAATCAAAGAAGTATACTGTACAACTGAAGTAGGATGCAAACTACATAGTATCTTCGAAACTGTGTAATAAGCTGCAGAGAATAAGTCAATTAGCGGTATTTAATTTTGAATAAAACCTTTTTTTCTAAAACAAGGAAAGAGAAAAGCTTGCTTGCTGTACAGGGATTCTGAAATTGAGGACAGGGGTGAGTGTTCCTTTTAGCGAATTTCCCCTATAGGGAAGAAGCTATTACCGTAGTCGGCATGGTAAGACCTAGGCCCGGGACCATGATAACTTTTCGTTTTGAGGTCCCCAGACCCCAAAAACACCATTCGTTCGATACTGTATATATATATATATATATATATATAAATATATAAATATATATATATATATGTGTCCGTGAGCACGATAACTCTCGTAAAAATTATCCGATTTTGATGAAATTTGGTATACACGTGTAAAGCAACATTTATGACTTAAAGTTCGAAAACCAGCCAAATCGCTCTATCCGAAGGGGTATTTTGGGGGGTTTTGTACCCCAAAAATGGGTTTTTTTGAATTTTTTATATATAATTTTGGAAATAGTCAAATTTTAGTTTTTACCATTGGATTCAGCTTAAAAAAACACACAATTTGGTATTTTGATCATTTCTCTACGTCAGTTGGTTACCGAGATATTGAAAGTGCTAAACACAGTACGTTGTCTAATGTTATTCTTATGGAGGAAAAGAAAAATTTTATATCTCGCTTATTTATGAACGTATACTGACGAAACTTGGTATACGGCTTCATCTGGTTGTGGACCATTGATATTTGCTCAAAAAAACATTTTTTTACCAAAGGCTCCCTTAGCAGCAAACCTGCGTACTCAGCCCCATGTTATTCTTATGGAGAATAAGTAACGTGTTATCTCCCTTAATTATGAAAATAAATTAATGAAATTTGGTATGTGGCTTTACCTAAATGAGTTATATTGATATTTGTATAAAACCCCATTTTTTGTGTTCCTTCCTTCAGCAAACCTGCATACTCAGCCGCCATGTTATTCTTATGGAGAATAATTAAAATGTCATAAATCGTTTATTTATGAATGTATAATGATAAAACTTGGTATGTGGCTTTATGTGGTGTTAAGATACATATATATGCATTGGAAATTCGTTGAGTACGCAGGTTTGCTGCTACGGGGGTATTTTATATTTAGCCTCTCTAACAGCTTATAGCGGGAACACAAATAACAACTATTGGAAGGTATAACTCTCCGTTCACTCTACTTTCCTTTCCTGAGTTCAACACTTTTTAGATTTTACGGAATCGGTAGCCAATTTTCCATTGGAAAATATGGGATCAAAGTTTGTGTTGAAGCCGTATACGGAGAATGGTTCCAGTGGGATTGAAAACTCAGAACTCAGGAAAGATTTAACCTGATTCGTCTGGCTGCCTTATCGGTTGGCAAAACGGAAGTAGTAATGTAAAAAACTCAATGCTTTGGTTGCTAAAGAGTAGATGTATTATAGAGGTTGGGAAATAGGTTTTGTAAACATGTTTGTTCAAATGATGTTGATTACATTATGATAAAGATAGAGGAGACGCCGCCACCCCCACTGGTTTGGGACAGGGCACCCTTTTTTAGTCGCGACCGCGTGTTTTGTAAACATGATGGCGGTGGTGAGTTGTTTACGTCGCGACGCGTTGGCAGGATGTGACGTCACGGCGGCGGATGTAGACGTGGAGGCTCTATTCTGGGCGTCGCGGCGCTCAACAGCTTCTACCTCAGTGTTCGGATGGACGTTAAGTGTTAAAGAAGACTTGCCTTGTTGTGCTACAAATTTCACTAACGGTACTGATATTCAATACAACTTTTTACGGTACGTAGAAAAACTTTGTTTTCTTTTATTACATACTAGCTGTGTACCCGTCCTTCGTACGGGTTGTATATAAATGGTAAATTATCTTAAAAAAATAACAACCCATATAATTTTACAATATTAAAATTACATTTTACACTTTTAAAGTAGAATTAAATTAAAGTTAACGAAATATACTATGGCAGATAGTTCTGGTGCTGTTGCCAAGTCGAGGAACTCTGTCGGGTAGTGAACGGTGTGGTTTTTGCGACTCCAAATCTGTACACGTAACACTTTGGATTCGATTTTAGAAATAAAAGAACACAAGTACAACAAAATATTAACCCTGTTTAATTTAACATTTTAAATACTTTGATACATTAATCTTTACATTCCAATAAATTAATAGTAATGTAACGAAACATTAAACTTTAAAAACATTGACAAACCACTTTTAAAATCACCATTCTTGCCAGGTCCTGTTTTCATTATAATTGTAATTAAACAATTTAAACTTGGAAAAATCATATGTTTTAAAAACATATGACTACTTGATTTGATTTAAATAAATGTAAATCAATATACGAACTATTCTAACAGTGGTCATGGTTAAATGAACGGTATTAAATAATGTATATGTTCATTCCTCCCTTTGGAATAGACCTACATTTGTGTTGATCTCCGTTGCTTGTTCATTGGTGGACGTGAGGATGGCACAATCACAGGGCCAGGCACTTTACAGATTAAACTGTTTATGAACCTCGGTGTAACAAACTGTTAGTCAATAAATCCTGTGATTTATCGATAGTGCCGAGTGAAGGATAGATGTTTCTGAGACTTAATTTGTTTTTCAATGTCTCAATCTCAACTTTTAAAAGCGCGTAAGAAAACTGCTCAACCCCTTAATCTTCTCAAAAATACATTTTCATATTTACTGTTAAGTTCAGACGCTCAGTGGTCGGTTACTTAAAATATATTTTTAGAGAGGCGTAGACTCGTCCACTCATGTCTCACTTACGACAAAGGGTCTGTGTGAAATCTCCAGAGAACAATACCGTGACTCCCCATGATGTTGTTTCTTATTTCCTTTAAGGCATCAAATTTCAGCTCTACTGGTTGAGTAGTTGGTGTGTTATGACAAACACGCGTATATTAAATGTCATTGGGCCAGAGTCCTTGAGTATATTTGTGTCTGGAGTAGGTAAATGTCTGCACTGAGCTATCAGCTACATTCCTACCGAATTTCAGATCCATCAGTCCAAGAGTATGTGCAAGATTGTTAAAATATTGTATTTTGAAATTCCGGGGGGCGAAGCACATAAACATTTTCGTAACAGGAATAGGCTGCGTTTTTTTCTGATGAATTAGTTATGTTCCTACCAAAATGTAACTTACAAAGGTCCAGAAAGTACTAATACTCATACAATTGCCATAAAAGTAAATTAGCGAAGAACCCTATACGACTTTTTTAAACGTATTATTATTGTGAATCTGCAGCATAAGGGGAACCACCATCCAAAATTTTATCTTCAATAGACATTGTCGTTTCTTAGATAAAGTGATCACTATGTCAGTGAGTGCATGAGTCTGACAAATATAGATTTAGATCATATATCCACTTATGTTATTTATTAACAATCTTCACTCAACGTTTTAAAAAAGAACTAAAAAACCTATTTATATAATAACTATGCTATCATCTGGTTCAATATAAATAAATGCTTTATCCATAAGAATAGCATAGGATCTTAAAAACCCTATGGGGCAGTGTCCTAAGGTAATTTAAAACAATCCAATTAGCCTAAAACCTTCTAACGCACATATAGAACATAGAAAAAAGATGCATAAAAATCGGTGCTCCCGTTTTCCTGTGAAAAGCGAAGAAAACATGACCAAAACCGCACAAAATCACGTTTTTGAGCGGCCGCCATTATTTTTTAGAAAGGCGTATGCCAGTTTATAGTGCCCTAAAACCTTCTCACACATATATAGAACAAATAAACAAAGTTTCATTAATGTCACTGCACCCGTTTTCCAGTGAAAAGCGAACAAAAACCCGTCCTTGAGCGTTACCGGCAGACAGACAGACATAAATTGAGATAAGATTTGTTTTGGTTTCCTTAGGGTGTAAAACGTGAAAATATGCAAAAATTGCATAATTCCAAGCAATGTACAGCCAAAACTCTAATTTTATTTATATAGATTAATTATACGGTATATTGAAATAAATATATATATACTTGATGTACACGTTCTTCGCACAGGGTTTTTCCTTACCCGTTCTATAGTCAATGCAAATTTCATTTTAGTTAGCTTGAAACAGCTGTTGTTCTTGCTTCTGCTCTTTAAGCTGTCAAATGTAAGTGCCCTCAGCTGTTCGGATTACAGTTTCTTAATGTTTACTTTCTTATGAAATGTAAACATTGAAACTTAGAACGTTCACGGGGCGTAGCCCGAGGGGATTTTAAGGAAGTGAATAGGCCTATGTGTTGCATGGGTTCAAGATCTACCTTTGTGTAAAGTTTCAGCCCAGTCGGTTAAGTAGTTTTTGCGTTCACCCGGAACATTAGACAGACAGACAGACAGACAGACAGACAGAAACCACCTCTTCTTTATAATATTATAGATTTTATTTATTTTTCATTCTAAACCTCAATTAATTATTCATCCAATGTGTTGAACTTCTGTTTTAATACAACTAAAGTCTTTTACATAGTTACTAAAGAGATACAGCATATTTGATTTGTATTGTTTTGAAATGCGAATATCAATCAATCCCTTTCATTTGACATTTCCACTCCTTAGACCGAAGGGAAATACTTGGAGAACTTATTCCATATGCGTGAAAATAAAACTACCGATTATCGAAACACTGACTTAATGGCGCAGTGTTGGGTCATCCATAAGTTCCATAACAACCCATTTTGGACTCATGTTATGGCCCATAACACGAGTCCAAAAGTGCTGTTACTGAGTTGTGTTTGGGGAATACTGAGAATATCACATATATATCATGTTGTACAGTATTTGTTCAATATTGTTTGAGATGACGTGAATTCCTACAGAGAGTAAATGTTGGTATCTATGTATATTGATAAAGTGAACCTATTTTCACCAACCCTCATCAGCCTCGGTCAAATTGTCAGATTGACACGAACAAACATCAATAGCAAACCTGTTCCCACTGTATGCATTAGTGTGAGTAAAAGCATTTATTTTTCTATGGTAAAACCTAGTTTGTAACATACTATTTATCCGATCATGAAACCAAACGCAATGCTTTAACAAGCGAAAATAAACAATAGAAGAACTATAAGCATCAAACAATAAGACAATCTAATAAGGTTTTCAAGGGTCTTGTATATTTTAAGGGAAGAAATTGTTCAGTAATGATTTAAAAAAAAACATAAAAACAGACTAGGCCAAAACACAAGTGCATTGTTTTATAGGTGTGTCTATATTTTATCAGGGAAAGTGCATTCTTAATCTCTTCCTTTTCTGTCAATTATTATGAATACAATTGTTAATAATTCGTTTGTATATTTCATTGGTTTAATTAGAAATGCTATTTTAGTTATGTACAAAAGTTAACTGCATCCATTTTTCAACAATGATCCATATAAATTCAAATATGGATTAGAAATTTAATTTTTTGGATAATACTGGAAGCGAAATGGAATTTCGAATACCTACTTGCAAAATATTACTTTTATTTTTTTATACAACTTGGTGGGATTTTTTAAATAAGTAAAACAAGAAAAGTCCATTACAAATGTAATTTTTTCTTTGCATTATTCTACGAATAATACATACATCATACGTAATGCATACGAATAATAATGGCATACATTGGTTGACTGAGGAATCTTGGAAGTAGGGTTAATTCCGGGGGGAGGGGGAAATAATCCTAACACATAAGGAAAATGTGGAGACACTCCCCTGAAAATGTTTTTTTTTCATGTTTTTGACAAAGTGTGTTTCTGGTAAAAAATATATTGCGCAAACAATTAAAATTATTTCCTTAAAAACGAAAATAACGTATGAAAAATCAAATCTTATAATAAATGCAACAATACAATTTTACATCTATCATCAGTTTAATATATAACTGAAAAATTGTCAGGAGCTATACAAAGCTGTATGCTATCAATTTTTTTTAAAAAAAGGAATGTATATCTCGTAGGAGTTTAGAATATATGTTGCCATCATGAACTCATATTTTTACCCTTAATATTAACCTTGACTATTCTAAATATGTTACTAAATATACCCTATACTAAATTTGGTGTATGAACCAAATCACCGCTGTTCCGCATTGTTTGTGTAAAACATGTAATCGGGTTTGCTGTACAAAATATATTGAATATTAATAACAATATTCTCACTTTCGTTTTCCATTTTCAATAGTTCCTAAAATACTGTAACAGTCCTCTTTTCCTGAAAGGCCTATATCAAGGGATTTATGAGTAACTTAAAAGGTTAATCAAATCTGTCGTTGGAAAAAATCTAATATGTATTTACTCTAAAAATTAAAAATACGTAGTAGCTCTAATTGAGCTGCAATTTATTGTTTAAAAACTAGATTATTATTTTTTTACAAAAGGTAAAAGTATTAATTCCGAGAAAAAGATAAACGGCTGATACGGCATTGATGTTTATAATATCCGTTTAGTTGTAAACTATTTCACTCTTAGTTTATAAGAGATTTCCGGTAATAATAGGATATAGGCGGCTTTATTTTTCCGGTAAATTAACCACAACAATGACCTAAAACCACCTAAATAACTGAAAATTTACTCTTAAAGTGGCAAAACTGCTTTCATTACATGACTTTGGTTGTTTTTACAGGAGCAGTAATGCTTCCTTCTCATTGGGTAATTTTGTTTCTAGGGCACTTCCGTGGTAATGCCATTTCTAGGGCGATGGAATTAAATCAAGTAAGGAGGCATTAGACAAATGTTTTAACGATTTATATCAGTTATATTTTTCATTCATGAATATGTATTCTTCATTTTAAAAATGAAAAACTACAATGGTAAAATGTAGGCTCTAAGATATTACCATGAAAGTAAACTTGATGGTTTGCTAAATGGTTATGAAAGCAATGGACACTCAAGTCCAGTCAGTTTGACTCTACCACCTTGAGCCATGTAAAGACAACGGCACTCGCTAGACTCATGTGACTCACAACTGCCAATCGTGGTAATATACCCCATTATTAATTTTCACGGATATGTTCAAAGAAACAATTTCATTGCTGAAATTTTCTTGGTAACGCAGTGCCTTTTATCCAGGCCAGGAAACTTTGAAAAATGTATGAAATTTTTTTAGTATTTACTGTTTTTCTAACGTTGCTAATTATGAATAGGTATGGTACATTATAAAAATGTAAAGTGCATGCCAGCAAATTCCAGAATGGACGGGATTTGTTGTATTTAGGCCAGGCCAATGACAGTCTCTTTCCCTCTGTCATGTGTTTACTCAACAATGCCATCTTGATTCACAGCCAGCAATATTTATACTCCAAACGATGAACTCTGCCATCTAGAATTTGCCTTCCTCCGTGATGAACTGACTTGTAGGTTGATTCCCCCAAATCACTGTGCATACTAATCCATGGACATCCAAAGTAATCTAACATTTGAGACCAAAATTTTAATATAAAAATATTTATGATACGATAACAGGAATATCTGGAAAACATAAAAACCAAACATAGTCTTGTCATTAATCCTGTGTCTTTCACATTAGTGGTCTACACGACATACATTCTTGTCGATTTACATAAAATTACATTACATCCATGAGCCAGCCGATGGTTATACAAATTTGGTCCTTCATAGGCCGCACGTAATACACTTCACTGACAAGTTTTCTTTCCCTTTATTCTCTGATACTTTACTAGTACCGTTTTTCTTTACTTCTCTATGAACTGTCAGACTGACTGGGTAGCTTTTAGTGGTTGTAGTGCTCGCCTTCTTGTCCGAGGTTCGTTGGTTTGATCCTGAACAAAGTCTGCACATTTTGTGAAGATACTTGATCTAACTTTCCAGATTTATTTGGTTCGATACTTGATCCAACTGCCATTTGTCATTAGGCTATTAACAAATGTTGCTTTCTAAGAAAATGTCAAACTTTGATATAATGACAGACCAGAGCTGAGGGTTTGGACAGTTATTCCCTGCTAAAATATTAAAAACGCCTCTGGGTATAAATATATACCATACCATAAGAATAAAAAGGAGGGGAACATAATTATAAAGGTTTAAAGCACTAGAGAGTTAAAAATTGTTTTGACTTTGTCCACTCCAACACTCTAGGGATATGGACTTATCGATCAAACAAAAGTTTGATTTTATAAACATGTTGAAGAATGTAATTAGCATTGCTTGGATCAAAAGCTGATGTGATGCTTGTGAGCTATCTAAAAAGCATTAGTTTGCTTTTTTAACAGTTTTGTCAATAAGAGAATTTGGTCAATGAGAGAGCAACAATAGTTTACACTGAGGGCTGTGCCAGCGCCAGCTGAAAGCTGCCAACGCTGGCGTAATGCAAGGAACTGTATTAGACAAACAATGAAACACCATGTGTCAAATTGTTTGAAAAGATCAAAGATCAACACATTGCCTCAGCGGTGATAAAACATTAATGTATATTAATATAGACAGGATAAATAAAATAGTCTTACAACACTACAAAATATATTTACACTTATACTGTACTTACATACAAGACGGTAAAATATATACAAAAGATGGTACCATCTTGTACTAGCCTTGTACCATCTTTTGTGTATATTTTACCGTCTTGTAAGTCTTGTACTGTCTTGTATGTAATTACAGTATAAGTGTAAATATACTTTGTAAGGCATATTTTTTTTATCCTGTATAGTTGTAACAACACGTATCATGCTAATAAAGAAATTATTTATTAATATAGAGTCAGCAAATAATCAGAATAGGGAATGTTTATGAAATGTTTGCTAAAATGAATAAAATGGATAATTGATTTTACAGCTTTGTAGCAGTGCCCTGCTCTTTGAGACTTAGTTCAAACTGTCAATGATATTAGAGTATTATTGATCAACTACCAATTTCCTTCTCAATATATTTTGGAAAACATATGACGGAAATCGAAAGGGCAGCAAAAACCTCAACAGAGTACTGTAAAGCCGCGTTTACACGGTGCAGGTTAGGATGAAGGTAACATTGACAAGGTAGCCTTGCGTAGGGTGTGTGGACAGAACCTTGATAAAAAAAGGTTCTGTTCACACACCCTACGCAAGGCTATCTTGTCAAGGTTACCTTTTCCGTAACCTGCATCGTGTAATCGCGGCTTATAAGGAGAAAGGTTAAGAGGAAAGTTACCACACCACAGTTTATTGATAATGCCAACCAAGAAACAATATATCAATGAATTGTAATAGCGTTAACATCAGGGGCGGATCCAGAGGTCATGTTTGGAGGGGGGGGCGGTCACCGAAAGTTACCCCTCCCCCTTCCCTGTGGATGGTCCCTGGCACCCCCATTATTGTTTTTAACTATATGAAATTATACAACGAATGAAAGTAAGTTAACATCAATAACCTTGTACTCAAGAAAAGAAACAATATTAACTTTAAAAACAAGCTAAACAAAAATTAACTTTAGTTTTACTGCGCCCGACCGTAAATAAAAATAAAATGTTTAGGCATTACACTTTTTTCTACGTCATCTATAGGCGTCTAAGAACAAGTAAGATACCTAAATAAACAATTTATTTTAGTATTTACCAACGCAAAAAAACTATTTACAAAACGTATTTGAAATCTGCAATACTGAACTATACTACGCGAAGATACAATAATTAGGAAGGAGGCTGACAGCCAAGGTCAACCACTCGAAAAATGAAAATGTCATACCACATTTTTACAAAATAAAATACTTGGCGTATGAGATTCTGTTTGCAAGCAAATTAATCTTTGTTTCCTCTTATTCCATTACATATAATTCGAGGCACTTTTTGCTTCTAGCCTACCCACTGGGTATTTATTGCCTAGCAACGAATTATGAGGTTTAAAACAAAAATCAAACCTAACCTGAAAACAAAACACCGCTGATAGCAAACGACTCAAACGACGGTAGGCGGGCGAAATCCAGTAAAAAAATAATCACCGAATATAATTGTAGCAACCTATGCCAAGGCCTAGCCTCCAAGACCATGTTGAAAACACTGCATTTTCGGTCTGTCAACTGGCAAAACTGCAACAACTTCGCGATACTCGGGAATATCCATGTTTTTGTAAGACGCTTTTAGGTTAAACACATGAATCTAAGTAATGTGTTATATACTAAAATGGAAGTTTAAAATTTCACCTGTCTAATGGTGTGTATTTCATTTTATTTAAAGAAACGTTCAGGTTCGTTAGTTTGAATTAGCGAATTTCCCCTATTGGGAAGAAGCTATTACCGTAGTCTGCATGGTAAACCTAGGCCCGGGACCATGATAACTTTTTGTTTTAAGGCCCCCAGACCCCAAACACACCATTCGTTCGAAACTGTATGTATAAATATTTATATATATATATATATATATATATATGTGTGTGTGTGTGTGTGTGTGTGTGTGTGTGTGTGTGTGTGTGTCCGTGAGCACGATAACTCTCGTAAAAGTTATCCGATTTTGATGAAATTTGGTATAAACATGTAAAGCAACATTTATCTCTTTAAGTTCGAAAACCAGTCAGATTGCTCTATCCGAAGGGGTATTTTTGGGGGGTTTTGTACCCCAAAGATTTTTTTTAATGTGTTACATATAATTTTGGAAATAGTCAAATTTTAATTTTTAATATTAGATTCAGCTTAAAAAAACACACAATTTGGTATTTTGATCATTCCTCTACATCAATTGGTTACCGAGATATTGAAAGTGCTAAACACAGTACGTTGTCTAATGTTATTCTTATGGAGGAAAAGAAAAATTGTATATCCCGCTTATTTATAGATGTACACTGATGAAACTTGGTATACGGCTTCATCTGGTTGTGGTGCATTGAGATTTGCTCAAAAAAATTTTTTGTCAAAGGCTCCCGTAGCAGCAAACCTGCGTACTCAGCCCCATGTCATTCTTAAGGATAATAATTAAATGCTATGTCTCCCTTAATTATGAACATAAATGAATAAAAACTGGTATATGACTTCAGCTAGTTGAGTTATATTGATATTAGCATAAAAATCCATTTTTGTGTTCCTTGATGCAGCAAACCTGCATACTCAGCCCCAATGTTATTCTTATGGGGAATAATTAAAATTGTATATATTGCTTATTTGTGAATATATTTTTATGAAACTTGGTAAGGGGTTTTATGTAGTATTAAGACATTTATATCTCTATTGGAAAATCGCTGAGTATGCAGGTTTGCTGCGACGGGGTTACTTTAATGTTACCTTGTAGACGGGAGCGGCAAAATTTGACTCTCGGAACCAAAAAACGGGGTTTCGGGAGGCTTTTGATGCTTTCATTTTCATTCGGTTTTATTCAAACTTTCATCGTATGCCTGAATAATAAAATAAAACACAAAAATTCTTAGGTTCGGGAGGGGGGGGGCGACCGCCCCTACCGCCCCCCCTTGGATCCGCCCCTGGTTAACATCAGCTGTGATGAATTCTTGCAATAAAAAACAAATCAGATCACTTCATTTGATGGCAAATGTAAGGAATGGTTTTCGTGAAATTAACTTTACCCTCAGTCTATAGCAATATACTGTTTACGATCTGGTCATATGCAAGGTGTGTGAAAAGACAGTCACTTATAGATCTTATGGGGTCTTATGGGATCTTATAGATCTATTTTAATCTATAATAAAAAATGTACTAATCAGCAGTAGTGAGGGCATCATCAAAACTGTAAATAGATATAAAAATAAAAGGTAATAAAACAAACTCTGACTATATAAGCAACTCCCAAGCCAGCCTTAATTCCTTACTTTCCAAAGAAAGCTGCTCCGTGTACAATAATTCCTAATAAAGGACCCACTGTCACCACTTTTGATAGGTTTTTGTTATGTCTATAGTTCATATGAAATCACTGAGTAGTAAATATAAGAAGCTCTCAGGCTTTCAGTTGATATTTGCCAAAAACTTTATTTAACTTTTCAGTTCTCAGAGCTTGATAATTAAAGAGAAAAAGGAGGTATATCAAATTTATTTTCTTGCTTTTCCTTATTTTATGAGATACCGTATAGGATTTCTGATGTATCATTCAGAGCTTTGGACATTGTGATTTACCTGGTCTGATTTGTCCAAGCCTCAAAGAGGTCATTGGATGGTTCTGAAGGGTTGACTGAGAGGATGATCCTTTGCAAATAATAAACAAGTTTTAAGAGAACTCACAAAACACTAAACTGAAGATCAACCTCAATTTGAACTCTTCATCAAATGTTCAATGCAAGAGTCCACAATAATTGTAGGTAGTTGTTTGTAGGTTGCAATGTAACTTGAAATGGAGATTGTCCTATTATAAATATATTAAATTGTATTTGTCACTTATAAATATTTGGATCTGTTAAAATATTAAATGAATTTAAAGGTTGCTATGACTGAAAGAATAGTGGTTGTCTCTATGATTGATTTATATTTTTCCAGTCACAATCAAAATGGGAGGTTTTTTTTACAGACATGTGGTTTCTTTTAACCATATTCCTATTTTCAATGAGCTCAGGCCTATGAATGGAACACAAGGAGTGTGAGGCATTATAGTACAAATTAGCAGTGCTGATTACATTTACTTATCAAGACTACAATTTGAATCTATGACAGGGCTGATACCATGATTCCTTAATCCATTGCTTTAACCATTGTCAGGGGCTACAATCGATAATTTTCTCAAAATGCTAACACATACAAATTCTAGATTACGATAATTTTATGTGAATTAAGGAAACCATTAACTACTAAAAAAAAAATATTATCTATACTTTAAAAAGAAAACTGATCTGTGAGAATAAGCGTAGTAACTGAAACATGCCAAGCCAGCTGAGTAAACAGACGCACTGCCAGTGTTATTTAAGTCACAAATTGCCATCTTGCGCTCTCTGTGTACACTTAAATATAGGTCTACTTGTTTATGATTTTTGACACTCATATTTATTTTTAGACAAGATCAATTACATTTATTTTAATATATTGACAAAACTCACTTTTTGTATCTTACTTGTATACCCACATATGGTCTTTACATTTACCTTTACTTAGCTTTATATTTATAATAATTAAACTAAGTTTAATTAGTTTTAATTAAGATTTAATTTGGTAATGTTAATATTTTTAGAATTTATACTAAAGATTTTTATATGTAATAGAAAAATTGTATTAAAGAAGTATATAATTGATGAAAAAGCTATGCTTGTTTACTCCAAGGCTTAGCCAACAACACTTTATACATAGTTGAACAATTTTTAACAGCTCCACTTCCCAACTTACATAATTCAGTTTCACTTTTTTTTTTCAAAACAGTTCATATTAGAAAAATGACATACTAAAGAAATCAAAAGTTATAACCCACTGCCACTGAGGCTATATTTATTTTGTTGTCTAACTGGTATCAAGAATCAATGAGCATATTCTTGTAAACAAAAACAGTCAATACACTTAATTAATATAACTGTCTGCTAGGTAGGGATACAACTGGCTGGGCAGTGTAATGGTGCTTGCCTGATACCAAGATCGATCCTGGATCCTGAGCAAAAGCTGAAAATGTTGTTAAAGGTTTGATACTAAACCGATCTGTCATTTGTCAGTGGGCTATTAATTAAGTAATGTTTTAAAAATTCCACTGTCAAATACACACCCAACAAATTACAAACAATAAAAACAACCTGAATCGTAAACTTGGCAAGACTGAAAATATTTGAAAGGGGGGTTAGAGTTAGGTTAAGGGAGGTAGGAATGAAAAGCTGTCTTTCATAACCCCCAAAATTGTAGGTGTATTACAGGAAAGTCGTAGGAATAATATTTTGAGAAAGTAACAAACAATTTGAAAAGTATCATGAACAAATCTAACAAAGCAAAACAACCACCAAGTTAAAATTAGAAGGTGATCTTGGTTTTATCAGATTCAATCATTTAACTCTAACTACTTCGCTTTTGGTACAGAATAACATAATCGCTACAGTGATACACGTTTCAGGTTAAAAGACGAGATGGGTATGATAACGAGGTTTAGGGCCAGACTTCATGCACTCCAGGCCCTTACCAAGCTAGACCCTCAGGCCCAGGCAGAGAAGACTGCTCAGACAGGTGAGCAAGCATCTAATATTTGTTGATCAAGGTGTACATAAGTACACCAGTATAGGGGTAATGGGGGCTGGCGGAATGTAAGGAACTGTAATAGGAAAATGTCTTGAATAGTAATAACGTTATCAGCATAAAGGGGAAAAGACATTGACTCTACAGGCCTCAACTACAAATTTTCTGTTTATTAAAAACATGCAAATTTATAAATATCTATATCTACCTTCAGAATATGTCTAACGTGTTGACTACAGCCGCCACATAACCATGATACGAATTCGCCTCAGAGTTGGTAGGGAATGTTTAAAAACTGCATTTAATTAAAAATTACAATATATCAATGAATTCAGTTTCTACACTGCAACCTCAAGAAAGTGTGACTGAAAAAAGCTGCAATAAAAGGCTGTTTCACTAGGCTACTTCTCTCCCATCGATTCTGATTAGTTCACAGAAATATCAAAATGACTTTAACCAAGCCACCTACCAATTAAAATTGGGGGAGTAACAAATAACAAAACTTCAAGGTATCACACAATGAATCAGGACTTAATTTGAAAACTATTTATTCTGTCCAACTGCTATTGCTACATGCTGACATATAAATTACTGACACATGATTATAGTCATTTTAAAGTCCTATTGCGGTCTACTTCCGATGGTTGCTGGCGTGTTTGAGGCCACACCCAACACGTTGCCAGGTGCAAAGTCCCACCATATGCTCTGCAGTTGCTGCTAGTAAACAGTTTGGCAATACTTCCACAAATGCCATCAGACCATTTGTGTGTGTGTCATCGAACTATAGTTGTAATGTGAATTTACTATGCCATCCATATTATTATACCTAACATTTATTATCGAGGCTGAAAGCCAAAGAAAGAAAAATAATGCAAAATTGCCTTTGAACTGAGCTAAGGGGCAAACTAAAGCAAAATAAGGCATATGACGTTTTTTATAACAATATTTAATAAATATTATACACTTTTTAGAAACGAAATATCCCTCATCAAGAGACAGTTCATCTTACTTCAAAGCTTCCTGTTTGGATATAGAGTGGCCCAAAAGTTTAGCAAAGACTTTCAAACCACGGTAATCCAATAATGCAGCCTTTTAGGATCAAATTGATGACCTTTTAGAATTAAAATGCTGTACAGTAACTGTGATCAACTAATACAATATTGACATTGTGTTCCAGTATGTCTGCTGTCAGTGGTGCTGTTGTTGCCATATTTGGCAGGTGGGCACGCCTCAATACTGGTGGGAGGGGTGGGTCTGGGATATTCCTGTTTAGTGCTACCAATGGTCATCTCTGCCAACTACAGATATCCTGTCAGTTTACTCAAGGCATTTGCAGTCAACGTTCAAGGTAATTATTCTAAGAGAAATATGCATTTAGTTAAACAATATTTTAGTTCTTTACATTTTTGTTTTTACATGCATAGAATAATTTACTTCAATAAGGTTATTATATTTGGTTTTCAATAATTTTCTGGAGAATAAATGTATAATTTTGAAATTGTTGTTTTACCAACACATAGACAGTGTCTGCTAATGAATTGGAACATTAGTTGTTTGCAATATATGGGTTCAAACTGAACATCAATCAAAAGTAATTTGCACGTGATGGTGTCATTTACCTGGTTAATTGAAAAACACAACACTTAACTATATACACCAGCTAATAGCATAAAAGTATTCTAAAAGATTGCAAAATAACAGAATTCCTAAAGTGTAATTTTGAGTTTACACTATTTCAGCAAATCTGGTATTATCACATGTTGACAAGTGATTTTTAATATTAAATAATTTCCAAGCTCTAGAGATTTTGGCAACTGTAAGTCCTGAAAAGGGAAAATATTTCTTATGTGTCTTTTAAAAATGTATCAAGTATAATTAAATATTTTCTAAGAACGAATAGTGCCAGACTTAAAAAAATCAAACTCATACTTACTTGTTTGTCGAGGGTAGTTTTCTGACTGAGAAGGGTTGTCGGGAGGCTGGAGTTTTATATTAAATTTTCAAGGCCACTACCACATGTGTTAATTGGAATATGTAAGTTTTAATGGGAGTAATGTCAACTTGTCCCATGGTTGGGTGAACAATCAATCGGGGAAGTAGAGTGGAAGTTGTGGGGTGGCAGGACCACTGCACTAACATCCCCTGACTGGGAGATCAACCGTGCAGCTCTATCAACATTCATGTTATATTTGGGTTTATCTTAATTATTTAACCAATACTTAAATATAGCATAAGAAAGTAATTAAATATACAATAAATTTATCTCAACCTTTAAGAAATTTAAATTACACTTGAGTTTAAAATGTAATAGGTGAAGCTAATATTTTAAAGTATAATTAGGTTTTATTCGTTGGTAAAGGTTAATATGTAGAGTAAAAATTATAGCCCACATGTGGGGGCTTCCGCCAACTTCATGGATAAAATTCAAGTCTTCCAAACATATGGCAGTAGTCAAGTACCTCAATGTCGTGACCAATGTGCAACAAAAATGTGAAGTAACAAAAAGCTCATCTGTGATAGCTTTCCTTATAACTGGATCACTCCTTTGAACAACTAGGTGAATTATTTTAAGCAAGTAACTGAATGTTCCTCACATAGTTCTTATCGTTATTACCCTGGAATTTTTTCTTCTCATTCTCTCAGTAAGTTTATATCTGAGAACTATAGGGTCCATTTCACAAGGTACGGAACGTAAAGGCCCTATTTAAAATAATGCGGGGTTTCAGAACGTAAAGGTACATAACGTCAAGTCTCAGTTATTTAAATGTGAAATAAGACTGTTTTCAAAACCTTCAGTTTCAAAACGTAAAGGTATTATTATAAACCAATTTAAAAACGTAGGTGTTTCGAAACGTAAAGGAAAAAAACGTCAAGGTAGTATTTGATATGACCGTAAATGCTGAATGCTATTTCACTCCAAATCAAATCTGGATCCACTCCTTTCAAACTGCTTGTAAAAACATCGGTTTAACAACGTCAAGGTAGAGAACGTAAAGTACAAGCAATCTCAAAACCGTTCTCGGCTGCTGTGACTATCAGTTGCTGGCTGTATCACGCTGTATTATGGATCAGACTGTACTTGACGTGCTGAAACTTTGTATCAGAACTAAAATATGGCTTACGGATCGACTGGTTTCAAATATCTTTTTGCCTCCAAGTGGACTAAAAACGAGTGAGTTACTGACCTGGACGTTATGAAACTTTACGTTTTTAAACTAGTGGTTTTACATCTAATGTATTTACAGAACCTTTACATTTTGTACCTTGACTTTCTGAAACAGCTGAATTAAACACATTGTAAATTAGAACCTTGACATTTTATGCCTTGACGATTTGAAACAGCCAAATTACTAAGTTTAAATAAAAGATGACCTTGACGTTCTGTACCTGGAGGTTATGAAACGTTCCCCTATGTTTTTGATAATTTACCTTTGCACCAATTATTCCTTTTTTATTTCATGACTCACTGTTATACGGAGAATCAATTAATATAACTTCTAATAACTTTTCTTTTCTGACATTCCCAGTATCATGTATTGACTGGACAGTACGGCTGTGTTAAGGCAAGTTATTTTCCCGCCACACCGTGGTTTGCATGACGAGCAGTTCACAGTGTAGCACTCCTGCACTCTATTCCTTTAGAAATTATTAGCACAGATATGTCGAATTTACATCCAGTACTCCAATACCTATAAAGGGTAAATAAGGTTTTCAATGGGATCATGTGACTTAACTCTAACTGGTATGTACAATATAAACCAATAAAACTATTAACTCATCAAAACATCAGCTTTTTATCATGTTTGTAAAACATTTAACAATGATATAAATGTGATGAGTAATTGTTATTTTTACTCACAGCGTAAAATTTACTTAGCAATACCAGTAGTGTTTTGTCAAACACCAATACCCTGTTTCCTAATATCAGTTCTTGGATTAAAAGAACAAAATGAATTTGTAAATTTGTAGTCATATGTTATTACCCCCAAGAAACATGGTTGTAGAGCAGCAGAGTATAAATAGATGGCACAGTTAATGGACTGACCTGTGTTATTTCAGGCCTGTTTACGATACACTCAAGGTCTGTTTTCAAGTCGCAAACATTCCATACAGTCATACTTGTGTAACTGATGCTTATAAATTGTCTAATTTGCTTACTAAATATATAAACTACATAGAAAATATAAATTAGCTTTGCTTTTGTTATCTTTAATTATTGTTGAACCTTTTAACAAATCTTTCCACTTAAGACAGAGATCTACACACAAAGGCAGAGATTTACTTTTGGGACATTGGATGATAATATCAACCTATATAAAACCAAGTTTACTCTTTGAACCCCATCTACTGATAAACGGACAGTTTGGGTTTTCTAAAAATTCATTCCATGGTCCAGCAGCCAATTAAATCAATACATATGCATTATGGACATAAACTATACAGTAACAACCATTCTCCAGCGACTAATACCAATAATTGCTGGTTCATTTTAGCTACAGGGCTCATCAATTTATTAACTTAAAAAATAGCAACAATAAGAATCTATAGAGTTAACACTAACAAAGATAAATAAACACCATTTTGAAAGCAAGTTGGATGAATAATCTTTAAGTTTATCCTGGTCTGAATTACTTTTCAAGCAAAATTTGAGGTAAGAAAACAAAGTTGTATAGAAACATAATTTTAATAAGTGATTATACTTTCTTGATAAGATGAGGAATTTCTGTTACAGACAGGTGTAAATACCTCGCTCAGCCACTACTGGACTTCCTAAGACGAGTTTATGCCCCAGTAGATATTGTCGAGAGAGCTTTCATGCGAATGACTAACATCTTTACACTAGTTAATCAGGTATGTTCAAGATCTTTTCAGTTTAAGAACTCTTATCATACCTTTTTCTATCATAGTAATCACTCGATGTAAATTAAATGCCGTGAGTACTGTGTTAGTTAACAAAGAGACAATCTATATGCACACCAGCGGCAAGGTGTGACATTTTCACTCAGTCGTCGCACGATCACATACTTAAAATTTCATTTCCCCGAAAAAGGATAGGAGTTGCAGGAAAATTGTAAGGCGCTTGGTGGCGTTAATTGAAATAAGAACCCACTGTTTCATAAATAAAATTCATTAAATTAGCATCTACATAAATTGAAAGGAATATTTCACAAACTAATTTTGCAACTTCTATAAGATAAGGTAAGATAAGCTGTATTGTCTAACTAGACCAGGGGCCATAGGTTAACATTTTCTTGCTCCATGCACCTCAGAACGCACTAGGGCTGCCGACAAACCTCGAACATGCACGAAGGTCGCCGGATTCGTATTAGACAGCGATGTCGGAAGCATTCGGTACGGCTATGTATTGCTTGCAGTTGTCATGATAGGGTGGGGAGGGGAACCACATCCGATAGGCGCGGGGTGGGAAGGGTAGACGTATCGCTCAAACCAGCGATGTCCGTTCGGTTGGGCATATTTGGGCCGCACTTGTGTGTTCTCGGGTCCTTGAAGCGGGTGATTTGAATGTGCCTGCCTGTTCGTTGACAGAGTTTTGTTAAAAATTTGAGTAAATAACTAAGGATTGGTATGATATACAATATATGAACATTTTTTGAAGAGACTTGTCAACACTAGATGCCTTAGCTGAGTACATAGATTTGTTGGTTAAAAATTTTGAATATAATAAATTTGTGACATCAATCCAATGTGATCTTTTAAAAGCTTTTTACAGCATTGATCATGAAATCTTGGTCGATAAATTAGACCAATTGGAATAAGAGGAGTAGCAGGAGAAATCATGAGTTCATATTTACACAATATAGAAAACAAAAGATTAAATACAATTTATAAATTATGAACAGGAGTCTAGTTGGCAAACTGTGAAAATGGGAGTACAGCAAGGGTCAATATTGGGACCTCTATTGTTTGTTAATTATGTTTGGGACATTGCATGGAATGCACCATCGAATAAACTAATTCAATTTGCAGATGACACTAGTGTTTTTGTGTCTGGAAAACTCATTTGAAAATTTATATTGCTCGTTATACCACTCACTTTTAGACCTCAATAACTGGTTTTCGGTAAACGGAATGGTAACAAATATTTCTATATACTGCATAATATTTCTTTCTACTGTTCTAAGATAAATATTTTAAATTTACATTTCAAAAAGGAAGAACAAGAAAATTCACCTAACTGCAAATTTGTTAACCATATAATTAACACGGTTCACGACATTAGAGTCCTAGGTCTCGTTATTGACAACAAATTAACATTTCAAAAAAACTTAATTCCTGTTGTTTTTGTTTTTAGCTCAATGTGTGGACAAAACCACACAAAAAAAGTAAAAGTAGAATAATTTTCTCTTTTTCAAAGTACATTAACTTACTGTCTCCCAATTTTGTTTGCAACATCAATGGAAAACCAACAAAATATTTTTTGGCTACAAAAAACAGCTATTAAAATAATAAACAATCTGTCATTTGACGAATCATGTTTTGAACTTTTCAAAGAAGCATAAATATTAACTATATTCGGGTTATATATTGTAGAATTACTAAAATACTACTTAACCCTTTGAGTGCTAAGCTTCTGAAAGGAGTAGTTGAATCTGTGCTGTTTTGTTGATTTTTTAAATGTATTGAACACCTGAACAATTAAAATTAATAAAAATGTGCTTCTGCTGGACACACACACACACACACACACACACACACACACACACACACACACACACACTCAAACACACAGTAAAGGATAGTTAAAAAGTAGCAAAACACCTGATCCTGATCAGATGTGCAACTCACAAAGAATCCACCCATCCCGTCACCTTGGGCCCAAGCCGTCCACCGTTTGCTTAAGGTCTGCCCTCCCCTTCAACTCTGCCACAGACAGGTGAACTCTCCATGAGTTGCATATAAAATCCACCGACTGTGACGGGATTCGAACCCTCGATCCAAGTGTTACCCCCGGCCGGGAAGGTAACCCTTAGACCGCACAGCCACTGATCAGACTAGCAGTTGTAGCAGACCAGGTGGTATTAGAGCCTAGGCACTGGACGAGGTAGTTCAGTTTGTGTCTACCAGGTTTCACCACATATCAGACTCAGACTTCAGACTGAGCGCCTACAATCGCTTACGAAGCAGTAACAGTGTTTATTGATAACAGATTCAAAAGATATATCGGTCCATAGTACTGAAAGGGTTAAAAATCAAAAACAAATTTACTAGTAAGCAATGCCACAGCCAATGTGACACAAGAAAAAAAGATGATATCCAACATCTAATACGTCAAACTACAATATATGAAAAAACTATTTACTATGCAATTGGCAAATTATTAAATCAATTAGGGGATAATAACAAAATTTCAATTACAGTAGAAGCTCTCTAAACTGACCCCTATGGGACCGGGCCATGGTCGGATAACGAAAAAAGTCGGTTAAACCGAATGATACCGGAAACAGGCACAATAAGTGTTAAAAGCAATAAGACTTGTGGTCAGTGAGAGCAACAACTGAATTAGACTTTCTACGGAAAAATGTAATTGACCTGTTTAAGTTATTGGTGGAACAATATCGCGACATCGGCTACCACGGCGGAAGTTTGTCTATTCTTGGAAGATGGTTGGTTAATCCGACGGGCGGTTGATCCGACGTCGGTTAAGAGAGCTTCCACTGTAATTCAAGCAGAGACATAAAAAAAGTAAAACTATATTTTTTAGAAAATCCTTTATATGTACTTGATCATGAATTCAACCAAATATAAACACGAAAACAACAAAATCTATCATTCCTATTTTTCAAATGTTGCACACATTTTTATAATGTTATTATATACAATACAAATTATTATTATTATTATTATGTCTTATGACTTAGTGACATTAATGAATTCCTTTCAGTCATAACCAAATCTAGAGATGACCACAGGCCTCGCCGCAATAAACACGTCAATAAGCCAAAAACAACCTTAATGTATAACCCTTTAAGTGCTGAGGACCGTTATATTGAATCATGTAAATGGAGTGGTTCGCCTGAATTATAAAAAATTCAGGCATATAAATGATTAAAAAAACATACTTTGGGTAGACTCACTCACAGAGTAAGAATAGGTAAACAGTAACAAAACACCTGACAGTCTGGGGTGATACAACAAAACAAAATCTGGGTAAAATTCTTATTGTAAAAAAGAAAGAAAGTAAGAACACTTGGTCAAATCAAACGGATAGAGAGTTTCAAAGAAGCCTTTAAAAAACTGATATGTTTGTACATTCACTCTGTGATTACACTACTTGCTGGCAGGCCTTCACAAGAGGGAGAATTTCCACTATAACAACACAAGACAAGCAAAGGACTACATACTTCCAATACACCATTAAACACAGTATATTAGGTAACCATCTTATTTATAGGGCACAAACTGCACAATGCACTGCCTGCAACACTATAGTAGGGACAAAATCAATCGACACTTCAAGGTCACTCAAGAAATTTAGTTATATTTAAACATATTATTTATTCTTCTGCCTACATTGTTTGTTTATTATTTAGAAAATTATGTTTTTCGATTGCATTAGAATGTCTTTTCCACTCATTATGTCCAAAAATACCCCCGTAGCAGCAAACCTGCATACTCAGCGAATTTCCAATGCATATATGTGTATCTTAATACCACATACCTTAGCCACATATCAAGTTTCATCAATATACATTCATAAATAATCAATTTATGACGTTTTAATTATTCTCCATAAGAATAACATGGCGGCTGAGTATGCGGTTTGCTGAAGCAAGGAACACAAAAAATGGGGTTTTATACAAATATCAATATAACTCAAGTAGGTAAAGCCACATACCAAATTTTATTAATTTATGTTCATAATTAAGGGAGATAATACGTTACTTATTCTCCATAAGAATAACATGGGGCTAAGTACGCAGGCTAAGTGCTACGGGAACTATCGACCGAAAAATGTTTTTTAGTGCAAATATCAATAGACCACAACGATATGAAGCAGTATACCAAGTTTCATCAGGAAAAGTTCATAAATAAGCGAGATATACAATTTATCTTAGAATAACATTGGACAACGTACTGTGTTTAGAACTTTCAATATCTCTGTAACCATTTGACTTAGAGCAATGATCAAAACACCAAATTGTGCGTCTTTCTAAGTTGATTCCAATGGAAAAAAACTAAAATGTGACTTTTTTAAAATTATATGTAATAAGCTAAAAAAAAACATTTTTGGGGTACAAAACCCCCCCCCCAAAATACCCTTTTTGATAGGTCGATCTGTCTGGTTTACGAACTTAAAGTCATAAATGCTGCTTTACACATTTATACTAAATTTTGTCAAAATCGGATGAATTTTACGAGAGTTATCGTGCTCACGGACACATCTATATATATATATTCATACGGTTTCGAACGAATGGTGTTTTTGGCATCTGGGGACCTCAAAACGAAAAGTTATCATGGTCCTGGGCGTTGTTCTTTCCATGCCGACTAAGGGAATAGCTTCTTTCCTGTAGGGGAAATTCACTGAAACAAAACCACTTCAATGAAATAAATACTCCCGTCACAGCAAAACTGCATACTCAGCGAATTTCCAATGGAGATATAAATGTCTTAATACTTCATAGAGCCCCTTACCAAGTTTCATAAAAATATATTCACAAATAAGCGATATATACAATTTTAATTATTCTACATAATAAGAATAACATTGGCGCTCTGAGTACGCAGGTTTGCTGCAACAAAGAACACAATAAATGTTTTTTTTTATGCTAATATCAATATAACTTAACTAGGTGAAGTCGTATACCATTTTTTATTCATTTATGTTCATAATTAAGAGAGACATAGCATTTAATTATTCTCTATAAGAATAACATGGGGGGTGAGTACGCAGGTTTGCTGCTACAGGAGCCTTTGGCAAAAACAAATTTTTTGAGCAAATATCAATATACCCCAACCAGATGAAGCCTTATGCCAAGTTTCGTCAGTATACGTTCATAAATAAGCGAGATATACAATTTTATTTTCCTCCATAAGAATAACATTAGACAACGTACTGTGTTATCACTTTCAATATCTCGGTAACCAATTGACGTAGAGGAATGATCAAAATACCAAATTGTGTGTTTTTCAAACTGAATCTAATGGTGAAAACTAATATTTGACTGTTTCAAAAATTATACGTAAAAAATTCAAAAAACCCATTTTTTGGGTACAAAACCCCCCCAAAATACCCTTTCGGATGGAGCGATCTGGCTGGTTTTCAGACTTGTCATAAATGTTGCTTTACATGTTTATACCAAATTTCATCAAAATCGGATAATTTTTACGAGAGTTATAGTGCTCACGGACAGATATATATATTTTTGAAACTCATAATAGCGATGGATTTTAATTTATTTTTTGATTATTTGGACTTTTCCTATCGCTTCTAGTGTTTAAAACCACACCTAACTAGAAGTGATAGGTAAAGTCCAAATAATCAAAAAATAAAACATATATTCAAATTCAAATTCAAATTTCTTTATTGTTCGAAACATGTAATTACATGCATAAACATTGTCAAAGGTTCTTAATCTATTTCACAGTGCATATTTATATACATTTTTCAGTCACAGTAAAAGTCAAATTAGGCCTAAATATCAACACAATATATTTACATGAAATATCTACAGAAAAAATTTACAAAGTACACGTGATTTATATTTCTACAATTGTAAATCATAAGGACACTTCATGATTAAATATCTCTTAAGTTCTGTCCTAAACGTATTTCCATCTAAGATTTTCATGTGTTGAGGAAGTGAATTAAAAAATATTGCACCTTTAACATAAGGACTATTTTCTGTTGTTTTGAATTTTCTATTGACTCTATAAAAATCAAATTTTCTCCTTGTATTATGAGCATGGACATCACTATTTTTACAAATATATTTATTATCCAGTTTCAACAGCATTATAACTTGAAAAATATACAAAGCATAAACTGTCAAAACATTAAATTCAATAAATATATTTTTACATGATGTTCTAGGATTCACCTTAGCTAGTAATCTTAAGGATTTTTTCTGGAGGATAAAAACTCTGTCCATGTGTGTTTTGGCTGCACTTCCCCATAACAGTAGGCCATAAGAAAGATAAGGGTACACTAGGCCATAGTAAACTTTCATTAACATATCAGGATGAAGATAGGAGTTAATTCTTCGTAATAAAAATAGGCTAGGTGATATTTTTTTACAAACATAGTCAATATGTACTTCCCAAGAAAATTTGGTGTCAATATTAATACCAAGAAATTTACAAGATGCGACAGATTTAACAGATTTAACAGATTTAACAGATATATATATACAGTTTCGAACGAGTGGTGTTTTTGGGGTCTGGGGACCTCAAAACGAAAAGTTATCATGGTCCCGGGCCTAGGTCTTACCATGCTGACTACAGTAATAGCTTCCTCCCTATATGGGAAATTTGCTAAAAATAAAACAAAAAATAAATGTATCAATAAAAACTGTTATACAAAGAAAGTAAAAAACACGTGCATTATCGACAAAATGTAAATAAAACATAAAATGTAAACAATACAGTAGACCCTCTCTTAACCGACCCCAGATCAACCGACGCTTGGATTAACCGCCTCTGCCCGGGTGCAAAATAGAGGTCGGTTTATCAGCCCTGAATTTTAAAACTGGTCGGTTTTACTGACCTTTTCTAGGAATCAAGAGATTTACGTTACCATCCTTATCGCTTTACTAAAATATAAACGTATCCGTTCAGTTCAAGTTTTGTTATGAATCACTTGGGAAACTCACAATGTTGTGGAACATCACTCAACGTCAGTTTATCTACTCTGCGTCGAGTACAGTATAGAGTTTTTCGCATGTGCGACACGCATGTGTACAGACTACCGGATCACAGTACAGTGCTGTACTGTAAACTGTACCGTGAGAAGACAGTTATAGTGGTGTTTTTATAATCAACGTGTTATTATTATTATTATTTTCATTGTTAACCACCGAGTGAAATGTTGAACCCTCGATCCAAACACTAAACCCTCTCCTGGGAGATAGTGCCTTAAGACTGTTTAGTCAACCTGATCGGCTAGTAGTTGTATCAGACTGCGTGCATTACAAGCTAAGCGCTAGTCATGTTAGTTCCGTTTCTATCTACCAGGTTACACCACATGTCAGACTCAGACTGTATACAATTTCAGCTTCTAGCGGTACGATTGCCTAGCGGTACGATTGCCTAGCGGTACGATTGCCTAGCGGTACGATTGCTTATACTTAACTATGTTTTTAGGTGTCAGATTCAAACGCTGATTTATCAGCTCTTCGGTCCTCAAAGTGTAAGCAAGCTAAGGTCGGCTTGGGTCCTCGCTAATGGGATAGGTGCAGTTTTTTAGGTTGCACATCTGAACAAGTGTTTTGCTACTTTTATCCATCCATCCTGTGTATAAATGTGGCACGGGCCATTTTTAAAGTTTTAGATATTCAAGCGTTAAATATATTTAAAAAATCAATAAAACATTATATATTTAAGCACTTTCTTCACAAGCTTAGAACTTGAAGCATTAAAAGAAGGTTACTATTCCTAAAAGGATGTTAAACTAGTCTTATAGTATAGAGTTGTCATTATCAAAAGTGGAATTTAAGTCATCATACTATTTACTAATCATGCTTCCTCTTTCCTTTTTTGATTCTAATGAATATAATTTTCAACTTTATTAACAATTAAGACAACCTCATCTGGTTGCAGTTGATCTTCTTCGTGCTGTGTGACCGCGTCCTGGTGCCAAACCAGCGAGTGACGGCTCTGTACTCGCTCATGTTCTACAACGTGATCGCGTACTGCGTGTCTTACATCAGGGAACTGATAGAGAAGGAGGACTGGTCGCCGTGGGTGCGCATGACCGACCACTCCAACATCAAGCACCTCGCCATGTCTGCCACCAAGATCGTGCTCGAGTGGACCAAAGCTGTCACGTTCATCATCACCGTCGTCTTCATGTTGCTGGTCTTCGGTCTGGAGCAGGGCCTGGAGCATTACAAGCCCACGGTGTTCTACAACGTCATGACTTGGGTCTACTACGTTGTCACAGAGAAAGTGTTTGTAGAGCTGCTACTCACGTTCATCACGTACCTACAGCTTCCTGAACTAGAGAGCTTGGAGTCTCTCTGGATTCCAGTAATATTCCGGGTGTACACAGCTATTATTTCCTTCTTGTTTGCCGCTCCATTGATATTTTATGGACAATACCGCTCGGCGTTTATTGCCATTTATGTCAATGTCTACCTGAGATGTAAAGAAATGAAACTGAACAGCTTAAACAGTCTGAATCGAGAGAGAGCTGTTCTCACACAGTACCGCTATGCTACGAGTCAAGAGCTCGCAGAGTTTGACGATGTCTGTGCTGTTTGTCTGAGTCCGATGAGGCTGGCAAGAATCACACCTTGTCACCACATGTTCCACGGAGAGTGTTTGAGGCAGTGTCTCAAGTCCTCTGATCAATGTCCGATTTGCAAGAGAGAACTCAAGTTTGACTGATGAATAGTTACCACTTTTGAACACTTCTGTGATTGCAAAACATATCATTGGACTGGTAATTAAGGAATGAATAGTTCTTAAGGCTAATGATATTTTAATATAAAATTGATGCACTACCATTCAACATAAATAGTCAAAGCTTTAATTAGCAGTATCAAACACTTTTTAGTAATGGAAATATATTTTTAAGAAAAAAATTACTTAAAAAAAGTACTTACTAGCAATAAACAACATACTTGTTTGCATAAAATTTGTGTTATAAATAACAGAAAATAATATTTAAAAAACAGTGACAGTTTAACAAGCTACAATATTTAATGCCTCAATGATTTTATACATTTTTTCAGAAAAAGATACTGATTAAGTATTAACATTAAATTAAAAAATTGAACTATAAGTGCATTGACGTAACTAGGAACATTTTACATCTATTGGCAATCCTGGGACAACACTATGGCAACAATCTACCATGATTACATTTGTTTGTGACCATTCAAAATGCCCATTGAGAGTCCCGCCAACTGTCCTGTGAAGTACATGCTGTGATTTAACTTCAAAGTGCTAAAGGTATAGATTAGCAAAGTGTATGGCAAAAACATTATGAGCGAAGGAATGGGACACACATGGGTTAGAAAATTTAAAGATAGCTGCACAAATGATCATGACGAGGAACAAAGTAGGCGATCTTTTGTCATTACTGAAGATTTGGTGGATTAAGTTTATCAAAAACGGAGAGAGAACAGACAGTTTAAGATGTTGTAGTTATGTGATGAGGTCCTTCTATTGTTAACAAATTATTCTTTATGCAATTTTGACCGAACGACTTACTATCGAAGGTTGTGCTCATGCCTGGTATCAACAATGTTAACGGAGGTGCATCAAATCAAGCATTGACTTTTCTTTAGTGATTCAAGGATAAAGTTGCCATGATTGTAAACCATTCCATCACTTAAAATGTTTTCCACATACACTTCGCCAATCTGCTGATGAATTTCAGCCTCTTTCACACCTTCAGCACTTAGAAATTGAATCTCAGTGCGTACTTCACAGGCAGCGGGATTCCCAATCTGCAGCGCTGTTTTGAATGCTGCCAATCAAATGTAACTCGATCGATTGTTACCGTAGTGACGTCCTAGGCTTGCCAGGAGATGAAGGTATACAGGGCAGGATTCAGAAGTGCCAACTGCAGTACTGCAGTGGTGGAATTTAAAAACTACACTTACTTAGAAAACTGGTGATATCATGAGACCCAATGTGACAAAACCGTGTTTGGCAGTGCCTCTAAAGTTAAGATTTAACATTATCCTTACTGCTTTATTTTGAAAAACTAAAATTGATTAAAGATTTATTTTGGTGGCTGCACCATATATGCTTACGGTAAGCCAAACACTATGTGGGACTGAACCAAAGAAAATATGTAATTTTTAATTGTTCTACATTGAGTATTACAATCATCTGTCTTAAAGTTTACAGCATATTTTGTATGTATACCAACATTCATTCAAACTGTGTTTAGTTTTATACGTTGTATATAGCTTTATATGTGTTAAAAAGTTTAATATGTATATTTTGTATTTATTTTTAATATTTAACTATATATTTTTACTTATTGGTTAGAATAGATACCTAACTATACAAAAACTTTGGTGTTTCACTTCTCCTCTGACAAAAATGCACATAATTGAATTAAAAACGTTCCAAAGACTTCATCTTTACAAAACAACTGGAGCTGCAAAAAAGGCCAAATTCTCAATATTTGACTCCAGTGCCTGCCACTTAAATCACCAAAGATCATGTTTGAACCTCATACACTGACTTATTTGAAGACTGATTAATATCAAATCCCAACTAACTCAGTACCAACTGTGGCAGTAACGGAGGAGATTTTGCCTACACCAGACACCGCCAGCATTAGTACTGACAATAATCTGTCTGTTAAATTTAGGCGATTTAGGGGGAATTAAATTGTTTCCCCCACTTCTCCGTCCCAGCTTGTTACCCTATCCAACTGATCACACTTTGTTTCCAAATTTCAAAATAGTAGACCTCGTGCGGATCTTCGTGAAGCCTGGGTGTTATTGGTTAAAGTGGTTTAAACCGGTTTTTTAGGATGGGAGGTGAGCGATTGACATCTGTTCTTAGACTGTTGACTAAACATCGCTTGTGAGAATCATCTGTTACGTGCCAAACCAAAAACATTGCAACTGCGAATTTATTGTTTGCATTGTATTGTACATAACACATTAAATGAATGTGGCCACAGAATACATGCAAGGATTATGCAAATTAACATGCATTTAATATGGGAAAATAATGTTTTTTGTTGATTGCAGGAAAACGAAAAGAGATACAAGGTGGTGTAAATTCGAAAGTTGCTAGGATTTACAAGACCTTTTCAATGGTTTTATTTTTTACATAGGCGACCATTTGACTTTTATGAATTTTGGGCACATAAGCATTTAAAAAAAATATGTGTTATTGAAATTTAGATTTTTTTAAAAGCCTGTCATGTAGCATACCAGAATAAAGCTGAGGTTATCACGAGTACAGAATTTGAATCAGACAAACGATTAGAGTTTTGGTTTTGAAAATACAGGGTATTCCGTAGCTGCCAATATTTTACACAAAAATGGCTGCCATTTTGAAACGGATAAAGATAAGTGGATTCTGTTTTCACCAAAATGTTTCTTTTAACGATACCTTTAAAATTATGTATAATTTGACCTATGTTTCCACAGTAAAAATTTGAGATTCGAACCCATAACTTTCAGTTTTAGAACATCATGTACATGGATTTTGATGAAAATATTTTTAATAGATTGCCCATATGCGTTTTAGTGGGAAATAATTTTGTTTGATGACTTTAGACCAACCCGTTATCCCGTTATACATGCTGGACGGGTGGTCTGACTCACCCTGCATATATATATATATATATATGAATTTGAACAAATGGTGTTTTTGGCATCTGGGGGCCTCAAAACGAAAAGTTATCATGGTTTACCATGTTGACTATGGTAATAGCTTCTTTTCTATAGGGGAAATTCGCTAAAAACAGCTGATTGTACAAGAACAGATATTCCAACTATACTGCCTACAACAGTGAAACAGTTCAATGGCTTGTGTTGACAATTCCAATTGAAAAGAAACTCAAGAAGCCTCATGTTATCATTTAGAATTTGTTAAGACATAATTTAAAATAAAATACTCAAAAACAGAGTATATTGTCAATTATGGTTTAAATACCATCCTCGTGTTTATAAAGACTATCATAAAAACTTAATTACAATACATTCACCCAGGAAAATATATTTAATATACAGAGTAGCCAAATGTGACTAATATTAAAAACCTAATAATACTAGGACGTTTCCTAACACATACAAAGTTATTTTACTGTGGAAAATTGGATCAACTATGTGCGGCACAACAATAAAGTTCAAGAAGATGAATTTTTAATATAAATAGGTGTACTGATGTTAGTTTTCATCGAATTTTAGTTAAACCTCCATAAGAATTATTATTATTAAAGTGACAGCACCGACAACACTGACAGCGAGGTTTCAGACGCAGTAGGAAGAGTTTACACCAAAAATCTATGCTGTTTTGAATAGCCTGATATAAAATAGAACTATCTATATTCTGCAGTTAAAGTCATAAATAAATATTGATATTATTTTTGTATTTGATCGTTTTACAATATGTACATTGAATAGCCGTAAATATGGCTAAATATATAGCTGCTGATTGATTTACTAATAGCAAATTGTTGATTTTAGCCAAACTTGTAGTAATACATTATGTGTTATAAAAGTAAGCAGCTTTATTGTTGGTTATTAACAATCTTATATATTAACTAACTAAGGAATTTCGTTTTCGGCCCACTACCTCGTTATTTCTCAACCGATTTGGACAATCGATGTGTCATTTAAAGCTTTTACACTGCAAATTAACAGAAAAATGTAAAAACAAAAATACCGCTTTAGTTTTTAAAATATTAGCAATTAAAAAAATTGCTCCATGTTATTTAAATGGGAGAATATTTTTTAAAGGAACTCGGCCTTACTTTGAGAATACCAGGCAACAAGTAGTCATGGAATTTGTACCAATTTGATGCTTAAACATTCCGATATTCCCCAAAATTGTCAGATTTATCATTTTCTCCCGTTAAGGTTGTTTAATGATATAAATTATGATGACCTAAAATTTCCCCATGTTATTCATATGTGAGAATTTTTAACCAGGAACTCGGCCTTAGTTTGAGAAAACCAGGCAAGTGTAGTCATGGAGTTGGTACTAATTTGTACCTTAACCATTCCGATACTCTCCAAAGTTGTCAGATTAATCATATTCTCCTTTTAAGTTCGTTAAATGATACAAAGTATAAAGTCCTAAAATTGCTCCATGTCATTCATATGGGAGAATTTTTGAAGGAACTTGGCCTTAGTTTGAGAAAATCAGGCAACATGTGGTGTTGGAATTTGTAGCTTAAACGTTCCGATACTCCCCAAAATGTCAATTTATCATTTTCTCCTATTAAGGTTGTTTAATGATATAAATTATAAAGTCCTAAAATTTCCCCATGTTATTCATATGGAAGAATTTTTTACCAGGAACTCGACCTTAGTTTGAGAAAACCAGGCATGTGTAGTCATGGAGTTTGTACCAATTTGTAGCTTAACCATTCCGATACTCCCCAAAATTGTCAGATTTATCATTTTCTCTTTTTAAGTTTGTAAAATTATACAAAATGTAAGTGTCTACAAACCATTTTGGTAGGATTTATAGTATGTTTTGTTTACAGCAAACAGCTGATTATAATCTCAACTCTGTGATTTTTATTAGACAGCTGATTAGCTCATCAACTTTTCTATTTATTAGTGAGTTTACAGTGAGCTATTACCGTGACCCCCATGGTGAAACTTAAGCCCGGGACCACCATAAAAGTTCCTAACGTAACCCCCCAAACACGTTTTGAGGGGACGCTAACAACTTTATATATATATAAAAGTGCACTTCCATAATTTCTGATATTTTAAGTCAAGTATTTCATTGTTGGTGGTTGCTCCTACAGGGTACCGTCCATCGGCCAAACGTACTATTTTATCTGTCGAATTCTGATGGGCACCTACTGTTATATCCTTATATTTAAAACTATACTGTAGTATTTAATCCAAATAAGGTCCGTATTTACATTTATACATATTTTCATTCAGGGCCATACTCAGCTTTCACGGGCCCTTGGTGGTATGGGCTCTTGTTGCTGCCCGGATTCAAGTTGGTGAAGTTTGTCCCCCCCTGAGTACAGCCTTGTTTTCATTTAGTTATTTTGTTATAAATCCGACATTACGATATAATATGGTAAATCCTGGTTTGTAAATGATTTGCTCAATCTTAAAAGCATCCGTGCAAAACACAAATGGTCAGATAATTAGGTAATGGGAATTTTAAAATAACAGTTGATTTTGTCATTTACTTAACACTCAGTAAATGCTTCATTTGCTATGCTTTAGGTTAATCTCCCAAGGCTAATATAGAATGGTATTCAACGGTATAAAAACGAAATAGGCCTATATACTCGTGATTTTAGGTTATGTTATAATCGTTGCAGGCCCACTCAAGAGAAATTTCGGGCCCCTGGTCAAATGAGATTATGGGCCCCCCTGACCCCTCATAATGTATAATGTTTAATATTTTGAATCACATATTATGTTGAGTGTGTTTATGAGGTATCTATATTGATTGTTTCAATAGTCAGTTTGTTTCTTGTTCTTCGGGCCCGCTTATATCCAAATGTATATTGAAGTTTTAAAAAATCAACCACCTGCCCAGGGCCCCCAGAGGCCGGGCCCCTGGGCAATTGCCGCCCCCCCCCCTCTGGGCGAGCTTGAATTGTTGCGTAAACAGCTAAGCAGACGATAGTTCACCAGTCCTCCATTGAGCAGGTTTGTCTTTCACCTAGTACACTGATTCGATTAAAAAAAAAAACGGCTGTGATATCATTCAAAGGTCATATCCAGTGGAGGGGATACCAACGCTTCTCCTCAAACCGCCTAAATATATCAGACTGATTTAGCAGAGGCCCAGTCTATCACAGACACCTAGCTCTTCTCTGAACTTCTCAAATTCAGGCACTCCAACCTTTTATTTTTTAAACTCCGGATACAATAGAGTCTCAGAAATCTGGATCACACTTATCCAGACTCTCGGTTAACTGGACAGATTAACTAGATTTTTGTATACATTTTGTTTGCTAATAAAAACTAAAAAACGCACTTTCACGGTCTAGCACCTCCAGTTTTCCCGTGATTATCCCACACTACAAATTTTTCATGTAGTTTGCATCGTCAACCACCCCAACCCCACCTCGTATGGTCCGAGTCCTCTCTTAGCTCAACTGTCGAACAGTGCTGTTATCGGTGTTTGTTATTGTTTACGTATCCGGTGCACACTGCTCCCTCCGTTCAGGTCTTTTCCTGTCAATGCCTCATCACTAGCGATGTTAATCACTAGACTGGTGACACTTGGTACATGAAAGTAACGCATGTTGTCATAATTGTTCACTATACAGGCGGAATTGATGATTCACACCCTCTGAGAAATCCGCTTTTTTCAAAATCCGGACTAGCCATCCGCCACAATAGTCCGGATTTCTGGGAGTCTACTGTATAACCAATCTACAACGAAAAATAGTTGTAATCAGTAGTTTGGAAAATCAATCAATAGCATATTCAACTTGTCTATTTCCATTAAACAAACACTCCTAAAGTAACAATAATTCCACTCAGAAAAAAATCTAAATCTACCAACAGTTAGATAAAGTTAATTTTTGCTGAAATGATTTAAAATCTATTACCTTCTAGGAGAGAATCCCTGGCGATCGCAATTAGGGATTAAAAGCCAGAGTTAACAGTTTTCATTTGACATGAAATTAATGACTAGCTTAAATAAAATCAAAATGCCTTTATTTGAGAGTGTTTCTTAGTAAAAAACTGCTTTACAGGACAGCTGAAGATAAGTATTAGGTGAAGCCACAAGCCAAGTTTCATCAATATACATTCATAATAAGCGAGATATAAAATTTTATTTATCCTCCATAAGGATAACACTGGACAACTTAATGTGTTTAGCACTTTGAATATCTCTGCAATGGTTGGACGTAGAATCAAAATTTCAACACCAACATAATTTTTTTGTAGAGTTGATCTGATTGGTAAAATCAAATGTGAGGTTTACATTAAAAATGAACTGAGGAAAAGCTAAAAACCTTTTTCCTATAAGATTAACATGGGAGATTTTATGAGCACGGTTTTTGGATTTTCTCCGCAACCACTTGACTTAGGTTAATTATTAAAAATACTATATTATTTGTTTTTTTAGGCTCTATAAAATGGTCAAAACCAAAATTAAGGGTTTTAAAAATTTGACGGTGAAAAATGAAAAAAACTGATTTTTGGAAAATGGTAAGCCCCATAAAACCCCCTTCTTCCCATCTTTTGATTTTTCTGGATTTCGAACTTAAAGTCATGAATGTTGCTTTACACGTTTGTGCCAAATTTGATCGAAATCGGTAGTTTTTTACTCAAGTTATCGTGTTAACGGACACACACATATATATATATATATATACATTCATATAAATTTGAATGAAAAGTGTTTTTTTCATCTGGGGACCTCAAAAGAAAAAGTTATCATGGTCTCGGGCTTATCTCTTACCATGCCACCTACGGTAATAGCTTCTTCCCTATAGGGGAAATTTTTTAAAATAGATCACTTTTTTACATAAGCGGGAAAACCTCACCCGATTATCGGGTATTTTAAAGAACTTCAAGTTGAGTTTGAGTATGAAAACACCTGTCGCAACAATCCTGCATACTTACTGAATTTCAAATACAGATATATGTACCTCACTACTTAATGAAGCTTTTTACCAAGTTTTATCAAAATATTTCATAAATAAGCGAGGTATGACATTTGGTTTATTCTCTATAAGATTAACATTAGGACTGAGTACACGTTTGCTGCCCCAGGGACCACATCAAATGGGATTTTTATCCAAATATCAATAGACCACAACCAGATAAAGCCACATACCAAATTTTATCAATATTATTTGTTCTTAAATAAGCGATATATAAAATTAAATCATTATAAATGTAAGATTAACTGGGGGACGAACCGTCCTGGGGCCACCCAACCCCTGAGAGGTTGGAGGCTCTGTGCGATGGCAGTCCCTGTCTGGTGGACTTAGGGCGAATCGTCCTGGGGTTATGTCACCCACACAGCCCGGGAGCTAGGTAAGGTTCTCGCTCTCTTTCTGAATGGCTCTCTCTCCCTCTTTTCCCTCTTTCCGGTGGCTGCACAATATCCTAAAGGAGACGTGCCTAGCCGACTATGCCAGGGCCTCCTGATCCCCCCCCAAAACAAACAAACAAACAAACATTGGACAATGATTGTGTTTACAACTTTCAATATCTCAGTTAGCAATTGACGTAGTGCAATAACTCAAAATATTAATTTTTGTATGCTGAAATGAAAGGCGACTTTTTAGATTTTACTTTTTTAAATGGTCTATGTAAAAGATAAAACACATTTTTTGGGGTACAAAACTCTAAAAAAACCTTTTGGATTATGTGATCTGTCTGGTTTTCTATATTATAAAAGTAGATACTGCTTTATATGTTTATAACAAATTTCATTGAAATAATACTACGTTAACGGGTCCATGGAAAAACACCCAAACAAATTTGAATAAGTTGTGTTGTTTGGTATCTGGAGCCTCAAAACAAAAATGTATTATGGTCTAGGGCTTGAGACTTGCCAGGCCAAGCTAAGTAATATCTTCTACCTACACCAAAACTTGAATTTTGAGTAGTTGCAGTCCCCTACTCTTTGGCCATTAGGCACAGCTTCTTTATTTAGCTATTGTGAAGTCCCACTAAACTTACAGAAATAAACGGTCTCCGGAAACTGACACATTCTTTCTCCCTTTTAACCCAACTTTAATGAACAAATTACTTTTTATTTACCTAGTTTACCTTTATATAGATTTAAAAGTACTGTCGAATGTACAGAAAATCTTCTAATCAAGTTGATTTCAAAAATATCCACCAAAATTCCTTTTTTGGGGGCACTACAGAATCCGTTGCTACATGCAGTGGTCTTCAGAGGGGAAATAACCCCTCATCCCTCCCAACGTTAAGAGGCAACATATTTCGAATGGACTATATAGGTCAATGCTAACTTGACCTGCATATCAATTTTTAACAAAATTTATCAGTAAATGAGAGAAAAATAGTAAGTTTTGTATTCCAAATAAGAATAACATTGGACAATGTACTGCATTTACTGCAAAATGAAAATTTAAATTTTTTCCGCAACCAGCAATCGTAGAATAATAATTAAAAATACTAAATTGTTTAGTTTTTGAGCTCTTGCTAATGGTGATAAGTAATCTGTTTTAACATTTATGTTTTTATGATAAATAAAAAAAACTGAATTTTGGATGTTTTAAGTCCTGTAATTTCTGAACCCGAATTTTTCCAGAAATGTGGGTAATATTATTTTGTTGGAAACCCACAGCTCTAAAAACAACTCAAGTTTAATAAAAATTATAAGAGCTGCTTTTGAGAAATTTGCATTTGTCATGTTTTTTAGCGGTTTTCAGGGGATAATTACCCTTACACATCAAATACCCACGTCGCAGCAAACCCGCGTACTCAGCGAATTTCCAATGCATGCATGTTTCTCACTAACACATAAAGCCACTTACTTATTTTAATAAAATTACATTAATAAAAAAGTGATCTATAGCATTTTATTTATTCTCCATAAGAATAACATTACGGCTGAGTACGCAGGTTTGCTACAAAAAAAGAGAAGAAATCTGTTTTTGTGCAATCATCAATATAACTCAACCGGGTGACGCTACATACTAAGTTTTATTAATTTTTGTTCATAATTAAGGGAGATATAAAACTTTACTTATTCTCCATAAGAATAACATTAGGGCTGAGTATGCAGGTTTGCTGCTATGGGGATAACAAGAAAGTCTTTTTGTGCAAATATCAATATACCAATACTTCGTGAAGCCACATACCAAGTTTTGTCAGTATACATTCATAAATAATGGAGATATAAAATTGTATTTATTCTCCATAAGGCTAACATTGAACAAAGTACTGTGTTAAGCACTTTGAATAACTCTGCAACGGTTGGACGTAGAATCACAATTTAAACACCAAAATGATTGTTTTAAGGAGCTGAGTTGATTGGTAAAAGCAAATGTGAAGTTTACATTAAAATGAACTGAGGAAAAGCTAAAAACCTTTTTCCCATAAGATTAACATGGGAGATTTTATGAGCGGGGTTTTTTTGGATTTTCTCCGCAACCACTAAACCTAGGTTAATAATTCAAAATACTATATTAATTGTTTTTTAAGCTCCTTAACATGGTCCAAACCAAAAATAAGGGTTTTAAACATTTTAGAGTAAAAAATGCAAAAAAATCCTTTTTGGAAAATTTAAAACTCCCATAACCCCCCTTTCCCATAGTCCGATTTTTCTGGTTTTCAAACTCAATGTCATGAATGTCACATTACACATTTGAGCCAAATTTCATCGAAATTGGGCGTTTTTTACTCAAGTTATCGTATTCATGGACACATATATAGATATATAAGTAGATACATATATGCCGATCCTGGCTCACTTTGGATACCAACAGAAAACCAGCGAGCACAGAATAAACTAGAGTGGTCATAGGGGCCCGGCGCATGAAGCCAGGTTTGCGCGGCAACCTACAGTAAGATGGCGGTGACGATCGCGAAATCTGCCTAGTAGCGAGCGTCAGACGCTGGTCAGACGGCAGCGCTGCGCTCATGTCAGTAGTTGAGTGCTTGTTAGATGTGTGTGTTTATTCGCTGTGTGTTCTACGCTTCTTCGATGTTTTACCATGCCAACTTCTTGTTGTATCCTGGGATATTCCAATACAGGAAAGACTCCTGGAATAACTCTTCATATGTAAGTTAAATCTGATTAACTATTACGATATTCGGCTAGTATTAAGGCTACTCGTTTGCTATTAGTATGTCATATGTAGACTGTTAGTAAGCCTATGTGCAGGTTATGATTAGTCATATTTGTAGGCTATTAGTACCATAAAGGTGTAAATATATTTACCAAAAAATGTTAGGCACTTGCATAAATATACTTAATTTATTTAGTATTCTAGGCGAGAAATAAACGAAGTCTTATTGTATAGTTTAAAATAAACAAAACTACAATATTGGGTGGTAGTAGAATCCTTTTTTTATATTTTCTGGCTGGAAACGGTTTAGTGCACACATTTAAAAATAAGTAAATAAATAACATTTGCATTTTTGAGCTATTTACAAAGCTTAAGAAAGGGAAATGTGTTACATTTCGAAACTGCTTATAATAAACAATTTTTTTTTAATAGTAAAATTAAACTATTTTGTTAGCTTTCCAAAAAATCAAGACTTGCGGCGTCAATGGATTACAGCTGTAAACAGAGACAACTGGACGCCTAGCCCGTCTTCTAGATTATGTTCTTCCCACTTCCAAGAAGCAGATATCGACAGGACGTCGCTTTCATGTGTACGAATCAGAGCTGGTGCTATACCCAAGATATTTCCGGATCGGCCAACACCTCGGAGGACCTTAAAACGAGCACATGTAAGTGATGCACAGATTGTAGAATTAGAAACGCCCAGGAAAAAGACCCTGCGCAGAGAACTTTATAAGACAAAAAATAATTTGTATGTCTGCAAAAAGAAAATTAAAACTTTAAATAAAAAAAATAGAAGACTTTCAAAAAAAGTTACTGACCTTTCAAATATTTTAAAAGAACTCCGCCAAAGAAATACCATAAATGATGAAGCTAGCTCTTTACTCAGCAGTATCTCTAAAACATCTGCATGCCTTATCAAAAGATCATACAGTAAAACTCAAAATCCTAATATAAAAAAGGTGTATGAAGAAAGGTTGCGAGCCTTTTCTATAACATTGCACTTCCTATCTCCAAAGGCCTACTCTTATGTAAGAAAACACTTTGACACTGCACTTCCACATCCTAAAACCTTACGGAGGTGGTATTCCAGTGTTCTTGCAGAACCCGGATTTTCAGAGGAAGTGATGAGAGCACTGAAAGAATACAGTCTCAAGTAAGCATGTGCCGATAGGTGCATTAATGTTTGACAGCATGTACTTAAAAAAAGGATTGGAATGGGATGGAAAACATTGCTATGGCAACATAAATGTTGGAGCTGCTGTTGAAGATGACTCGGCTACATTGGCAACAAAGGTGCTTGTTATTCATTTGGTTTTCCTAAATTCTTCATGGAAAATATCAATAGGATATTTCTTTGTGAACGATGTAAGTGGTGAACAACTATGTGGGCTAGTTAAGCAATGTCTTAATTTGATGCATGACACTGGTGTTTGTGTTGCATCACTAACTTGCGATGGAACCGCATCTAATATTGCAGCCGCTAATAGTTTAGGCTGTTCCATTAAACCGAAAGAACTTGTAACTCATTTTACACACCCAGCGTCAGGAAAGCCAGTATATCTTTTCCTTGATGCATGTCATATGATTAAATTAGTGAGAAACACATTGGCCGAATATGGAACATTAATTGACAAAGATAACAATAAAATCGAGTGGGGTGTTCTCGATGCACTTTTACAGTTACAGACAAAGGAAGGACTTCACCTAGCCAATAAAATAACAAAGCAGCATATCAATTATAAGAAACAAAAAATGAAGGTGAAATTGGCCAGACAGGTGCTAAGTGCTTCAGTTGCAGATTCCTTACAGTATTTGAAGTGTAATGGAGTTCAGGGATTTGAACACTGCGACGGAACTATAAACTTTGTAAGAGTGTTTAATACTATTTTTGATATCTTAAATTCACGCTCAATGCACTTTCGTCCAGGAAAGCAAGCGCTAAGCCCAAAAAACATAAAAAGCGTATTACTATCTCTAAATGAGGTAAAAAACTATATATACGGTTTAAAGGACAAATTAGGGGTCTGTATCCTACAATCGAAAAGGAAAACTGGATTCTTAGGGTTTTTGGTTTGCATAGAAAGTGCTAAAAATTTGTACAATCAATATGTTGATCTTCCTAATTCACCTCTCCAATATATAGCTTTTTACAAAGTAAGCCAAGACCACTTAGAAAGGTTGTTCGGCTATATCAGAAGTCAGGGTGGAAATAACAATAATCCAACGTGTAGGCAGTTCACTGCATCGTTCAAAAGGATTCTTATTCACAGTGAGCTGCATGAGAGCAGTAGTGGAAATGCAGAGCCTCTAGACAAATACTGTATGTTCAAAATAAAGTCTTCTAAAAGCCCTGAAGCCTAAATAAACACACTTACTCCTTCCTGGCGGTCTCTAACAGATGAGGAAAAAGACAGTATACTTATTGAAAATGAAAATATGTATGAAAATATGATGGTGAGTGACAATGACGTACAATCAGATATTGCGTGTAACATTGACGAGTATATTGCTGGCTTCATCGCAAAAAAACTGACCAGAATATTAATTTGTACTGAATGCCGTTGCTGCCTCACAAGTACAGATTCCTCACCCAACAGTTTAATAAACATTAAAAATAAAGGAGGACTTGTTCAACCCTCAAGTGGCGTGAAGAAAATATGTGTCATGTGTGAGTCAGCTATAAGAGCTCATGTTTTGTTGAATCCCCACATAAATGGAAACAAAATAATAAGTATGCTGACTTCATCAGTATTAAACAAGTGTATTGGACAGGACTTATTTGAAAATAACTCCCAACATTTTTACGAGCCAGATTTAGAAATAAGCCATTTCAGTCTGCTAATAAAATCTGTATGTTTGCAGTATTTTAATGTTAGGCTGCATTACTATTGTAAAGAATTTAATGCAAAACTTCACTCTGTAAATATTAGAAATCATCTTTGTAAAACTGTTACATTTTTAGGTCAATAATATCAATTTAAGTGACTTGATTTTGGACTTAATATTTGTACAATAAGTACACAGTTAGTTTCTTTAAGAATGTAAATACATTTTCTATGTTATATTTTGTCTTTTTATCTACGATACTTATTTTATTTAATTTAGCAATAGTTATATTAACTTTACATCTAACAATTCAGCTAATATACATTATTTATCTATTTCTTTTATTGTGAATTATAAAAATAAAATGGGAGTTTCTTCCTCAAACAACTGTTGTTTAATTTTTTTCAACACTCAGATGTTATTTTTCAACGTTACATTTAATTAAAGTTTTCCGCCAATAAATATTAATTTTATTAATTAAATTATTATATTTTAAAATAAGGGGTTAAAAAAGGCAACGTTGTTTCCCATATGTGTCCTTACCGTATTTGTCGATAAACTCGCATCGCGTAGAACGAACGGTCCGCGCTGTCCGTCAATGAAATCTAATTTGTCCGTTCAAATACCTTAACGTCCTAACCAAACCAGATGTCATAGAGAAACGTTCTCTTCACCAACATTAAATTTGGAATCTCATCCCCAACTTTGCCACAGACACTTTTCACCTGACCAAGAAATAGGAAAAACCCTAGCCGACTAACAATTTTAAGTCATTCTGTAATTTCATTTAGAAATGTAATAATTTAATGATAATTTAAGACATGATAAACATACTATAAAATTACAATTATTTCACCGACATCGTCTACATACTACAAGCTAATAAGTAAGAAAATTTCAGAAAATTTTAACCACTTTAACGGGGTGAAAACTTCGTTGGAGTGAAGCGCTAACTATTAAATTCTAACGCTGGCCGCGTCTGGTTTTCCGATGTAGCCCCTACAGCAAGATGGCGGATCTAGCTTCACTTGCCTGATGCTATCTGAGTACGCGTGGCCACTCTAGTTTATTCTGTGCTCGCTGCAGAAAACCAATGTAAAATCTGTGTTAAACTAACATAAACGTGATTATGTTTGTGTTTTTTGACAACAATGAATGTGAATTTGACAATAATGAACATGAATTTGACAACAATAAACGTGAATTTGACAAGAAATAACACAAACATAATCACGTTTATGTTAGTTTAATACAGATTTTACATTGGTTTTCTGTTGGTATCCAAAGTGAGCCAGGATATGTATCTACTTATATAGATATATATATAAATTTGAACGAATAGTGTTTTTGTCATCTGGGGACCTCAAAACAAAAAGTTATCATGGTCTCGGGCTTAAGTCTTACCATAAGTCCGAGACCAGAGGGTCTTAACATAGTACCCGAGTATAGGGTACTAGCCTCTTCCCTATAGGGGAAATTCCTAAAATAAAAAAAAAAAAAACACCTGGAGATATCGTGGATTAGTACCTATATACCAAATTTCATCAAAATCATACAACTGGTGTCGCCTCTAGCTCTGTACACATCCACCAAGACAGAGATCACGTAAAGATCACTTTTTCGGGTTCAGGGAGCACCAAAACAAATATTTTCACTAACAACTCAAATTAAAAAATGTTTACTAAAACAACAATACTTATACTAAGTATAGGGGGAGAATATAAAAACGTGCAGAGGGTAGTCATCAACAATATGATCTTCAGTTTGTCGATCCACCCCCAGTCACAAGAGAGGTGTTCCACGTAGCCCATCTTTGCTTTCTAGTAGTTTTAAGTTTATCATACGGTTTGTTGCAACCTGAACAAAATTAATCTGTAAGGTTTTTAACCCTCCTGTTCAATTTGCACTTGCATCAGTGCTAGAAAAAAATGTTGTTTGGGTTAACATATAGAGCCAAGTCACGCCCTTATCCAATTAGGAACTTCTCTAATTATATTGTGAAGACTCATCAACCCTCCTGGAAAAGCACACAGTTGGCAATAGTTACCATGTGGATCATAGTCTGGCAGTTGGCCCCAAAATCACAGGATTGGACAAAATCTGTCCGACTTAAGACTTTCAGAAGTCGTATCTACCTTATATCGCATTGGCGTGAAGTCTGTTTAGTACAGTTCATTTGTCAGTCCTTAGAAGATTTAACTATACCATTTACAGGAACAGTTAAGCTGGCACTCACTCTGATTCAACCATCAAAACCTCCCCAGATTAAGTCCAGGCTGTTTCAGACAAAAGGTTTTCTTCAATTAAGGTGGAGGCCAACTGAAAATATGGAGTCCAGGACCGTTAATGCTGCTCTCCAAAGGGAGATCTTGCAAGAAGGGTAACTGGGTTTCTGGTATTTGCAGTAGTTGCCACGGGTGAATACAAAGTGAAATCGTACATGGTAAATTTCTACGACAGGTTTTTAGTAAAACCATTTTAGGGAATGGAAGACAAAAGTTATGTTACACTTACTACTTTATTTACATACAATACATCAGAAGCCCTGCTACAAACTGTTGTACACTTATTCCCACTTCTTAGATATATCAATATACTCTCCATCAGGACTATCATAGTTTTCAATTGGTGGAGTAGCGACAGGGCCCTTAACCTTAAAAGGCAAAAATGCTGGGTCAATCTGTAAAAGAGAAAAAATACAAGTTTTAAAAATTTTGTTTAGTGTCTTTGATTTCCTTAAGGTTTGTGACAGACATTAAAAAATGGTCACAACATAGGAGGGTGTATCTGAAATCCACCAAGAAACTTCGGGAGTTGATTTCTTCATGAAAAATAATATACAAATTGCCCACTTTAACATTGGTCCTAAAGTGTTGGTTTTTCATCTCTTTGAGTCTGTATGTGTTTTTAATAAATAGCCTACATAATATTTTAGGAACCACTTGAGATTTTGACTTGAAACTTTGTAAAGGACTTGCTCATGTTTAAGTCTGATTTGGTATTTAATTTGATGTAAAAACAGGCAATTTTAAAAAATTATCAAAGTACCAAAAAGAGTAAAATGTTATGCTGCAAAAGATGGTAAATGATTTTGAAGATCACACAACCCCATATCTGAGTTATTGCAATTTTTGTAATGAAAGGATGCAAATTCTATGTGAAAATCATGTTTTTATTCATAAAATGACTATGACATCTATTGGCTGCTTGATCGTTAAAGTCATTATATCATCTTTTACAACATAAATTTTGCCATTTTTTAGTGTCTAGATTTTTATATTTACAAAATTTGATTTAGTTTTAGCCAGATCAATTTTTAGTTTTTGAAATTTTAAATGACCACTATTTCAAATCAAAATCTCAAGTGGTTCCTAGAATGTGATGTGTTTATGAAAAACATAAAAACCAACAGACGGGAAGCCAAGATCTTTAGAATTCCATGTTAAAAGGAACTTTTTAATTCATTTTATGAGAGGGATTAGCTTTGTCGTTTCTAAGTTAGCGTTGTCGTTTCCAAGTTTGTCGTTGGATTTCAAATACACCATTATACAGGCCTACTATAAAGGTAACTGCTAATGTTAGGTGGTCTAAAGACTTTAATTTCAGAAAGTTAGTCTTTTGACACTATACTGAATAATTGTGAACCACAAAAATGTGATTAGCTAGGATGTACATAATAGAAACAGCCATGGCATTTGAGGTATGATATAAATTAATACATTTTCATAATGAAATATACCTTGCACTCACACTGGACTAACATACAAGATGGTAAATGCATACAAAAGGTGTTAAATATCACAATGAATTTCAATCAATCCTTCTTATCTGATCAGTTTCAGGCCTTATGCAAATCAGATTTAAGAATCAAATAGGCTTTGTTCATACAATTCAATAACTATAATAATTGAATTAAACCTAAAAAAATGCTTATGACTAAAAAAAAACCAGTGTGACATGATCCATAGTGAGAATAATTAAAAAAGGCATACACTTAAAATTATAAATATGTGTTTCTTCTTAATTTTTGAACCACAAGTGAAGACCTTGCCATTATATTTAAGTAATGATGTTTAAGCAAAATGTGAAGAATCACTTAACTTTCTTTATCAATCAATCAATAACAATTCTTTTTTTACAATTTCATTAAGACATGTCATGGTGTCAAAATAAAAATAAATTACGTTCTCTATTCTTGCTTTACAGTTTTAGCTGTTGTAGCTTGTAGCTTTACATTGGTGACATGCTGAAGTATTCGTCCAATGAATAGAGAGGTCAGTCCACAAGCCAGTCTTGCAGTTTTTTCTTGAGTTCTAGGGCTTCCAGATTCTTCATTGTTGTAGGCAGTGCATTGTTGAGTTTGCGCCCCATATAAGATGTTTTCTGCTGTACTGTGTTGTATGGTGCACTAGAAGTATATAGTCTTTCGCTTGCCTTGTGTTGTAGTGGTGGAAATTCTCCCCTTGTGTGAAGTCCTGCTGGTATGTGTGGGTAATCACAGAATGGATGTACAAACAAATCACTGTTAAAATACCCAGTGTTTTAAAGGCTTCTTTGTAACTCTCTGTTGGTTTGAGATCAGCAAGTGTTCTAATTGGCTTCTTTTGTAGAATAAGAATTTTACTCAGATTTTGCTTTGTTGTACTACCACAAACTGTCTAACCATATCTGATGTGAGACTCCACCAAGGCATAGTAGGCCATTTTTGCTTTATAAAGACCTCCAATCCACTTCATTCTTCGCACAACAAATATTCCTGATCCTAGCTTTTTACTTGAAGAGTTGACATGGTTGGTCCAGGAGAGATCAGAGTCTATAGTGACTCCCAGTAATTTGGTTTCTTTTTCCACAAAGAGTTCAGGAATTTCTGGTGTCTCATCCTTTCGCATAATGAAATTGATACAAGTTGTTTTTTCCGGGTTTATTGCTAGGTCATTTTGAATGCAGTACTGCAGCGTTTTATTTGTTGAAGAGATTATTTCTGTATTAAGTTCTTGTGCGGTGTCTGAGTTAAAAAGAAGCGTTGTGTCATCAGCATACATTATGGTCTTCACTTTGTTGTAATTTATGAAAGTTGGAAAATCATTAATGAAAAGGACAATCAAAAAAGAGCCCAGCACTGATGTGCTGGGCTCTCCTCTCCTCTCCTTGTGGTGCTCTCCTCTGGTTGAAAACTGAGTGCTGGATTTGAAGGAAGTCTTTATCCCATCTACCGTCTTTTGTATTTCTACAATCTTTTGGCGTCCTTCCAAATAGCTCACTATCCAGTCTCCTGATCTGCCTCTAATGCCTAAAGCTGCTAATTTAGTCAGGATAAGGGCATGCCCCAAGCAGTAAAATGCCTTACTGTAGTCAACCAGGACGGCTGCTACAAGTCTGTTACTCTCCAGCTGATCTGTGACAAATTCGACCAAGCTGACAAGGGCACTGATTGACAACCTTCCTTCAAGAAGCCATGTTGGTGTTTTGTTTTTAGGTCTTGTTTTATCAGATGTTCAATCATTCTTTGCATTACATTTTGTTCTATTATTTTTGAAAAGGCGGATATCAGAGAGATTGGCTGATAATTCTCTACTTTTGTAGTAGGTCCTTTTCTGTGTTTTGGATATATCTTTGATTGTTTTAATGCTGATGGAAAGTGTCCTTGCTCAAATGACTTGTTAATTAGACTTACTAGTGGGACGGCTAGTTGTTCAGCACCAATACTTAATGACTTTCGATGGAACTTCATCTAAACCTCACAACAGTTTTGATTTTATTGTTTCTATTACTTCATTTATGTTAGTTGGAGCAAGCTTTAAAGTTTCCACAGGTTGTAAGGTGGGAGGATTTGGAGTAGAGGGCCCATTATAGTGTAGGTAATTTCTGATTTTTTCCAGTGTTTTTTCTGCTATTTCTTAAAAACATGTATTTAAGTGCTCAGCAATCAGCGAGGGATTGTTTTCTATTTTACAGTTAATTTCCGTTTCTAGGAGGGTGTCACATGTATTTTTTGCCTGCTTCTCTGTATTGATTATGTTCCACAGTGCTTTTGACTTTAGTCAGATCTGTTTATATGTTCTGTTGCTACGTTGCCCTTGAGGTTTCTAAGTGTAAGATCGTAGTTCTTTGCCTTACTGTTCATTATCTTACTGTTTGTTTATACGTTAAAACCAATAGATATGTTTGGTTCTGCTGTAAGCAGGGTATCATCAAATATAAGTTGAGTTGGTTTTAGGAACTGTAAGGTTGAAAATGAATAAAACTTAAACACTTTCTGCATAGTGAATGCAAAACAACTGGGTGTGGAATTAATCATTAATTCACAGAATGCAAAGTCCAAGAATAAACAATTGTACACAACAAATAATAATAAATGAGTCGAGTTTGGTGGACGTAATATAACAAAGTATTTTGTTATAATAATTCATGAGATGTGAATCGTATATAATAAAAATTTTGACTATACATTGTAAGTTTATTCAAGTACTTGATAAAAATTATGACTGATTGGTCGATATAAAAAACTTGACGAACCTGAATAGCTTCTTGATACAAGTCCTCAGACTCCTGGCGCAGATTTTCCAGGGCGCGAGCCTGGGAGTATGCGATCCGATCCATCATCTTGAAATCATCCAGCAGCAGCCTGTGACGATAGCGGGCCCAGTCCTTGATCAGCCACACTCGCGCATCCACCTCCGCCTCTTCCAGGGCTGGTGCCTGGCGCATCCGTATCCTACATTACATTGTGAAATATCACATCAACTGCAAGTTGACATTATGTCAATTCTTAAAAATATAAATATTACATTAAACAGCACCAGGAAAACCTTGAGCGACCGAAAGTCTGTTACCCATTAAACTATTTTTGAATGTAGAGTCTAAGTCTAATATTCTTAGGGAAAATATTAGTTTTATATGTAACACAAACTCTTTAATAGTGGAGATAAAATACATAAAAACTAAAATAAGTTCACAAAAATTGCAAATTGCTAATCGGCTACGGGATTTTCATTTTATTACAAAATTGACTTCAGGTGAACAAACAGAGCCCTTGGACCCACCTAATAATGACTAATGCTGATTTCAATTTGTACAAATTTGGAATAATGTTAATGAGTTACTACAACCATGTACTGTGACTTAATTACATGAAAGGGTGATATTGAACATGTACATTATGATTTTCTTCACCATTTTTAGGGAGAAGCAACAAATGCATTATACACACAGGGGAGCCAGCCTGTAGCGTGGGACTCTCACCCACTAAAAAAACCTCCTCTACTCTTTTGGACATAGCCTGAAAACTTGTTATCACATGGCTTCAAGCTAAGCCTACATATGGTCCCAGGACAACCTTAAAACTGGTCTATACCAGTTTTGAGGCTGACATTGAGTAAAGCAAATTAAGTTGCCATTACATATGGTAAGTCTTTTGGCTGTCCATTATAACTAGCTTCCCTTTCACCTTTGGTCCCTCCATTTGCAGCGGCTGGGAACGGAAACATTGGGTTTGGTTTCCAACCTGAGGATGTGGTCCCTGGCTGTTGTACATGGATACCCTGTCAGTTGAGTCTTGGCCAGTTGGAGGACAGAGCGGGTCCGCCTGTTTGAACCTGACCACAGCTGTCTCAGGAGCACGGGAGTTGGCCCTCTGAAAGGTCAATTTGGCTGCCTGATCCATTCCATCCTTTCCTTTCCTGCTATATCCTATCCTTCCGGTAACCTGCGCAAAATTCCCGCTTGTGGAAGACGTGCCAAGCAGCTAATGCTGGGGTTTCCTAATCCAGCAATAACAAGCCTACTTATGCTTGGCACCCTCAGGGCTCACTCACTTTCTGGCCGACAAAATACTTGTTAAGGCACAGCCCACATCCCGGACTAAGCCTGCCTCCTTTGCCTGGAGGATGCCCTGGACTAGTGGAGAACACAATACCAGTTGCCCACACCCTCCATCATTTTGAGGCAGATTGAGTCCTCCGACAACACACCAATACATCTTACAACCTCTAGAAATGGCCTTTCCCAGCGTGGGCAAAAAAAGCATGCTACACATCATTGGGAATGCCTAGGCAATCTTAACTCGGAATCTTTCTTCACTCATGATAGTAATATATATGTTATTTAATTAACATTTATATGGAATTTACCTATCACATCACTTCTATAATTTAAAAATAGAATTCTAGAATTTACACATTGTTTAAAGTGTAAATAAACTTAAAGTGAATAAAATAAACATCTGATACTGCTGCATAATTAGTTCTGTCGAAGAGGCAAGCAAAATAAATTGTATTTGACAAGAATAAAGTTAATGAGAAGTATACCTGCACCACATTCTTAAGTGAACAAAGAATGACTGTCAATAGCTAATAATGAATGACATATTTGTTATGATATTCAAATTTAATAGCCTATCTTATGGATGTTGATTCACGATTATATTTAACCACTATAGAATTTTGCCAAAAATAAGTTGTAATGTAATGTACCGTAATCAAGGTATATAAGGCAGATAAGGTATATAGTAGAGTCTCTTTAATCCGGCCGTTCAATACTCCGGCACGATCAGTAATCAAGCGCTGTGCGCACTGCAGTCTGCGCAACAATGGTGGTCCATTGTTGTTTTTGCAGTTCTAAACAGCGGATCTTTCCGAAAACAGCTGTAGCGCAGGATAAATTAGATGCAGCTGGAACTGGTTTTGGAAGAAGTTCTGCGGGCTCTGTGGAACTAGCTGCAGCTGTTTCGCGTAAGTAGAAGCTCGGCACATCTCAATCCCTGATAGGTTAGGTTCAAGGTTATTGTACCCAGCCCTCACCCCACTTCCGATCCATCCCTGTTGTTTTGCAGTTGTGTGTGACTTTTCACACCTGTCCACTTGTGCAAGTTGTTCAACAAACTATTTATTTAATGATACGTTTTCTCTGGAAATGGGAATTATGAAGGTTTAAAGCCTTATTCAAGCAACTTCTTCAATTCAGTTTTATGTAGCGGTCCCTTGAGATTCAAATTATTCTAGTTCTACTGTAGATGTATGCAGAGTGATTGTCACAAGTGAGTTAAGTGAAAGCGATTGGTGAGTAGAATGCAAGTGCAGTGCGATGTCCCAAAAACGTCAACAATCAATAACTTTCATAAGTATTTATCATACTTATCGTTAAATTGCTTAATTATTTAATGCACCCCCATTAATCTGGCGTTTTCGGTAATTCGGCCCTATGAATCCCAATATAGGGCCAGATTAACGAGATCCTACTGTATAATAATTAGGAACTTTAGAAGGTATAATGATATTGTAAATGAGGTAGGTCTATAAGTTACTCATGATGAGCCATCTCAAGCCTTTTATAACTTAAGGGACTTTAAACCGCCAGTAAAATTGTATTGGCTTCACTGATTAATGGATAGATGTTCGAGTTGGGACCAAGTTATTGAGTCATTGCAAATGGCAAGGTACCGGTACCGGTAATGTTAAAAGAAAGTTTTACTGTGAGAGAAATTAATAATTTTCCTAATTTAATGGGATATTTATTTCAAGTGCCTAATGATAAGTTTTTGCTAACGGTACTGATATATTGAAGTTTTGAAAATTACTTAAATTCATGAGAGTAAATTAAGTCAAACTCAAGAGTCAATTAAGTAGTAGACTTGTATAAAATATTTGAAGAATTAATTCAAAGACAAATAAAACTGTTTTTAATAAGTTATTGAAAAATGTCACTTACAACTTACTGTAACTTACAGGTTTACAACTTACTTAGATTATAACTATACAACTCACTTTAAATCTTCAGGTTTCAAAAGAACTGCTGGCACTTCACATTCATCTATAGGTTTGAGCTGTCTAGCATTCTTCTCTAAACGGCGGATCTGTTTTTCTAGTTTTTTCTTTTTTTTTTCTTCTCTAGCTCTAAGAATTGCAGGATCAAGCTTCCTCTTTTTCTTTAAAGGCTCACCACTAAATAAACAATTATCTTAATTTAAAAAACAGTGGTGAAAAGAAGTGTAAGACATACAGTATAAAACGGTTGACCTGCCCAACCGAGTGACAACTTTCACTGCCTTGTAAATCATAAATGGTACTGCCGTTACTGCTGCATATACGAGTGTGAGTGATAAGTGAAGTACTATCTGTCACACATAAGTGAGTTATGAGATGCTACCATTTGATCGCAAAGACACTTTCCCGCATGACAACCATTTGATCAAAATTTCAAAAATTAATAATTATTAATAAATAGGTAGCTGAAACCAACTTATCGACATGACATTTGCCCGCATAACCATTTGATCATTTCAAAAATTAATAATTATTAATAAATAGGTGGATGAAACCAACTTATCAACATGACACTTGCCCGCATGACCATTTGATCGACATTTTAAATAATTAAATAAATAAGCAGAAACCAAGTTATCGACAAGATATTTGTCCATATTACCATTTGGACAACTTTTTTAAAATTTAATAATTATCATAAAATATTATGCTGAAACCAACTGATCAACAAGTTACTTGCTCGAATTTCCATTTGACCGACTTTAAATTAAATAATAATAGCTGGTCCTACCACTTTTGTGGCAAGACACTTGTGCGACTTTCCCCCTACCGTTGCAACCCTGGCCAATGATCACCAGTCCAAGCGAGGAAGCGGGGCGAGGAAGTATCAGAAAGCATGACCACGCAGGTGACACAGGTGTGGCAGTATTATACCCGACCTGGCCTCAAAATTCCCGACAAATACTGGTATCTTCGTACATTTATAAAACTTGATTATTTATGACATTGCTATATTGTCTACTATTTTAAATTGTCAAAAGAAATGCTAGTAATTCATACCGGAAACCTATATTGAATAATATATATGTAAATACCCCCGTCGCAGCAAACCTGCGTACTAAGCGAATTTTCATTGCATATAAATGTCTTAAACTGCATAAAGCCACTTCCCAAGTTCACAAATAAGCGAAATCATATATAAAATTTTAACTAGGAGTACACCCTTATATCGCGTATGAGGATTGAGCTCACAGTTAACAATACAAAAAAAAATGTTTCAATTGACAATATACCTCATAGGCTCCCCATTATAACTGCAGCTTGACAATGACATACAAATCCAGAACATGACAAACAATGAGGCCTGAAATCTGTCAATCAGTCAGTCAGACAAAGTGCATATGAAGTAGTTATACTCACCCCTCAGTCTCACTGAGGGCTGTATCATCTAGGCCCTCATAATAATATTAGCTGAAGATTTAGATAAAATATAATATGTTGGCGACAATAAAGGCCCCCAATCAGTGAGAGCACGTGGTTTAAAAGTAGTTATTTATACTTTTGTCCCACTAGAGGACCCATCAGGATTGTTATTTAATTGTAGCTTAATACTGCTGTAAAAATATATATATGTATAAATACAGAACTTGATGAACAATAACTTTGAACATCAGTCAATTGGTTTTGAATACCTAAATATTTAAAACTCCAATCCAGAGGTTTTAATGTAATATATAAGCCTTACTAGAGGGGGGGCTATGCCCCCCAGGCCTCCGATTGTTATTGTAGCTCGATACTGTTGTTCAAATACATAGCCTATAAATGCAGAACTTAAAAAACAATGACGCTTAAATCAGTCAATTTGTGTTTAAGAAGAATAAATTGCCTTATTTGAAAAAGAAAGAAAAAGTAGTATCTAATGTTAAATATAATATAGTAATTCAAACTCTTTGACCCACTTCTTAGAACCCACCAGTCATTGTTTCAAGGTCTAACATTTTGTATACATCTTAATATATATAAATGGATCCCTATTTCCCTTGGTCACGCCATCACTTGAGAATTAGTGGACCAAATTGAATAATTATTTTTTTTGTGTTCGTTTATATCAGGACAATGTTCTTATAAAAGACAATTTTTAATCCGACCTAAGGGCTCTGCCCCACAGGCCTTCAAAGTTCCCATTGATTTGATCTAAGTTCAGTTAGTTACACCAAGTAGCTGCAAAAATACTTGAAAGGCATAAACATTTGTTGATTATGGAAATAAAAAACTACTTGAATGGAAACTCTCATTTTTTGAACGAGTATTTGAAATAAAATAAATTCAATGACATTAGGACAGGACAACATCTGTTGGGCCAGCTAGTTATATATATTGAAGATTACGTGTATGGCTCAGTTTTAATAGACGCTGTGTAGCATTTAAATTTCCAAAAACATTGTGATCACATTCTTTTTAAGTAACGGTGTATTATGATCCCACTTATGTTTTATATTATTGACTATCTCAAGTTTAATTTATGCAAACTTTGTTTGCTGTAAAAAATAATATGGGGACTTCTGCTTGAAACAATAGTTATTTGTGTATTAAGGGAGTAAAGTGCAACTTTGTTCCCTAAGGGAAATTGTTGGCGCCCGACGCCGTAGGCGAGGGCGACAAATTTACACACAACATTTTTCCCACACCCCAAAACCACAAGCATTGATAAGTATTCACATTCACAATCGCTGTCCATTTTGGTTACGAAATGCGTAATAACTAAACTCGGAACGTTAATTGCAGCTGGAGCGTAATATTAATCAGCTGATCCAATTCCCTTATAGCTGCAGCATTAATGATTGCAGCGAAATGTCAGCTGATTCTGTTCCGCGGGAGACAAAGTATTACTATACTCCTTCATTACAAGGAGTAAAATTTGACTTTACCAAGTAGGTTGGGGGAAACAAAATTTATAACACAAGATAGGAGTGTTTCCCGGCTGTATCACTGATGGAATCGGCGCTATCAGGAACACGCTGATAGGAGTGTTTCCCGCGAACGTATTCAAAATGTGGTGTTCCAGCGCCTAAACCTCTTGTATATTGCCACCCACCATGGCTGTGGCACAGCTATCGCGGCCTCTACCGCTGCCGCTGCATCTCTGGCCTCGTTCCCGCCCGGTTTCGTGCTTCCGCCTGACAACACCCGCCGCCGCACCGGCCCTCCTGTCGCCGCTGCCGCAGGTGCCGCGCCCGCAGCTCCTCAACTTCCGGCTCAGCAACCTGCTCGCGGACGTCGTGGAAGGCAACACGGACGCAACCGAGGTAGGGGGAACCAATAGACTTCTTGATCCTCCATGGCCCAGTGTTTTCTTGTGACAGTGCTGTGTTTACCGTGTCTCTGCCCGGCTTCCACCGTAAGTCTCTATTTTTGTTCTTTGTCTTTTGCTTAAGGTTCTTTAGTTGTCCAATTTTACAGACCGTCCTGTCTTGTACTTGTTAATCTCTTTATCTCGGACACCTTTTGTCTTCGGCCATCGTGTTCCGAGTTTCATTTGTTAGTTATAAGTTTGTTGACCCTTATGGTCGGGGACGTTCTGCCCTGTGGCCCTTGAGGCATTGTAACTTAGGTTTACAGTTACTTTCTAAGTCTTATTTGGCCCTTCTGGTCGGGGATGTTCAGCCCCGTTGGCCCTATCGGCAATGTACGTTTTTCTTTATCCTTTCTGAAATAAAGTACTGTGGCCGGAAGCCCTTCTGGCAACCACCACGTGGTATGCAGTTGCCGCTGGCTCCCTCGTCTGGTCGGCGCTGCCGCGCGGTACTCCAACGCTCTCTCTTGCCTCGCCTCAAACGAGGGAGAGGGAGCGGCTCTGCACCGGCAGTCATCGGCTGGACGTGGGAGGCAGAGCATACCACAACAACAAGCCAATCAGAAATTGGCTTCGTGCTCCTCTTCCGCCAATGGGGCACGCGGTGGCACCTGGAGTGTTTCAAAAAGCCTGTGTACTCCTTCTTATGCACGTCAAAAACGTGACGTCCTGCAGTTTTATTGCTTACCTGGATGATTGGCTACTTTACAGCCTTGACTACTCGATTCTTTGTCGAGCTGTACAACTCATCCGCCGCTTGGGCGTGACTATTAATAATCAGAAATCCATCTTTCGACCTACCCTGTCTTTGTCCTACTTGGGTTTCCGCATATCTTCAGCGGACTGCACGCTAACACTCGAACCGGTCACTCTTGACCGTTTGCACAAACTTCTTGCCTTTGTCCGCCCTGGTTCTCTCAAAGACCGCCAGCGTATCCATGGCTTCGCCACCTGGATATTATACAACATCAGATGGCCTCTGTTTCTTGCGGTCGATATTCTAAGGGGGGACCCGTCTTGGCTCACCGCCGCACTCGCTTATCTGGATATCTCACAGCCTCATAGATTTCACGACGCCCCCATCCGGCTGGACATCTTCACCGATGCCACGCCTCACTCTGTTGCGGCTTAAGCACCGGCCCTGCGCGAGGGTTTTGCCCAGGCCTTCCAATCCCCTGCCGAGATAAGCCATGCTGAAATGGTAGCTGCCATCCTGGGCCTGCGTTGGGCTACCTTGCGTTTTTCAGATGTCCACATGGTCCTTCACTCGGACAACGCTTCGGTGGTCGGAGCCCTCCGCTCCAGCAAGGGTCGCGTCTTCAGGCGTTTCGATGTCCGCCAACTCTTTTTGTCTGTCTTGCCTTTACTCAAAGATAATACTTGGCAAGTTGAATTTGTTTCTTCCATCTCCAACCGAGCTGAAGGTCATTCCCAGTCGATCCTCCGTACCCTCCATGACTCCGCCAGTTCTACAATGGGCCTCCGCCTCTCGCGGGACTACGGACGATGGCAGGAATATTGGTCAGCCACCACCGACGAGCGCCGCACGCCGCCATCTTTACCTCTTATCACCTCCCGCTCTTGAGTTGTTTCATATTTAATATGTCCTTCCGACTCGGGATGTTCTGCCCGAAGGTCCTGCGTGACCGTTTATGTCAAACCCAATCTTAAATAAATGAGGACAGCAATGTAGAGTCTCCTCTGGGCTCTCGTTGCGCGGCCGTCATTGCCCTCGCTCCTCTCCCCGGCGCTGGCGCGCTGTACACCGCATTCGGGTGCCTCGGGTTCGAGGTAGGCGAGTGCGGTGTACAGCGCGCCAGCGCCGGGGAGAGAAGCGAGGGCAATGACGGCCGCGCAGCGAGAGCCCAGAGGGCTCACCATTTTCCACAGACATGATCACTGATGGTCGACATAGGCAAAGAATACTTTTTCGCCGCTGCTCTTATAAACAATACCGTATCAGAGCTAAAAACCACAATGTTGTTATTAGTTATGGCGGGAATACTGTATTTACGGCAGGGATGAGTCGTAACGGTTGACAAGAGTCACATCCACGGAGTATAATTAAAGTGTCCGGGTCAAAACTGGAATAGGCCTGTCGTAAATGTGAAACTTTTTTTACATATAAGTTGTTTATCTCTTTAAATAGCATGGCATTATGCGCGCTTAAATTTTGAATAAAAATATGCCTTATTCATGAAAACAATCGAACAAACGTGAAAAAAATTACATGTCTTAGTTAGACATAATATTTTATTTTAGCAAAAAGTCGTCAGATATAAACGATTAGAGCATGCCTTGTTTAAAACAAATGTAGGCCTACCTATAACGAATGACTGCTCAACTTTGCAGGTTAGTTTAGAAATATTTAAGTTTACAAATATGTACGTGTCCGGGTCAAGACCCCCTGTCCGGGTCTAACCGGTTTTACGAAATGATATGTTATGTTTCAGTTTAGGTGTCTTGAAATTTGTCCAGATAACAAACGTTGGTTCCAATATTACTTTTAAACATGCATTGTCAGGAACAACATTATCATGTTATGTTTGTTTATTTCATTTTTATTTTAAGTTTAATTGAATAACAAACTAAACTAAACAAACATAACTTAGGTACGGTAATTACAAACACAAAAGCTATTAAATATTAATCAGTGTTAAAAATACCAACCTAATTAATATACCATAGCCTATCGAACAATTTTATTTGGTTCTTTATTTTGTTCCACTTATGAAAGTATACCCGAGCCGAGTAAGATCAAAACCATATTGGATTCGCCTGGTAAATTAAATGCAAGTTAAACAAAAGTCATAGCTTATTTTGGATTTAAAATTGTTATCACTTTACCCTTGTTTCTGGCAAAAACAAATGTGATTTACAAACTCTAGAGGTAAATTTAGATGAGGTTAGTTCAATGAAATTGATCATTTTCAATCAGGCCTAGGATGAACTTGTGCCAAAAGGCACAATTGTCCAGAGACTTAAGTTTTACCTTACGGAACAATTTTGGAAAAGTTTATTGTAGATAAAAATGAATAAATTTAGACAAAAATTTGATTAAAACAGTGGTGTATGGACATCATAAATTATGCCTAGAAAATTAAAGTCGATAGGCATACCTTCAAATATTAACCTCCAAAAAGGACCTAACTTATTGAGTTTGCCTTATTGAGTTTGAATAAACCCTTATGTAGGGCAGTTCTGGTAATGTAATTTTCATTTTTGTAAGAAAATCAATTTATATTAAACTTAAGTTTTCAATCTGAAAAAAGGAAATAGGCTAGACCCAGAATATGGTGACAACCAATGTGCCACATTAAGTTTTAATAACATATCATCATAGTTAAAAGCACGATGTATACGTAGCTATAGTTTGTTCTTTTTTCTGTTCTTGCAAATGTTCATTATTGTCATATTGTAAAGTTGCATTGGTGAAAGCCGTCAATAAATAAATAAATAACCAAAACATCTCATTTTATTTGGTAACTTACCGTACGTTTAGCCTTTTTGAACAAATTAAGACTTTCTACTGTTAATGAGTGGAAATTATAATGTAAATAATTAAATATATTAGCGTTTAATCACGAAAGAAGGAGGTTTATCACTTTAATACTTATAAGAATGCATCTTTTAATTAGTAGAAAATAAAATATACATACAACTTTTAAAAGCTAATAATATTTAAACCTTAGTTTTTGTGTTTCAAGTTACAAAAAGAAGTTTTTTTCCTAGTCAACATGAACATGAATAACTACAGTTCTGTAGTGAATCTATGGCACTGTGACTTATGTTACTCTATAGTTGAAACATAGACGTTGGCTAAATATCAACAATTCCAAGTACTACTAAAATGGCTCCTAATGTTAATCTTATGGTATCAAAAAAATATTTGTTTTAAAGATAATTTTATTATTACTTAACCAAAAATTCCCAATAACGAACTAGACCGAGATTTCGTACTATAGAATATATCTCTAAAGTTTGAAGTGGATCTGTAGAGGCGTTTTTGAGTTATTTTGGTCACAGACACGCCAGTTCCAGTTGATTCTCTTACCAGTCTAAGCAGTAAAGTTATGTATAAGGATTTTCCCTCACTTCGTTCACTCAATAAATTATTTTCGATAAGAATAACATGGGAGCTGAGGACGCAGGTTTACTGCAAAAAAGGATACAAAATATGGGTTTTTATGCAAATATGAATATAAGTCAACTAGGTTAAGCCACATACCAAGTTTCATCAATATAAATTCATAGATAAGTGATAGTAACTGGGGGCCGAGCTTTGCTCGGGGGAAGGCCAGTCAGTTTGTTTAGATGACTTGGAGTAATATTTCACCACTTCCCCATACTGATAATCATCAGATTTGTATAACTCATTTGCCTCTTTTCTACATTTTTAAGGTCACTCCAGTTGTTATTTATAGCTCAATGTCCCTTTGATTTATTTTACTACTCCTTTTATGTAATATTCACTCAAATCTTTTAATCTCTGCTCTCAGGAAACCACATGTTAATAATCATATACAACATGAGTATATTACTTTGACAGTTCCCTGGTTGATTATGAACAGCTGTTACAATTCTTTTGTTTTGATTTGAAATTCCATAAGCCCAATGTTAATTTTTTTAACTTTTCATTAGTGAATTTCCTATGAAAAGTGAACTATTAGCATGACCGGCACGGTGAAACTTAAGCCCGGGAAGTTCCTAACGCGACCCCCTGAACACGTTTTGGGGGGTCTTTCAAAATTGTATATATATATGTGTGTTTGCACTCTAGCGGTCATATTTTTTGTCCGATTTACTTCAAATTTGGTAGGGGCATTCCTTTTTGTAATCAGTTGGACAAGTTCGTTGGGCAAAACAATCGGAAAACTCTAACCCTCTTTTTTGGGGATTTTAAATTTTGAAATTTGAGTTTTTGAGCCCAAAAAGGGTCAGATAAACCCTAAATGTAAGATTGTAGGATAAGAGGTTATAGAATGTAAAAAGCCGAAAATTTTAAGCCCCCCCTCATCATTCTAGCACTAATACTTACCGAGTTATTAAATAAATTTAAATTGAGTAAACACAGTACGTTGTCTTATGGGGATTTTACATTGGAAAAGGCTGTTTTTCATATCTTGATGTAGTTTTATCACTCCTAACACCCCCATACCGATTTTTGATCCTGATGGCACATCCTCCTAAGCTTATAATTCACAACATTGCCATCCCAATACTGCATTTAAATAGAACCAGGTATATCAGAACAGCCAAAAACTGAATATTTTCCATTTTGCTAAAAATGTCACAATTTTTTTTTAAACCCGTTATTTGATTTTTGAAAGTTTTTACTGGGGAAATTCACTTCCCTAACATCAGCGTGCTGCGTGCGAACTCGTTTTAGTTTTTTTACATTATTTGATTTTTCCTGGGGATGAAGCCTGTCTAGAACTTATTTTTATCCCAGAAATTAGTTATTTCGCACATTTTAAGGAAATCGATAGAGCCGTTTTTGAGATTCGTGTAGCAAGCAAGCAAACCTTACTCATATTAGAGTATCGGATATGCCATTTTAATTATTATCCTTAAGAATAACATGGGAGCTGAGTACGTAGGTTTACTGCAACAAGGGACACGAAATATGGCTTTTTAAACAAATATGAATATAACTAAACTAGGTGAAGCCACATACCAAGTTTTATTAATTTATGTTAGTAATTAAGGGATACATAGTATTTCACTTATTCTCCATCAAAATAGCATGGGGCTGAGTACGCAGGTTTGCTGCTACAGGAACTATCTCAGTAAAATTTTGTTTGTGCAAATAACAATTAACACAACCAGATGAAGCCATATACCAAGTTTGGTCAGTATACGTTCATAAATAAGCAAGCTATAAAATATTTCTTATTTTCCATAAGGATAACATTGGACAACGTACTGTGTTTAGCACTTTCAATATCTCTGGAACCAATTGACGTAGAACAATGATCAAAACACCAAATTGTGTTTTTTTAAGCTGAATCCAGTGATGAAAATAAAATTTAATTAACTCAAACATTTTATATTAACAATTCAAAAACCCATTTTTGGGGTACAAAAACCCCTAAAAATACCCCTTCGGATAGGTCAATCTGTCTGGTTTTCGAAATTAGAGTCATAAATGATGCTTTACACGTTTGTACAAAATTTCATCAAAATCGGACCATTTTTACGAGAGTTATCGTGCTCACAGACATATATATATGTATGTATATAGATATACAGTTTTGAACGAATGGTGTTTTTGGCATCTGGGGACCTCAAAATGCAAAGTTATCATGGTCCCAGGCCTAGGTTTTACCATGCCGACTACGGTAATACCTTCTTCCCTATAGGGGAAATTCGCTAAAAAGATGCTTAGTGAACATAGTTAAGTATCCTTAGTTAGTTGAAAATTATGCGATGAAATAAAGGAATATCTATACAGTCAACTCCCGATTATCCAGGTTAATGACCAGTTGGAGGGTCACGGGTAACCCAAAACCACAGTTAAAACAAAGGGATTCAATAAATTGAATATTAAAAATATAGTAAAGGTTTATCAACATTTTCATACTACAATATTGTGTTTTAATGTCATTTAAGATATATTTATATAAATTAAATACTTTTGAAAATCTTTAAATTGTAAGACATGCTAAGACTTTACATACTATTCCTTATATTTTGAAAATTACTCATTAGGTCCGAACGGATCTAATAAATTGTAAATATTTTCTTCTACTTTGAGTCAACAGTTTGCAGCCCTGGTTCAATGTTTTGCCGCTAGGTCGCTCTGGTGACTAACTTGAACCAGTTTAGTAAAACATAGCATTTGCAACTTCTTAGGTCCGAACGGACCTAAGTGTCACTCGAAAAGTACCCCATGTTTAGGTCTGATGGGACCTACGTGGCAGCTAACGTGTTAAAACGAAATAACTTATGCATGTTTCTATCTAATATTCACTAGTAAACTTTGCAATAGTTTTTTTTTTTAATCGTTCATAGAGACATAATTTTTATTTTAGTAATGTGACTTATGAGAATTTTAACTTACAAGAATAAAAATTTTGAAAATATCGTTTTACACAACTGTACATTAATGAACACTATTTCAAAATCTTAATAAAACATTGCTTATATTATGTAATTTTGGTACAGTCATTTTTGTTTCATTTATCAAAACAACATTTACATACCTTTACATACATACATTTACATTTACCTTTCATTTTGGTTGTGTTTTATTTATTTAACTTACATAAGACATACATCAAATTTTGATTATGTCGGGAAATTTAGTTTGGATTCGGATCTTTTGAATTAGCAGGGAAATAATTAGTGGGGTTCTAGTGTATATATAAGTACACAAGTTTTAATGAATTTGTTTTTGGCATCTGGGACATTTTAGCGTCTCAAACCAAAAGTTATAACAGTGTCGGGCTAAAGCCTTAATATGCCACCTATGGTAATAGCTTCTCCCCTTTAGGAGAAATTCACTAAAATGACTTATTAGCCAAACAATCAGGGCTTGGTTAGGGAAATGTCACCCGATAGCAGTTATTTGCCTTATCAAACTTTGTGTCACCCCGATCAGGATGATTTTGACTCCTTGGATATATTTCACAATGCTCTGTTGTCAATATTACACGTTTTGCAATTGCAATTGCAGGACCTAGGGCAGAAAAAAATGTTTTTGTTCTTAGACTTAATCAAGCCATAATTTGATTTCAAGCCATAATGTGTTTTTTAAACACATTTTAAAGATTGCTAAGCTATTACAGTGAGATATTTTATGGTATGATCACGAAGCAACATAGGCTATTCATGTACAGGCTAAAACACAAAAACTGTAATTACTGGGGTTACATGGCAGTTAATAATCTGATAGGATACACCGTAAATTTTAGATTGATTATACAATGAATGATCAAAGTCAAATAACTCCTTAGATGGGTTAACTACTGGAGCATGTGTCATAAACCTAGATGGCTTTGGATAAGGAGGATATAACATTATAAATGAGCATTTTTCTTACCAAAGAACTTGCGTCACTTGGAAACAAAGTGGTGCATTTGTTGAAACTGAACGGACAAGAGGGTGTTTCAGTTTTTCGTTTATTGCCAACCTATAACATGCAGAAAAAAATACTTTGATACATGAAATTACAAATGCAAAATTTAACCTAGCTTTTAAAGACTAGCAATTTTGTTTTAAATGTCAATCTGACTGTTCAGGTGGTCTATGACCACAATGAAAATTGGTTTCAGTAAGTAAGAAAGTAACTTCCTATACCACCTGTCTTTAGTAAGTAAAGGTTGCTATGTAAATTTCGCTTTTGCGTGATATACAGTATAGTTAGCAAAATCAAAATAGAATACAAAGTATCCTGTGGTATGTACTTACATTAAATGTACGGTAACCTAAATCTACATGTTATTTTATTGCAAGATTTTACTTTTCAAAATATCAAGGTCAGAGATTGAGGTTATGTTATAATTAATTAATTGAATTTAAGTATGTAAACGTAATTACATCAAAACAGTAAAAGTAGAGTAAAAAGTAGCTACATAATCCGCTACATCTACTCTAAAAATGTAGTGCGCTACAACCAAAGCTACTTTTTTTCTAAAGTAGCAGAGCTACAGCTGACGCTACTAAAAAAGTAGCGCCCTACTCCCCAACAATGATTTTGGGCATCTATAAAAATAATATATACACACATACGAAATCAGTCTTTTAAGTTTATTAATTAATGTCTATATTTATGTTTAGATTTAGTGTTATTATTATGTAGGTTACAAAGGCCAACATAAAGGTCTAAAAACTCAAAGCACAAGATTATCCCAGGATATTACAATGCTGAGGATAAACACTTAGGTATTTCAGGTAATATGTTTCTCTCTTGGAATAGTATTTAGCCTATTACAATTTCACACTTTTATTTGGTTAATTATTTTGCTGACTTTCCCTAACCAAAAAAGTTAATTTTCCTTGAAATTTAGGTTCAGTTTCTAGTTCATATTTCCATGTATGTAACAAAATAAAAATTTAAGTCACTGTAGAGCTTTCACACTTCGTTTTAAAACTAGGAAACAAACCTTGAGAATAAGCGTAACATTTGTCCAAACGTGGTAAATTTCACAACAAAATTATAAAAATAAGCAAATAAAATTATTTATTACAAGTGTATGTGATAGAATACATTAAATGAATAACATAAATTGAAATTGTAACCAAAACTGTTTGATTTAATGTGTGATGCCTCGTATTAGTCGTCTTAGCTCCCTCACTTAGAACTGTTAACTGTTGACTGTTCCTTCCTATTCCTATTCTATTCCAATTGTTTTAGTTGAATTAAAGGTTATGTTCATGTTGTCAGTTGTTAATGTAGTTATTATTTTATTCAAGGGATTCAAGCAGTGTTACCACTAGGTAGATGAAATTTTACCCTAAACGTGTGATGAAATTACCCTAAACTTTTTGTAAATTACCCTAAGAGTTGATTTTCTTAAAAAGCTCAAAATACACCCGAGATTGGTTTTAACACATGATCAAGGCATAAAAAGTAAGTTAATATAGCACTTAATACTAGTCTTTGGCCCTATATCACACATAAAACGAAATATGTATTAAACAATTCAAATAAATATTCTGTAGTAATATTTTTTACTTAATGTGCTGGTGTCGCCGATGATAGAAACCTGCTGATACATGTTAATTCTTAACAGTTATTTGGAGTACTTCATTGTTTTATAAACTTTTTTCAGTTGTACAAATTTGTTAATGTTATTTTTTCTAAATAATAATGCCCGGAGAATATGTTTGTCATCTTATTACTATTTGATTAGATCAATAAGTTTCATTGCAAATACACCACATCACACAAATTTACACGTTATGATTTAACTAAGCAAGGTTCGTAGAGCTTTCAGACCAGGTGTGCTTATTTACATAAGAGTAATGTTCGCAGCAAAGATTTCTTACGAGAGCGTCCAGCTGATTCATAAATTAAGAACATACCATAAAATGTTGCCAACCTTAAGGGTGGAATAATGGTACAGCTATTTTTAAATTGTCACTGGACATGCAGAAAGAAAATTTGGTACTTTCTGATTAAACGGAGGCCACCCGAATATTAGTTTCTACGATATGATTAAATCAAGTTTACTTACTGCCTACGATGTAGAATAAGCTTATCGCATTCTCGATACGCCTATCGCATTCTCGGAAATCGAATCTGGCCAGCGGTGTACACCTTCGACTAGGTCAAGGTCACGGGGTAGGTCAGTGCTCCGCGCGGCAACAGTACTTGTCGTTATCGCTATCTGTTGTTGTCGGTGGACATATGTCAGTCTGCCACGGTAGTCTTTTCTAAGAGTACACCGCCCTCGTCGAGTGTGTAGTTTTTGCCTGCTATTTGCTGAGTAACGTTCGTGCTAGTGAAAATGAGTGAGCGCATCTTAATTTGGGATTTGCCTAAAACAAAAGAAGAAGCTGTGTTTTTTTACAGTCGAAAGAGTGTTTGCCGTCAAGTAAATTATGTGCCAAATAGAAGTGCTAAAACTTTGTTTGAACAGATCCAACAGCACATTGAACCTGGTTCGACTATTATGTCCGATTGTTGAAGGGTTATTTTCATGACGAACTAGAGAAGGCTGGCTTTACCCACCTGACCGTCAACCATACGCACAATCTTGTGGACCCTGAAACCGGGGCAAATACTCAACAAGTTGAGCGTATGTGGGGGTCAGCCAAATGGCGCAATAAAAGACAGAGGGGCACATCTCGTCACCATTTGGACTCGTATCTGGCCGAGTACATGTGGCGCTCGACAGCCGGTGACAACGCGTTCTATAGTCGGCCGCAACTTAACGCTGGGCAGAGCCATCGGCCCGTTGGTAATCTGGTCTATTCAGTCCCCTCCTCACCACCGGCCCTAAATAATCGCCGCTTGGCTGAACGCGTGACTCACCAAGTGCACAGTACAGTAGGAATATGTAATATGTCTTATTTTTAGAAAATAAGGAAAACTAATGTTATATTTAGGATCGTGACAAAACCCTGATAAATTTGATATCAAACTTCACGAAATTCGGACAGTTTTTAGATCTACCTTGATTATGCCAATATGTTAGTAGAAATTTACCTTTTACACCTATGTCAGGCTCATGGCCCGTTTTTTTAAGGCAAGATGACAATTTATTTATTACATCCAAGTCTAGCTTGTGACCCGTTCATAAAGAAATAACTTAATTGTTAATTAAGGAACATAATTATTCGTTTGTATATGTTTACTTTGCCTATTTAATTAAACCAGTTGTTTTATCTATGATTTCTATCACACTTTTCCAGGCTGTGGACTGGCTAAATATTTGAAACATTTACAAATGTCTAGGCGTGTTTAAAGTTTTTTTTGTATTTTTAGCGAATTTCCCCTATAGGGAAGAAGCTATTACCGTAGTCGGCATGGTAAGACCTAGGCCCGGGACCATGATAACTTTTCGTTTTGAGGTCCCCAGACCCCAAAAACACCATTCGTTCGAAACTGTATATATATTAGCGAATTTCCCCTATAGGGAAGAAGCTATTACCGTAGTCGGCATGGTAAGACCTAGGCCCGGGACCATGATAACTTTTCGTTTTGAGGTCCCCAGACCCCAAAAACACCATTCGTTCGAAACAGTATATATATATATATATATATATATATATATATATGTGTCCGTGAGCACGATAACTCTCGTAAAAATTATCCGATTTTGATGAAATTTGGTATAAACGTGTAAAGCAACATTTATGACTTTAAGTTCGAAAACCAGCCAGATCGCTGTATCCAAAGGGGTATTTTGGGGGGGGTTTTGTACCCCAAAAATGGGTTTTTCAAATTTTTTACATATAATTTTGAAAATAGTCAAATTTTAGTTTTTCCCATTGGATGCAGCTTAAAAAAACGCACAATTTGGTATTTTGATCATTTCTCTACGTCAATTTGTTACCGAGATATTGAAAGTGCTAAACACAGTACGTTGTCTAATGTTATTCTTATGGAGGAAAATAAAAATTTTATATCTCGCTTATTTATGAACGTATACTGACGAAACTTGGTATACGGCTTCATCTGGTTGTGGACCATTGATATTTGCTCGAAAAAACAATTTTTTACCAAAGGCTCCCGTAGCAGCAAACCTGCGTACTCAGCCCCATGTTATTCTTATGGAGAATAAGTAACGTGTTATCTGCCTTCATTATGAAAATAAATTAATGAAATTTGGTATGTGGCTTTACCTACATGAGTTATATTAATATTTGTATAAAACCCCATTTTTTTGTGTTCCTTGCTTCAGCAAACCTGCATACTCAGCCGCCATGTTATTCTTATGGAGAATAATTAAAATGTTATACATCGTTTATTTATGAATGTATATAGATGGAACTTGGTATGTGGCTTTATGTAGTATTAAGATACATATATATGCATTGGAAATTCGCTGAGTACGCAGGTTTGCTGCTACGGGGGTATATATTAGCGAATTTCCCCTATAGGGAAGAAGCTATTACCGTAGTCGGCATGGTAAGACCTAGGCCCGGGACCATGATAACTTTTCGTTTTGAGGTCCCCAGACCCCAAAAACATCATTCGTTCGAAACTGTAGATATATATATATATATATATATATATATATATATATATATATATATATATATATATATATATATGTGTCCGTGAGCACGATAACTCTCGTAAAAATTATCCGATTTTGATGAAATTTGGTATAAATGTGTAAAGCAACATTTATGACTTTAAGTTCGAAAACCAGCCCGATCGGCCTATCCGAAGGGGTATTTCGGGGGGGTTTTGTACCCCAAAAATGGGTTTTTTGAATTTTTTACGTGTAATTTTGGAAATAGTCAAATTTTAGTTTTTTCCATTGGATTCAGCTTAAAAAAACGCACAATTTGGTATTTTGATCATTTCTCTACGTCAATTGGTTACCGAGATATTGAAAGTGCTAAACACAGTACGTTGTCTAATGTTATTCTTATGGAGGAAAATAAAAATTTTATATCTCGCTTATTTATGAACGTATACTGACGAAACTTGGTATATGGCTTCATCTGGTTGTGGACCATTGATATTGGCTCAAAAAAAAAATTTGTACCAAAGACTCCCGTAGCAGCAAACCTGCGTACTCAGCCCCATGTTATTCTTATGGAGAATAAGTAACGTGTTATCTCCCTTCATTATGAAAATAAATTAATGAAATTTGGTATGTGGCTTTACCTTCATGAGTTATATTGATATTTGTATAAAACTCCATTTTTTGTGTTCCTTGCTTCAGCAAACCTGCATACTCAGCCGCCATGTTATTCTTATGGAGAATAATTAAAATGTCATAAATCGTTTATTTATGAATATATATTGATGAAACTTGGTATGTGGCTTTATGTGGTATTAAGATACATATATATGCATTGGAAATTCGCTGAGTACGCAGGTTTGCTGCTACGGGGGTATATATATATATCTATATATATATATATATATATATGTGTCCGTGAGCATGATAACTCTCGTAAAAATTATCCGATTTTGATGAAATTTGGTATGGACGTGTAAAGCAACATTTATGACTTTAAGTTCGAAAACCAGCCAGATCGCTCTATCCGAAGGGGTATTTTGGGGGGGTTTTGTACCCCAAAAATGGGTTTTTCGAATTTTTTACATATAATTTTGGAAATAGTCAAATTTTATTTTCAGCTTCGGATTCAGCTTAAAAAAACACACAATTTGGTATTTTGATCATTTCTCTACGTCAATTGGTTACCGAGATATTGAAAGTGCTAAACACAGTACGTTGTCTAATGTTATTCTTATGGAGAAAAATAAAAATTTTATATCTCGCTTATTTATGAACGTATACTGACGAAACTTGGTATACAGCTTCATCTGGTTGTGGACCATTGATATTTGCTCAAAAAGACAATTTTTTACCCAAGGCTCCTGTAGCAGCAAACCTGCGTACTCAGCCCCATATTATTCTTATGGAGAATATGTAACGTGTTATCTGCCTTCATTATGAAAATAAATTAATCAAATTTGGTATGTGGCTTTACCTACATGAGTTATATTGATATTTGTATAAAACCCCATTTTTTGTGTTCCTTGCTTCAGCAAACCTGCATACTCAGCTGCCATGTTATTCTTATGGAGAATAATTAAAATGTCATAAATCGTTTATTTATGAATGTATACTGATGAAACTTGGTATGTGGCTTTATGTGGTATTAAGATACATATATATGCATTGGAAATTCGCTGAGTACGCAGGTTTGCTGCTACGGGGGTATTTTATTTTTACGGGACTTAGTACTTTTATGTGTAAACTAACTTTAAGACTGTAGAGAAGCTTTTACACAAACTAAAATACCCCCGTAGCAGCAAACCTGCATACTCAGCGAATTTCCAGTGCATATTAATTTATCTTAATACCACATAAAGCCACATACCAAGTTTCATCAATATACATTCATAAATAAACTATTTATGACATTTTAATTATTCTCCATAAGAATAACATGGCGGCTGAGTATGCAGGTTTGCTGAAATAAGGAACACTAAAAATGGGCTTTTATACAAATATCATTATAACTCAACTAGGTAAAGCCACATACCAAGTTCTATTAATTTATGTTCATAATTAAAGGAGATAACACGTTAATTATTCTCCATAAGAATAACATGGGGCTGAGTATGCAGGTTTGCTGCTACGGGAACTATCGGGCAAAAAATGGATTTTTGTGCAAATATCAATAGACCACAACCAAATAAAGCCATATACCAAATTTTGCCAGTTTACGTTCATAAATAAGCGAGATATACAATTTTTCTTTTTCTCCACAAGAATAACATTAGACAACGTACTGTGTTTAGCACTTTCAATATCTCGGTAACCAATTGACGTAGAGCAATGATCAAAATACCAAATTGTTTGTTTTTTTAAGCTGAATGTAATGGTATAAATTAAAATTTGATTTAAATTAAAATTACATGTAAAAACCCCAAAAAACACATTTTTGGGGTACAAAACCCCCCAAAAACCCCCCTTCGGATGGTGCGATTCATCTGGTTTTCGAACTCGTTCAAATAAATGGTACTTTACACATTTGTACCAAATTTCATTAAGATCGGACCTTTTTTACGAGAGTTATCGTGCTTACGGACACACACATATATATATATATATATATATATATATATATATATATATATATATATATATATATATATATATATATACATATATAAAAATTTGAACGAATGGTGTTTTTGGCATCTGGGGACCTCAAAATGAAAAGTTATCATGGTCTCGGGCTTAAGTCTTACCATGAGACCTACGGTAATAGCTTCTTCCCTATAGGGGAAATTCGCTAAAACATACGAAAATAATAAATAAGTCATAGTTAATAAATCAAACAAAACTGTAAAATGTATATGTGGTGCTGTAAAAAAGCCAAAACCAAATCAATTAAATAATATCAAAGAAATAATAATCAACGATTAAACAATTTTCAATAATATGATTGAGATGTGAAATATTATTATAAAAAAACAATATAAGTATAAACTCACGAAAAAATAAATTAATTACGGCCGCGTGCCGTTTATTTGTTTGTTTTGACAAACTGTGAGTCACTCTTCAAAAGTATTATCGAGCGATATATCTATAACTTCACTAAGTTTTGAGGGTATTAGGCCTACCCTGTATTTTTTCATTGTGTTAATGTCTGAATTAAACGTTTTTAGTTACGTGCAGTCCTTAAAAATATGTACTAGTAATTAAGGGGTTCACATCAGCTAGTAATTAATAATGTTGATTGTTTAAGAACGGGTCATGACCCTGTCATAGGTGTAAAACTTAAATTTCTACTAACATATTGGCATAATCAAAGTAGACCTACATACTGTCCGATTTTCGTGAAGTTTGATATCAAATTTATCAGGGTTTTGTCATGATTCTAAATATAACAATCGTTTTCCTAATGTTTTAAAAATAAGACACATTACATATTCCTACTGTACTGGGTACTTAGTGAGTCACGCGTTCAGCCAAGCGGCGATAATTTAGGGCCAGTGGCGAGGAGGGGACTGAATAGACCAGATTACCTACGGGCCGATGGCTCTGCCCAGCGTTAAGGTTCGTCCGACTATACGAGCTGCTCGGCGACATAGTCAAGTTTTGGGGCTCCGTCCGACCACAAAGCTAAGTTTTAATGATTTGTAATTGTCGTGTTATTGAAATAAAAGTCTATTCTGTTTGTAAACGTACTGATTTTTACTTTAAAGAATCATTTTCCTAATAAAAATAACTGGCCTCCGTTTAATCAGAAAGTACCAGCTTATCATAGAATGTAAACAGTTAATCAATGTTAATTCTAATTACACTGATGAGGAAAATATGGTACTCGTACAATAAATATCGTGTTTCCAGTAACACTGCGGATTAGATTGGTGATCACGTGACCTTCCAGCTGTTTTACAAGGTCTCTTCCGGTTAAGTAGAAAACCTTAAATAGATCGACTCAGCACACCTGGTCTGAAAGCTCTACGAACCTTGGTCTGAAAGCTCTACGACCCTTGGCTCATGATAGGACCCTTTCCAAAAACTAAACCGTAAACCCTATAGCGGCCATTTCACTCCAAACTGAACCTGAATCCACTCAAAATGTAATACCTTTTCCCCATTTGGACAGGAACAGAATGAAATACCCCTGTAGCAGCAAACCTGCGTACTCAGCGAATTTACAATGCAGATATATGTATCTTAATACCACGTAAAGCCACATACCAAGTTTCATTAATATACATTCATAAATAAACGATTTATGTCATTTTAATTCATTATTCTCTATAAGAATAACATGGCGGCTGAGTATGCAGGTTTTCTGAAGCAAGGAACAAAAATGAAGGTTTATACAAATATCAATATAACTCAAGTAGGTAAAGCCACATACCAAATTTTATTAATTTATGTTCATAATTAAAGGAGATAACACGTTACTTATTCTCCATAAGAATAACATGGGGGGCTGAGTACGCAGGTTTGCTGCTACGGGAACTATCGGCAAAAAATGTTTTTTTAGTGCAAATTTAAATAGACTACAACGATATGAAGCAAATATACCAAGTTTCATCAAGATAAGTTGATAAATAAGCGAGATATACAATTTTTATTATTCTCCATAAGAATAACATTGGACAACGTACTGCGTAAGTACTTTCAATATCTCTGTAACCATTTGAGTAGAGCAATGATCAAAACACTAAATTGTGCGTCTTTTAAGCTTTGTCCAATGGAAAAAAATACAATTCAACTTTTTCAAAAACTATATGTAAAAAACTTTAAAAAAACATTTTTGGGGTACAAACCCCCCCCCCAAAAATACCCCTTCGGATAGGTCGATCTGTCTGGTTTTCGATCTTAAAGTCATAATTGCTGCTTTACACGTTAATACCAAATTTCGTCAAAATCGGATTATTTTTACGAGACTTATCGTGCTCACAGACACACACACACACACACACACACACACACACACACATATATATATAAATATATATATATATATATATATATATATATATATATATATATATATATATATATATATATACAGTTTTGAACGATTGGTGTTTTTGGTATCTGGGGACCTCAAAACGAAAAGTTATCATGGTCCCGGGCCTAGGTTTCACCATGCCGACTACGGTAATAGCTTCTTCCCTATAGGGGAAATTCGCTAGAATGAATTACTGACCTGGACGTTATGAGGTTTTATGTTTTGACTCGACACTGTTCGACATGAGTCTAAGTAATTCATAGATTCATACTACATTGACGGGAGGAAACTATTAAAAACATGATAGCCTAAATAAGATCCTCTGGGCGTTAGTAAATCACTAAAATTATAATGCTGAAACTTACGTTATGTATTTACGCCTGGCACCTGCAACCTTATCCCAGAATCTAGTGTAATGGATAGGGATAAGTAGAAACTGTACGATTATGATAAATGGGGAGGGCTGAAAATAAGTTAGCGGGGCGGCCAAAAAATCAGTCACGCCACTGATACTTTGTAAGGTCTGTGCAGTCTATATAATTAAGGTTTTCTAGCTAACCGGAAGAGATCTTGTATAAACAGCTGTCAGGTCGCTCAAGTGATCACCAATCCCATCTGCAGTGTTGCTGGAAACACGATAATTATCGGATGTGTACCATATTTTCTTGAACATTGTAATTAAAATAAACATTGTTTAACTGCTTACATTCTTTGATCAGCTGTTATTTTATGAAACTAATATATCGTTTTGATTTATTTGTATTATTTTTGTATTTTTAATGGACTAAGGGTTTAAATTTTCTTTCTGCATGTCTAGTGTGGCAATTTAAAAATAGCCGACCATTATTATAACCTGTAAGGTTGGCAACACTTATAGTATGTTGTTGATTTATGCATCAGCTGAACGAAATTGCAAGACATCTTTGATGCGAACATTACTCTGATGGAAATGATCATACCTCCATAACTGGGCTGAAAGCTCTAGGGCTTGATGAAGCTTACAGTTTTTTCACTCTTCGATTTATTCTTAGGTATTTTATACTACATTGACGTGATGAAACTTTTTTTAACATTATAGGCCTATCCTAAAAAAAACCTTGGTGTTACAAGATCACTAAAATTAAACAATTCTGGAACTGACATTATGTATCTGCAGGTTAGGAAACGTCCTTGGTTCATGCAACCTTATCCTACAATATAGTAGGCCTAATGGAAAGGGTAAAAAAGATAGAGTGAAACTGTACAATTATATGTTACATGGGGGCCTTGAAAATGGGTTTGCAGGGGGCCCAAAAAAGTCAGTTAAGCCACTGACTGATAGAATACTTTAACTTATTTACAATTTGTACAACCTCCTGCATTTGTTTTCAGAGAAAGAAAAACTACCTATCTAGGTGTCTAGGAGCCTCAATTGTAATTTTGCTACATATTTGCAACAGTATCCCACAGGCTTTATATGTTGTACTAAACATTCTGAACTGACTGTACAATAAGTGTCAAACTCCATCTAGTGAAATACAGTAAAATTGCTGCTGCTTCTGTTTCACTATTTTAGCGAATTTCCCCTATAGGGAAGAAGCTATTACCGTAGGTCTCATGGTGAGACTTAAGCCCGAGACCATGATAACTTTTTGTTTTGTGGTCCCCAGAAGCCAAAAACACTATTCGTTAAAATTTATATATATATATATATATATATATATATATATATATATATATATATATATATGGCTCAAATGTGTAAAGTGACATTTATGACTTTAAGTTCGAAAACCAGAAAAATCGGATCATGGGAAGAGGGCTTTATGGCGGTTTTAAATTTTCCAAAAATCAGTTTTTTGCATTTTTAACCCTAAAATTTGTAAAACACTTAATTTTGGTTTTGACTATGTTATAGAGCTTAAAAAAACCAAATAAAATAGTATTTTGAATTATTAACCTAGGTTAAATGGTTGCGGAAAAAATCCAAAACCTGTCATAAAATCTCCCATGTAAATCTTATGGGTTTTGGCTTTTCCTCAGTTAATTTTACTTTAATCTTAACATTTGCTTTCACCAATCACTTCAGCTCCACAAAAACAATCACTTTGGTGTTTAAATTGTGATTCTACGTCCAACCGTTGCAGAGATATTCAAAGTGCTAAATACACAGTACGTTGTCCAATGTTATCCTTATGGAGAATAAATAAAATTTGATATCTCGATTATTTATGAATGTATATTGATGAAACTTGGTATGTGGCTTCATGTTGTACTGGTATATTGATATTTGCACAAAAAATAAATTTGTTGTTGACTATCCCCGTAGCAGCTAACCTGCATACTCAGCCCTAATGTTATTCTTATGGAGAATATGTAAACTTGTATATCTCCCTTAATTATGAACATAAATTAATTAAACTTGGTAATGTAGCTTCACCTGGTTCAGTTATATTGATGATTGCATAAAAACTCATTTCTTATCTTCCTTGTTGCAGCAAACCTGCGTACTCAGTCCTAATGTTATTCTTATAGAGAATAAATAAAATGTTATAAATCACTCATTTATAAATTTATTTTTGTGAAACTTGGTAAGTGGCTTTATGTAGGAGTGAGAAACATATAAATGCATTGGAAATTCGCTGAGTACGCAGGTTTGCTGCGACGGGGGTATTTAAATTTGTTTACCAATTAAGGCAACTTGTAATTTTATAAGCCCCTTTGCATTTGTTTTTAGAATAAGACTCAATACTTTTAATGTTGTAAGATTGTTTAGCTTTATTAAGAGCTAATTTATATTCGCTCTTATATTTTATATAAACAGCATTGGATTGTTTAGAATTATGACGCGTCTTCTTCAAATCTGAGAACAAAACATAACTTATGTTTTGTTTAGTTTGGCTAACTGGGGAGTATACCCCATTCCTTACCATTCTTGACTATTTTATCAGATTGAAAACTAGCTTTACATTTTAATTGGGAATGGACATTGCAAAAATGCTTTTAAATGTAGGAACAAATTCTCAAAGACAAAAATAATTAGCAGAGTGATGTTTAAGTTTGGAAAACAAGTAAAACCACCAATAACTATACTAAGTTGTGATCCAAATATAAACATCTAGTTATTATATATTGGCACAGTCACAACTATTTTAGCCTTTTGAGATACACAGGTGCGTAAGATAACATTTTCAGTAGTAAGACCTACACAATCATGGCCTGAATAAGGAAAATTAATAAAGTTGCAATACTGAGTTAATCTAAAAGTATTTGTTAATATTGTCAAGGCAGGCCGAGCCTCTTCAAGCTTTAGTGTTACTGTAATCAAAATTAAACCGCCTACGTAGATTTTTCAATCCATGTACACTAGGTTTATCTTCATCCACATCAAAATGTGCATTTAAGTAACCACCTGTTATTATGTTATATTTTTCACCTGTGACCACTGAAAAATTCAAACAATCTTGCTAATTTAAACAACAACAAAAATAGAGCAGGGTCCCCTTTATGATACCTGTACAAAGATATTAATATCAACTTCATTGTACATCTTTTAATTATCATGCACTATTTGTTTACAAAACTGTTTATAAATCTTTTAGGCTATATTTATATTTAGTATACAAACCTTGACGCTTGCCTTGTTTTTTTGGTTGATGACAAGAAATAATCTTGAATCTTGGATCATCAATACATATTCCTGTTACTTAAAAATTTAGTTCACTAGATGAAAAACTAATATATAATTTGCTGCTATAACATAAACCAGTGAGTTATGTAAGTTATATAGCCTGCAATAACACCATCATGAATATGCTCTCTAAAGAAGGTTTTAATAATTTGAAAACCATGCAATTGTAAAACTAATTTCATAATTTGTACACCAGTGCTCATTTAATACAAAAGTCAAACAGGTAATCAACAGCAAAATTATTCCCTAATATTTCTCTGCAATTCAGTCATTGAAAACAAACGGGAAATTATTAATACAGAGCTTGTCTCCTAAAGCTTTAAATTGCTTATTAATCACATCTTCTAATTAAAAGTAAATAAATATTTCCCTTTAACCAAGACAAGGAAAATGTAGGGGAAATATTTGCATACAGGGAAATTTTACATTTTAAAGGGTGCAATACATGAACTGCCGGGGATTTTGTTTTCCCAACTGTAGGTTGGGACGTTGAGACATTGTTGAATTGGCAGTCATATGTTTCTACCGAGTGACAATCTACCCCAAGACATTCTATCCTGCGACATGTCACCAGTTCAAAAAACGAGAAATTTGCCTCACCAGTGTACTAACCTAATAAAACGTTTAGCAGTGCTGCCTCCATAATGCTCCAGAATTAGTATAGCAATGCAGTACAGTATACAGTACTACAGTATCAACCTCAATGAGCTCTATGAAATCTGGAGTCACTACTCTTGGTTAAAAAAAGCGTGCCATTGTGAAAGTGAAAAGTAAAAACCCCTTTTAATTTACCCTATAGGGAATAGGGAAGAAGCTATTACCGTAGTCAGCATGGTAAGACCTAGGCCCGGAACCATGATAACTTTTCGTTTTGGGGTCCCCTAGCTGCCTAGCTTGGTCAGTATATTTATGAAACAGTACTACATGTAAAAGCTGGCAAACATCTACCTACTCTTGGTTCAACTCATCAGTATAACACCAGAAGTCGTAATGAGCCAGCTTTGTTTTCCCTGTCACAAGCCAACTTCAACTTTGATTTCCCTCACTATTTACAAAGAGAATAAGAAACAGGATAAATACCCCCGTCGCAGCAAACCTGCATACTCAGCGAATTTCCAATGGAGATATAATGTCTTAATACTACAAAAAGCCACTTACCAAGTTTCATAAAAATATATTCACAAATAAGCGATACATACAATTTTAGTTATTCTCCATAAGAATAACAGTGGGGCTGAGTACCCAGGTTTGCTGCAAAAAGAAACACAAAAAATGGGTTTTTATGCTAATATCAATGTAACTCAACTAGGTGAAGTCACATACCAGTTTTTATTAATTTATGTTCATAATTAAGGGAGACATATCTATAAGAGTAACATGGGGCTGAGTACGCAGGTTTGCTGCTACGGGAGCCTTTGGCAAACAATTATTTTGTTGAGCAAATATCAATAGGCCACATCTAGATGAAGCCATATACCAAGTTTCGTCGGTAAACGTTCATAAATAAACGAGATATAAAATGTTTCTTTTCCTCCATAAGAATAACATTAGACAATGTACTGTGTTAAGCACTTTCAATATCTTGGTAACCAATTGACGTAGAGAAATTATCAAAATACCAAATTGTGTGTTTTTTTAAGCTGAATCCAATGGTAAAAACTAAAATTTAATTTTTTCAAAAATTATAAGTAAAACATAAAAAAAAACATTTTTGGGGTACAAAATCCCCTCAAAATACCTCTTTGAATAGAGCGATCTGGCTGGTTTTCGAACTTAAAGTCATAAATGTTGCTTTACACGTTTATACCAAATTTCATAGAAATCGGATAATTTTTAAGAGAGTTATCATGCTCACGGACACACACACACACACATATATATATATATATATATATATATATATATATATATATATATATTTATAAACTGTATATATATATATACAGTTTCAAACGAATGGTGTTTTTGGGGTCTGGGAACCTCAAAACGAAAAGTTATCATGGTCCCGGGCCTAGATCCTACCATGCTGACTACGGTAATAGCTTCTTCCCTATAGGGGGAATTCGCTAATAAACAATACGTGACAAACAAAAACGTTCTACAGAATCAAGTGTGCCTAAATATTTACCTAAAAGAAAAGAAAATACATCCGAAACTTAACTATGGTTAGAGGCTCTCAAACCGTGCACCGCACTTCACCACCAGGCGGCTCATGGCACCCCCCCAGGGACTTGCCTCTGGAGTTGGTCTCCCCAAGTGCCGTCGAAGCCCATAACATGCAATGCTTAGTCCCTGTGTGGCAAAGCTAGCCATAGTGTGCCTTTATCTGGACAAGTAATCTGAATTTAACCTACATCTATTTTATGATTAAAAACAAAAAATTAATGTCTTCTAAACTGAAAAGCCATTTCTTTAAATTGTTTGAAAAAGTAGTTATGCTATTTGAATTTTTGAGCTTATCAGGCAACATAGTGAATATTTTTGGTGCAATAAAGCTATAGGTTCTGGTAAAAAATATGTTATTTGGTCTTGGTAGTACGAATTGTTCTACATTTCTAAGTTTATTTCTATATAAATTTTCATTGGAAAGCCTGTTTCCACTTCTAGTATAAAACATCATTAACACTTTAAAAACAAATAGATACTTCAATGGTAATATTTTTTTATCAATAAAGAGGGGGCGAGATGGTTCAAATTTACCTTTATAAGAGATTAAACGTACTGCGGGAAATGCGGGAATAAGATTTCTTAGTCACCTCCCTAATACCATTAAAAAGGAAAAAAATATAAATATTTTTAAAACCAAACTAAAAAAGTACCTGGTAAATAGAGCACTGTATTCTTTTCAAGAATTTTCTAAGAAAGTTCAACCCAAAAGAGATTAGGTTTTGTTCTTAGAATTTGCTGTGCAAATGCAAAATATGTGGTTATGATTTTAATTTAACTAATTGATGAGCTACTATACTTTTAGTTCAACTTAAATTAGGCTACTAATGTTAAATCAATGTATTTTGACGCCTTTCAAATTGGCATGAATTTGAATTGAATTGAATTTGAATTTGAATTTGATTGATTGATTGCAGGGCCGTACTCAGGGGGGGGGGCAGGGGGGCCTGGTGTCTTATTTTAGGACACTGTCAGTGCTGTCCTTAGCCAACTTGGTGCAAGAAATGTTCGCGAGGCCTTTCCTTTTTAATGACTACCTCTGCTTTAACTCCCCTCGTCCCCCCCCCTGCACTTCTACCGTACATCATCCACCGGTCATAAAAGTGTTGTCTCTGCAATACTGTATTATACATTAAGTTATGAACAAAATACTCATCCCTTACGCTTGGTTCACACTGGCGATTTTCACCGGCAAGATCGCTGCGATCTCGCGCGAGCGCGATGAAGCAGCCAGGAAACAAATGGTGTGATTCAAGGGAGTTTGCAGCGAGATCCCCGTGAGTCGCCGAAGCTCGCCAGGATTTCTACGTCACCACGATCTCGCAGCGAGAATTCCTCACCCGGCGTTGAAGCAGTACTATATAGTACAGAAATTCGGAGTTCACGCGCCTTTACACTTTTTCCTACCAGTATAGGGATTGGTATGTATTTTCCTACCAGAAATTGTTACAATCACTGTAATATCTTTGATTTAATAACTTCAAAGCCTTTATGATCACTTTTTTTGGTTAAAAACATTGAATAAAAAATACTTTGATGGGATATAAGGTTATTTTGGTATAAGATATGGGTTTTAAGGGTGGTTGGCAATAGGGGTTGTAGGTAATAGACACACACATGAAAATGTCTCACTTTTTTCCAAACCTTGAATTTGCTGTTAAATCTGTTGAACGAGGTAATTAGTGTTAGGGGTATTTTTTATATAAATAAGTCTGGGGTTCCACAAGATGGATTTTTATACTGAACCCCTCACTAGAAACCATATTAATCATGTAGATTGTGAAATAACTACGAAAGTCTGAAATATTTTATAATGTATGGGGGAAAACATAAAATATTGCATTATAATAAACACATAAATGCATTAAAAACTCAATAACAAATTGATTTGTTCCAGTCAAACTTTGCCCTTGTTTTACCAGTTACGAATACTAATGCAATTCAACTGAGTAAGCTTTAGCTTAGTAACAATTGGGAAATTGTTGAAATGTCCATGCTCGCACAATCTCGCCGAGAATAGATCGTTCGTGAGATCGCGGCGATCCTCTCGCTCGTGTGAACTGAGCCTTTTACAACAAGACTAAGTATAGACTACTAGACAAAATAATACTAGTACTAGTAATTGTAATTGTCATTAGTTTTTTAATTTTTAATCACCAATAGCCTACAAATCTGCTCTCTGCCATGGCCATGACGTCTCTAGCTTCCCCGTATCAAAATCCCTCAAGCTCAAGGCCCTGTGCGGCCACACCTGTTGCGCCGCCCTAAGGACCACCATCTTGTATCCGGGGACGGTAACAAGGGCCTACACAGGGGCCCATGAAAACTCAGTTCAGCCCTTATTGATTGATTGAAGTTTATTTACAACAAATAATAAACATGACAAACACATGGCATACAGCATACATGACAGCTGTGTTACCAACTTAAGATCAAGAAAGACAATAAGGAACAAGATCACAAATTCCAACACCCCTCCTTAATCGTGATCCTTCATTGAAGTAATGCCAAGATCGGTCAAGAAACCAACATATGTCTCTCCCAAATAACTGTTCTTACCACTGGTGAGAAAGTCTCCTCATAGTCAATGACATATTTTTCTGTAAAACCTTTCGCTAGCAGTCTTGCCTTGTGCTTAACAATCTCTCCATTACAGTTCATTTTTATTTTATACACCCATTTACATTTTTACCTTGAGGTAAATCGACAAGAGTCAAGTGTTATTCTTAACCAACGATGCATACTCCTCCTCTATAACACGCCTCCACAAATCCTTAGATTAGGGTCATCTATTGGCTAGATTGTCATAACTACCCTGTTACTGATCCTCACAGGCAACTGCAACTATGTAGGTAACAAAATCAGGAAATTGTTTAGGTTTTTTTTACCCTAAGAAGCTACCTACCACTAACATTGATTTCAACATCCCCCCCTTCATTTTCAGATTCACCTTCAGTGGGCGCTTTAGTTTACCATCACCATCGTCTATATGTTGTCACAATCGAGACTGAAGCTCTCTTCTTCTGCCTCATAATCCCTGAAAGATTCATCTTGTTTGGTGGTCTGGTTGCCTACCATGGTCTCGACTGGTTGTATAGTTTTATCTCCACAATTTTCTTCACGCCCATTTAAAAAAATGCTTTCAAAAAACTTTACATCAATGGAATAAATCACTTTATTGGGAGACTTGGGGTCGACCAATTTGTATAGCCTTTGATGCCCTCACTGTAATCCATAAAAATATGAGAAACACTCTTTTAATCCAATTTTGACCTTCTCTGCTTAGGCACATGCACATACCCTATGCAGCTAAAGACTCTACGATGTCTGAGGTTCACTTTTGCCCCAGTCCATTTCTCCTATCATGGGCGCCATGATCCCCCCGCCCCAAATGTATTTTACCAATTTTTCACTCTGAAGATTATTGTGTTTCAACAGTTTATATATGATAAACCCCCCCTAAAATGATAGTCTGGATCCACCCCTATGCTCTGCTACCCCATTCTGCTCAGGACTGTAACGACTGTGTTGCACACTTCCTCCAGTCTCTTTCTTAAGTACTCCCCACCCTCGTCTGAGTTGTTTTAATAGTATGGTTGGTCTGATTTTCAACTAATGTTTTAAACATAAGAAAACAATCTATTACTTGATACTTTGAATTCAAGAAATAACCGAAGGTCATTCTTGTGAAGTCATCGATAAATAAATTATATATTCCTTTATAAATTCCTTCCTATTATAAATGTTTAGCACTTTGAATCTCTGCAACAGTTGGACGTGGAATCACATTTTAAACACCAAAATGATTGTTTTGTAGAGCTGAACTGATTGGTAAAAGCAAATGTGAAGTTTACAGTAAAATTAACAGGGGAAACGATAAAAACCTTTTTCTCATAAGATTAACATGGGAGATATTATTAACATGTTTTTTGAATTTTCTCTGCAACCACTTAACCTAGGTTAATGATTCAAAATACTATATTATTTGTTTTTGTAAGCTCCATAAAATGGTCAAAACCAAAATTGAGTGTTTTAAAAGTTGCAGGGTAAAAAATATAAAAAACTGATCTTTGGAAAATTTTGAATCCCCATAAAACCCGATGGCTTCACTCGCGATCATAATGTAATATATTATATTACATTTATGTAAGCTCTTCTGTTATTGTGTGTTTTACTATCAACAGCTGTTTTAGTATGCAATTAATAGAAATTATTCGTTCGTTTAAGTAAACAAAATCTTTTCTTCATAAGGAACTATAACTGGCCTGTGGGGCAAAGCCCGATGACTTTTATTACAGGAATTGGTGAAAGGGGGCGTCTACATAAAATACCCCCGTCACAGCAAACCTGCGTACTCAGCGAATTTCCAGTGCATAATATATGTCTTAGTACCACATAAAGCCGCATACCAAGTTTCATTTAAATATGTTCACAAATAAGCTACATATACAATTTTAATTATTCTCCATAAGAATAACATTGGGGATGAGTACGTAGGTTTGCTGCAACAAGGAAGATCAAAATGTGTTTTTTTTGCAATTATCAATATAACTCAACCAGGTGAAGCTACATACCAAGTTTTAATAATTTATGTTCATAATTAAGGGAGATATAAAACTTTACGTATTCTCCATAAGAATAACATTAGGGATGAGTATGCAGGTTTGCTGCTAAGGTGATAATCAACAAAGTTCAATTTGTTGTGCAAATATCAATATATCAGTACTAGGTGAAGCCACATACCAAGTTTTATCAATATACGTTCATAAATAATCGAGATATCAAACTTTAAATATTCTCCAATACATAATATATGTCTTAATACCACATAAAGCCGCATACCAAGTTTCATAAAAATATATTCACGTATAAGGGATTTTAATTATTCTCCATAAGAATAACATTGGTAATGAGTACCAATGCTGAAACAAGGAACACAAACAATTGGTTTTTATGCAAATATAAATAGAATTTAACTATGCGAAGCCACATACCAAGTTTCATCAATATTCAATCATAAATAAGCGCTATATAACATTTTAGTTATTCTCCAAAAGTATAACATGGGGGCTGAGTAAGCAGGTTTGCAGCAAGAAGGAACAAAAAAATAGGTTTTTATGCAATTTTCAATATAACTCAACCAAGTGAAGTTACATTCCAAGTTTTATTAATTTATGTTCAGAATTAAGGGAGTCATTACATTTTACTTATCCTCCATATAAAATAACATGGGGCTGGGTACGCTGGTTTGCTGCAACGGGAATAATCAAGAAATAATAAATTTTTTGTGCAAATATAAATATACCAGAACTACGTGAAGCCACATACCAAGTATCATCAACATACATTTATAAATAATCGACAAATCAAATTTTATTTATTCTCCATAAGGATAATATTGGACAACGTACTGTTGTCAGCACTTTGAATATCTCTGTAACGGTTGGGCGTAGAATCACAATTTATAGACCAAAATGATTGTTTTGTGGAACTAAACAGATTGGTAAAAGCAAATGTGATGTTTACATTAAAATAAACTGAGGAAAAGCCAAAAACTTTTTCCCATAAGATTAACATGGGAGATTTTATGAGCAGGTTTTTTGTATTTTATCCGCAACCACTTAACCTAGGTTAATAATTCAAAATACTATATTATTTGTTTTTTTAAGCTCTATAACATGGTCAAAACCAAAATCATTTTTTTTCAAATTTTAGGGTGAATAATGCAAAAAACTGATTTTTGGAAAATTTTAAACCCCCATAAACCCCCCTTTCTATGGTCCGATTTTTCTGGTTTTCAAACTTAAAGTCATGAATGTTATTTTACACATTTGAGCCAAATTTCATCGAAATTGGACGTTTTTTACCCAAGTTATCGCATTCACGGACACACACATATATATATATATATATATATATGTAATATATATATATATATATATATATATATACATAAATATAAATTTGTTATATTTAAATATTATATTTTAAATATAATTTGTTATACTTTTTTTTTTGGCATCTGGAGACCTCAAAAAAAAGTTATCATGGTCTCGGGCTTAACTCTTATCATGAGAGCTACGGTAATAGCTTCTTCCCTATAGGGGAAATTCGCTAAAAAAAAGCCTAAGCCTAAACACAAATTATGTGTTGTGTGAAATGCTTAAATTATAAAATTCCTCTAAAGAATAGATGGCATGTTTTAACAAGAAATCTTTACATAACATTCTAAATGTATTAATATTTTCTTTGCTCCGAATTTCTGTGGGAATATATTTAAGAAATGTAGAACCAACAAATGATGGTGTTTTCTTAAATAACTCAGAATTATGAATTGGTAAGTCTATGTTGTTCCTTGATCTGGTATTGTAGTGATGTATGTCTTGATGTGTTATAAAATTAGCATTATTATTTCTGACATGAATTACACATTCCAAGATATACATACTGTAATCAGTTAAAATCCTTTGGTCAATAAAATGTTGCTTTACAGACTCATCAAATTTTAAATTTAACATAGCTCTTAAGGCTCTCTTTTGGCTGATTAGTATTGTAATTATTATTAAATACACAAGTAAAACTAATTATATTATGTTCAAAAGCAGGAAAAAGTAAACCCTCTGTTGATCCTTTATTAATTAATGATCAGGCTTTGAAAAAGTTAGTAAATAATTTCTTTTTGCATGGTACGTGTTGTTACAACTAACAGGATAAATAAAATAGTCTTACAACACTATAAAGTATATTTACACTTATACTGTACTTACATACAAGACGGTAAAATATACACAAAAGATTGTACAAGGCGATCGATTTCAACCAGTTACACCGGTCATCATCAGGCCCAATAAGAGAATGACAGAAACAATATGGCGAACAGCTTATATACTATTATGGCTACCGGAAGTTCCGGAAACAAGTTGCGATAAGTACCACCAGAGTCAAAGTTGACCTGTTCATTGATCTATTTATGATCCTTACATTTTTCCTTAAAAATAAACAATTGCATTTCCCCATGCATTCATTACATTTCCTTTTTTACAAATATGGAGAATATTCAAATTGTCTTCAATTGTTCCCAATGAGTGGCTATTTTCCAGGAGGTGTTTTGCGACATTCGATCTTTCCGGTTTTCAGTCTTCCATGCTGAAACATGATTCTTGTAATTTTTTACAAAATTAACAGTTTGACCAACATAAAAATTATCACAATTATTACAACTGATTTTATATACACCGGGCTTATCAAACTTATCACAATCTTCTATGTTCAGATGCAGAATTTTACTCATGGTGTTTTGTGTCTTGAAGGCTACGGACACTCCATACTTCTTAAGTTGATTTGCAATATTCTGTGTTTTATCGCCAGTGAAGTTAAATGCAACATATCTCATACTCTCCTTCTCCTGTTCGTTGCTCAGAGTTGTCATATTTCGGAGCCGTTCTTGGTTCTTCATCTTCTTCAATATCTTCGCCCCCATTTCATCAATGAGTGTAGATTGGTATTCGTTGGCTCGAGCTATAGATTTGATTTGATTAGATTTGAGTTAACAAGAAACTGGACAGCCCGATACATCAAGATAGTACTATTGACGAAATTGGACAGACGAGAAATCAACATGAATTCCAACAACGAGTTATCAACATGACAGATGTGCAGTTCGAAAAAGAAGAAGTCGAAGACCTAGAATACGGCCTAAAACATAATTTTGTCGTCAGCAATAAGAAAATGAATGATCTGATGGCGACAAACATTGAAGCAAACGTCAGGATGTTGAAAGAAGTTGACCACTCCGCAGTACGACAGGAGATCACCAAAGATGTCCAAGTCAACAGCAGAAAACTAAATAAGGAGAAAAAATAAGACCTGAATAAGTGTAACGGAATTAAGAAGAAATTAGAAGAAAGTAACTCACTCGCCCTGAAGGCTGACAAGAGTAATGCCATTGTAATTATGAACAAAGAGCACTATATCAGGAGGATAACGTTAACGATATCGCCAATGCAATAACTACAAATATAATTCAAGTGTATGATGAATGTGCCCCTATGGTGAGAAAAAGAATAACGAGAAAGAAATCTCCTTTGAGAGACTCAAATATAAAGTATCTCACAAGGAAAAAGAACAAATGTAAAAATGACTACCTGTCTCTGAAAGCACAGGCTTCAAGAAATGCTTACTGCAGGGCTCGCAATGCACTAAATGTGGCCATACGATCAGCAAAGAGAAAGTATTTTGCTGAGAATCTGGACACAAAAAACCCTAAGACCTTCTGGGCTACTTTACGAGCTGGTGGCGTAATGAGTTCAGTTGAAGCAAAAGACCATTCAATTGGACTAGAAGATTTAAACAATTACTTCTCAACTATGGGTTGTAGCAAGACTGCGAACACAGAAAAAATAAGATTCTTTAACAGAAATAAATGTGCAGGGATAAAATCACCTTTCACTTTTTCTTCTGTATCAGAAAGTAAGGTAAAGGAGTTAATGAACAGTATCACAAGTACTGCATTTGGCGTGGATGGAATATCCATAAAAATGCTCAGAGGATTAAGCCCTTTCTGTATTGGAGCAGTTACTCACCTGATCAATGCATCACTGAACACTGGCAATTTTCCTTCTAGTTGGAAGCAGAGCGTGGTAGTTCCTCTCCCTAAAACCCTGAACCCTTCTTTGGTTTCTGACTTCCAACCTATTTCAATCCTCCCCGTCATCTCCAAAATACTGGAAAAGGCTGTGGCAGAGCAATTAGTCTCTCATTTAGAATCCGAAGGATTGCTTCCTGAAACACAGTCAGGATTTAGGCAGGGGTTTAGCACTTGCTCAGCACTCCTTAATGTTATTGATGAAATTATCGCAGCAAAAGATAAGGGCTTAGAGAGTGTGATGACTTCTCTTGACTTCTCCCAGGCTTTTGATTCGGTGAATTTCGATTTGCTGCTTGCAAAGCTAAGATTTTATCAGTTTGATGATATCTCAGTTAAGTGGTTTTCATCATACTTGACCGGTCGTACTCAACGTACAAAGGTTAACGGGCAGTTCTCGTCAGCACTTTCTAGGTTTGTCGGTGTTCCTCAAGGCAGTTGCTTGGGACCGATTCTCTTCCTTATATACACAGCAGATTTGAAAGATCATTTGAGCCACTGTGCTTTACATTCTTATGCGGATGATTCTCAACTGCTAATTTCTTTTAAGCCCTCAGAAGCAGCTGAAGCTGTCCGTTGTATCAACACTGATTTAGAGAGTGTAAATAGATGGTCGGACGATCATGGTTTTCTATTGAACTCCAGTAAATGTTCCGTCTTGTTAGTAGATAGGTCATCTTCTGGTGCTCAATCAACAAATAGTTGTGTTGAGCAGTGTATCTTTGTTGACGGCCAACCACTGACTTCAAGTAATATTCTTAAGATTCTTGGTGTTACTCTTGATTCCCAACTTGATTTTTCTAAACATGTAAAAGCTATTTGTAAAACAGTAACAATCCGTTTGAAAACCCTTCGCAGATTAAGCTCAATTTTGCCAGAACTTTCTAAGCTGGAAATTGTCCGTTCAACCATTTTTCCTGTAATATACTATGCTCTTCCTGCTTTTGCCTGTTGCCTTACTCAGGAAAATTTGACGATCCTTTCCCGGCTGCAGAACAGAGTGCTTAGATTTGTCTATAACCTGAAAAAATTTGATCACATTAGTGAGTACAGATTGAACTCCAAGGTGTTGTCAATTATGGGCTCCTCCGATATGCAAACTGTCAACTTGATTCACAAAGTTCTACAGACGGGAAAACCTGAGTACCTTAGGAGGAAGTTGGTCTTTAGGCACGAAATTAAAGAGCGTAGTACCCGACAGGACAGCCTATTGCACCTGCCAAAGACAAAACTGGAAACGGGGAAAAAAGGGTTTAGGTACTTTGGCCCAAAAAAGTACAATGCTTTGCCATCCACCTTAAAAGAGTGCAGTTATTTTAGGTTTAAGGAATATGTAAAGGAAGTGTTCGTCTGACCTGGATATTTACTTTTTATTTTTCGTTTTGTTTTTATGGAATGTAATGTTATTTTATTTTCTTTTCTGACAAAAGTTGTAATGAAAAACAGAGTTTGTACTTTGATTAACGCTTGCCAAATAAAGACCTTATTTATTTATTTATTTATTTATTTATTTATTTATCAAGAAGACGGAAGATTTTATTAAAGAAAATAACTTCAAGGAGCTTCAGAGAGACCCAACAGAAAAATATCAAAAAGAACTGGCCGAGACTGTGAAGAAGTGTACCAAAGAAGAAGTGTACAGAAGAATGTAGACCGAAAATGAACATTCTTAACTCAAAAGCTCCAGTAATAAAGGGAATTCCTAAGATCCACAAGAAGAATGTGCCTATTAGACCTCTTGTAAATTTTAAATGTGCACCTACATACAATGTTTCAAAGTTGTTGTCTGCTAGATTAAACAAGGACTTGGAATTAGAATACAAGTATAATGTAAAAAATAGCTATGATTTTGTAGATAAAGTGAAACACGTCAATGTAAAGGGTAATAATAGATTAGTTTCTTTTGATATTTCTAATTTGTACATAAATGTACCTGTCATGGAAACGGTTAATTTGATTAAATGTAGGTTCACAGATGACGGATTGGATAAAGTTTATGTAGATCAACTTGCACAATTGTTAAAAATTGTACTGAAACAGAATTATTTTAGATTCAACAATAGGTTTTATGCACAAACTGATGGATTAGCTATGGGGTGTCCACTTTCTGCAATAATGTCAGAAGTGTTCCTGCAACATCATGAAGAATGTATTTTGGAAAGATTGAACAAAGAACAGTGTTTTGTTCAAATATCAATAGACCCCAACGAGATGAATCAATATGCCAGGTTTCGTCAGGATACGTTCAAGCAAGATATACAATTTTTATTATTCTCCATAAGATTAACATTGGACAACGTACTGTGTTTAACACTTTCAATATCTCTGTAATCAATTGATGTAGAGTAATGATCAAAACACCAAATTGTTTGTTTTTTAAGCTGAATTCAATGGTGGAAGCTAAAATTTGATTTATTAAAAGACTAGCATGCCCGACAGACGTTGTCCTGTCCTAATGTCATTAAATTTGTTTGTGTCAAATACTCGTTCATTTTCAAAATGAGCTCGTTCGCTTCGCTCACTCGCCTATCGAAAAAAGAGTTTGAGTTGCCATTCAAGTAGTTTTTTATTTTACATATGTTCATGCCTTTCAAGTATGTTTAGATATAATCCTTGTTAACAGCTGTTTGGTGTAACTAACTGAACTTTGATCAAATCAATGGGAACTTTGACCCGAATATGGAGTTATTCAAAAATTTTCATAAAAGCCATTTGTAATGGCTCCTTGATACAGCCAACCTGCGTACTCAGCTCAGCTTTCATGTTATTCTTAGGAGATTAATTAAAATGGCAGTTATCACTTACTTATGAATGTATATCGATGAAACTTGGTAAATGGCTTTACCTAGTTGAGTTATATTTATACTTGTATAACAACTTATAATTAGTGTTTCTTGTTGCAGAAAACCTGCGTACTCACCGCCATATTATTCTTATGGGGAATTTAATTAAAATGTTATATATTGCTTATTTATAAATGCATTTGAAAAAATCTTGGTAAGCGGCTTTATGCGGTATTAAGACATATATATGCATTGGAAATTCGCTGAGCATGCAGGTTTGCGGGGGTATTATAATAAGATTAAGATTTTATGTAAATAAACGGTATCAGGAAACTGACACATAATTTCTCCATTTAAGCCCAACTTTAATGAATAAATTACTTTTTATTTAATAAATATATAATGCAAAGTACAGTCGAACCTAGATAAAATCTAGGTTACGTCACTACAGAATCCTTTGCTACACACAGAGGTTTAAAGAGGGGAAATGCCCCCTCACCCCCCCCACCCCGGTGTTAAGTAGCAACATATTTCAAATTTCCCCGTTGGTCAATGCTAATTTGACAAAAATATAAAGTTTGAATGAAATTTATCAGTAAATAAGAGAGAAATTGTAATAATTGTATTCCTCATAAGAATAGCATTGGACATTGTACTGCGTTTACCGCAAAATGAAAATTTAAATTTTCTCCACAACCAGCAACTGCGGGTAACGTCATTTTGTTGGAAACATAAAGCTCTACAAACCTCGAAAGTTTAAACAAAATCGTTATTAGAGCCGTTTTTGAGAAATCTGGATTTTTCATATTTTTTAGCGGTTTTGGGTGGATAATTTCCCTTAAAATTTAAAAATTCAAAAAAATAAAAAAAAGCGCCTGGAGCTATCGTGGATTAGTGTACCTACATACCATATTTCATCAAAATCGGCCCATTGGTAAGGGCTATAGCTCTGTACACATACACACACTTACACTCACACACACACACACACACACACACACACACACACGCACACACACACACACACACACACACACACACACACACACACACACACACACCCACCCACACACACACACACACACACACACACACACACACACACACACACACACACACACACACACACACACACACCACGTAAAAAAACACTTTTTGGGTTCAGGGAGTACCAAAATGAATATTTCCACTAACAACTCAAATTCGAAAATGTTGACGAAAACAATACTTTCTCCATTTACTATGTATAGGGGTAGAAAGTAAAAACTCAAAAACCCGTTTTTGGCCTACAAATTACCCCCAAAATACCCCTTTGGATGGAGCGATGTAGCTGGTTTTTCGAACTTAGTCATAAATGCTGTTTTACACGTTTGGACCAAATTTCATTAAATTAGGATTTTTACAAGAGTTATCGCACCCACGGACACACATATATATATATATATAAATAAAGTTTTGAACGAATGGTGTTTTTGGCATCTGGAGACCCTAAAACGAAAAGTTATCATGTTCCCGGGCCTATGTCTCACCATGCCGACCACAGTAATAGCTTCTTCCCTATAGGGGAAATTCGCTAAAACGATAGTCTGCTGGTCTTTTTTTATGTATGCCTTCCTGCCTGGGCTTTGTTTCTCATAGTAAACATAACAAAATTAAGTTCTACAAAGTAAAATCCTCAGACAGGCTTTAGTTACTATGCCTTTATCTTGGTTTGAATGCAATTTCAAGTATATTTTGAATTATTTTGAGGTTTTATATAGAAGAAAATTATCTCTTACGGTAATTTACGAAAATATTAGGTTAATTTCACCGCTTGATTGGGTAAATTTGAAAATTTTATCTACGTGTTTGTAACACTGTTAGCCAGTCGCAGAAAGCAGATAAGGTTGATCAATGAGTTAAAATATAAACAGGGCGAACAGGAGACACTACTCTCTGTAAAATAACCTTCAAAAAGCGTGCTGTCATATTTCGTAGTTTAATCTGTTGTGGTGTCGTGTTGGTGGTAGGACGTTACTCGTTCGCCGCGCATGTCCCGATATAGGGACATCCTTGCATCATTTCGGACGCTCGTGTCTACATATCGGGACATGCCTCTTTTGAAACTAAACCAGTCAGTCTGAGCTGAGCACCTGGTCGATTCACGTGATATGTTGTGAGCGTGTAGGGGAGGTCCCGTAGTGTTGCCGGGCGGCGTCAGTTTCCGGATCCGGCGTCTGTCTCGATTGGCCTTGGCTGCGCGCGCACGCTGCACGGCCAGAAACGGTTTCCTGCTCTTTATTGTAACTAAACCAGTTTGTGTGAGCCCATCACTTGTTCGAGGCGGGTGATTTACTGTCTGTGTGTAGTGCGGGTCACGTTGTGTTGTCGGGCGGCGTTAATTTTCGTATCGGCCGCGTATTTTGTGCGCTTTTTGGCGCTTTGTTCTGCTTATTTCGAGTTGTGTTCCTATGGCGTTATATATTGTTTTATAATGTAAATATTTTATATAATTTATAGTGATAAGAATATTTATCAGTATAGTACGTTTTTACCAAATAATAACATTGTGACTGTCATTTCATGTGATTGTAACTATGTGTGTACACGCAACGGGTGCTACGGTCTCAAAATCGACCGGACCTTTATGACGTCATTAGCGGTTAAACTTAAGTTCTGAAATGCTTTTAAACCACATGGTCGGTCTTCTATTCATCATAGGAAAGTAAATCAACAATAAAAATTTTACAACTACAACACTATTTCCAAAGCTACATTTCAAGGGTGTTTTCATTTACCTCAAATAATAACTTTGCTTCGCAATAAACAATAAAATTCCATCTAAAATATGTCTCAAGCCTATAAAGTTTAGTTTAACATCAAGTTTCACTTAAAATGCGGCAAGATATTAATTTTTAAAGACTTAGAACATCATCGTTTTTACATTGAATCAAATGGGAGATTTTGACATCAGAGTTACTGCCAACATAACTGAAAATACCCCAGTCGCAGCAAACCTGCATACTCAGCGAATTTACAATGGAAATATAATGTCTTAATACTACAAAGAGCCACTTACCAAGTTTCATAAAAATATATTCACAAGTAAACGATACATGCAATTTTAATTATTCTCCATAAGAATAAAAATGGGGCTGAGTACGCAGGTTTGCTGCAACAAGGAACACCAAAAATTGGTTTTTAAGCTAACATCAATATAACTCAACTAGGTGAAGTCGTATACCAGTTTATATTAATTTATGTTCATAATTAATGGAGACAGAGCATTTAATTATTCTCCATAAGAATAATGTGGGAGCTGAGTACATAGCGAAACTCCGTATATATATATATATATATATATATATATATATACACACACATGTGTCCGTGAGCACGATAACTCTCGTGAAAATGATCCGATTTTGACGAAACTTGGTATAAACGTGTAAAGCAGCATTTATGATTATAAGTTTGAAAACCAGCTAGATCGCTCCATCCGAAGGGGTATTTTGGGGGGGTTTTGTACCCCAAAAATGGGGTTTTTGAATTTGTTGCATATAATTTTTGAAATAGTTAAATTTAGTTTTTACCATTGGATTCAGCTTAAAAAAAACACACAATTTGGTATTTTGATCATTCCTCTACGTCAATTGGTTACTGACATATTGAAAGTGCTAAACACAGTACGTTGTCTAATGCTATTCAATATATATATATATTGACAATATATATATATATATATTTGGCTATATATATATATATATATATTGACAAGAATCCCATAGACTTTTATTAAACTGTCACTTGGCCCAAAATATTGGTGCTTCATTCTTCAATAAATTACCTTATAACTTAAAAAATATTGAAGATAAAACAAAATTTAAAGTCAAACTTAAAACATTCTTAATAGAAGGATCATTCTATTCCGTAAATGAATTTAATGTATTCTATTACAACCAACCTTAATAAATCAAACATGTAAGTAAAGATACAATTGAAAATTATATAGACTATAAAAAGAAAATATTATACAAAATGATCATACAACTTCTGACAACTAATCAACAATGCATGTAGAGTATTAAATTTTAAAATAAACTATTAAAATATATATTATTAATTAAGTTTGATTTAATATACATAGGTCAATAGTACTCGAAGCATCCAAGCATCCGGGCTGTAGTGATGCGGACGGTATATCAGAGACTCGAAACTCTACAACCTTTGGGTGTAGATAGTAGACGGTCCATTATTGTAATGATTGTTGATAAAAAATAATAATTTGATTTTTGATTTTTAATTTTATTACCACTTTAAATATGACATTTCAGATGTCATTTTATTTCTTAAAACTATACATAGTTATTTTGTTCACATGCAGTTGTAAAACAATGTTTATTATGTTATGATTTAACAATAATAAAAAATAAAAAACAACAACAATCATTACAAACAATAAAAAACAAAGTTAACAAACAAATAAAGAAAGAAAGAACACTATAATAATATAAACAAGATAACAAATCAATAGTCAGATCATAAAATCTATTCCAATATTTTTTAATTAATGGAGTATGAAGATAATGAAAATTAAGAAATGATAAAAAAGAAAAGATGGAATAATACAGAATAAAATAGGCAAGTTAATAAAAAGATGAAGAAAAGTTACAAGATACCAAAAAAGGAGATAAAAGAACAAAAAATAACAAGTATGAAAATTAAAAATCAAAAGTTAAAAAATCTTTTAGAAAAAGATTAAAAAGAACTTGGAAGATTTACAACAAATTATAAAAACGTGTTTTTCAGTGCAAATCAACAAAATATTTCAATTAATTAAAACTGTCTTAGTGGGTATTGTTGTTATTCAGATATTTTTTGTCGAAGGAACTGTTAATCTAAATCCCAGTCTCTTCAAGAAAAACATTTTGTGAAAAGAAGTCAAATAAAACTACTAACTAACTACAAAAGTTTACATAAACAATATAATAATATGTTGTTTATGTAATCTTCTTATTTTCAATATTAAAGTGTATAAAAATGTAATGTATAAATGTAAAAAAATGCAACCGAGTGAGGTAGCGATTATTGCACCTTACATTCGGGAGGTCTTGGGTTTCATCCCAGGCCGGCCATTCTGAGAAGAGTTTGTACGGTTTCTCATCTCATTTAGGCAAATGCCGGAATGGTTCCCAGAAAAGGGCCGTACCCCGCCAGGAAGGGAAAGATAGGACTCAGGCCTACCTTACCTGGTTTAAAGATTTCCCCATAAATTTAATATTTTGTTTTGTAAATTCCAACACATTGTTAAACATTGTCACGGAATAAATATTATTATTATTATTATTATTTTGTAGGACATTTTCTGGGCTTCAAGAATAGCACCTTTCACTACAGTTGAGTTTAGCAACTTTTATTAAAATAATATAAGTTTGTGGAATATTTTTCTAGAGACCGTTGTATTTTTTGTTACAACGGGCTTTGTTGTAGTGTTTAAATAAATACCTACTACTGGTTTGAAAGGGCCATAAGCCCCTAACCTGCCTCCAATACTCTGCCTAATCTTTATTTATTTATAAGTAAACATCTGAATCTTTTACTCCCTACCAACGAGATGTAAATAATATAGAGCTCTCGTCTCATATTAAAAAAGTGAAGCCTCACTGGATGATATTTATGTAAACAAATCATCTGGTCAAAGAGTAATAAAGACTAATATAACTTGTGAAGAGAGAATTTGATTGGGTAAACATATTGTTGCCATGGATACCGGAGGGTATAGAGGGTCAAAATAGCGGTCAGCATGTAGGCACAGTTTTTTACCCCAGACGAGACCTCTACAGATATGTAACTCATTGCTCTCTACATGTTGAGGAAAAAAACAATATAAGTAGGAACACTTGTCAGGTCATAAACAAAGTACCTACATATAAAATCACACATTTTAATGTAAACAAAGCAGACATTTTTAAATCCCCATGCTTTTCTTATAGGGGATGTTTTACGTTATTTCTCGTATGCTGGAAAATTTTTAGAACGGGAATTTTTAGAAATACTGCCATATTTACCGAATCCCTGAGATCAAGACCTTTATTTTGAGCTGTCTCCTATCAACCTGCAATTTGCCAAACAAAAAATTTCGCTTACAGAATTATATATAAAGGAATACGGCATGTAGTTCTTCTGACTTGGTCTATAAATGAGAGTGAATAATGAACCTTGATCAATCACATAAGTAAACCCATTGCCAAAAATCATCTAATAGTAGAGAACACCAGTATCAAACGGCATTCGTAAACAGCTTCAATGTTCAAATTACCTAAATGAAATAAATAAACCTGCCAAAGAGATTAACAGGTAACTAGAAACATATGTTTTTACTTTAAAAATCTGACTAAATCAACCACATGAATTTGAACCATGTGTTTGTTGTGTTAAATAAAACTGATTGTGTTTTGAAAATATCAAAAGTTATGTTTTTATAAAAAGAGTTTTGTATAATATCTGATTACATTTTCATCTTTCAAGTATGATAAAAAGTGGCTTGTGCTTCGGTTTTATTTGACAATTCTAGCAGTGAGAGCAAAATTGAGTAATTCAGACATTATTGTAATCATAAATTGCTATACTGTATATACTTGATAGATAAAATATTGTGAGATGGAAGACCATTTGTCTGAAGGTAGAGAACAAAATTTAAACAAATCCGACTCATCGTTAAAAAAGGAGCTATCTGAATCAAAAGATTTAGGTAGCCTTAAGCATACAGTCACAGGCTCTCACTTGTCCCTGAGAAAGGAGTTATCTTCGATAAAAGATTTGAATTCTGCCAAAGACATAGTCACAGATGCTGACTCGTCCTCAAAAAAAGATAGTCTTAAGCACTCAGTCACAGATTCTCACTTGTCCCTGAAAAAGGAGTTATCTTCGACAAAAGATTTTAATTCTGCCAAAGACATCGTCAGAGATACTGATTCGTCCTCAAAAAAAGATAGTCTTAAGCACACAGTCACAGGTTCTCACTCGTCCCTGAAAAAGGAGTTATCCTCAACAAAAGATGTGAATTCTGCCAAAGACATAGTCTCAGGTTCAGGATCAGATAAGGAGTCGACTTTATTAAAAAAAACTTCATTGATAAGCGCTTCTTCAGAGCTCTCAGTCAAAGAACCTGTTTTAGTAAAAACTTCAACAGAAGAAAGTTCACAATCAAAGAGTCAAATAATTAGTGTAAATACGAGCTTTGCACAAAAAAACAACATGGTAACTCAAAAAACATCATCAGGAAAATCTATAATAGATGTGCCTAGTAAAACATTCTCTAAACAGACACATTTAGACGAAGTAAGTAAAATATCATCCAATAAATTAAATTTAGATGATATACATAAAGAAGCTAAAACATTAATCCGACTGAAATCTGATCACACGGATGCGCCACACAAAACAAAACAGTGCAGTTCAAATTATATTTCTCCATGGGCTAAATCTTTGACTAGTTGTAAATCGACGCTTTCTCAATCTTCCACAAAGGCTGATGAAATTAAAGATGATTTTAATCTAAAATGCATTCCTCCATGGGCTAAAACCCTTAGAAGGTTTTATGGAATGACCTGTTCAGATCCCAGCGAAGATTTAGGCCCATCACAACAAAATTTACAAGACAAAATTAAAACTTTGATGGATAAACACAGTCGCTTAATGTTAGTAAAAAGAGGTGAAAGCAGAAAGCAGCTAATACTTAAACCAAGTGAAAGTGGTAATATGGGAACAGTCAAAATGGCTTCTAAAAATACAAGGTATTACATGACACCAATACCGAGAGAAGTTGAAGAACCATTCCTTGGAAGTGATCTTGCCTCTACAAGTTCAGGGAAAAACATTTCAGAAAATCTAACTCAAGGAAGTGATGTGATGGCAGTAACAAAGAAAACATCAAGGTCTCAAGCAAAAACTGAAGTATCTAATGTATTAAAATCACTATATAATTCTAAGATCAATAGAGAATTGGAGAAAGATAGCCATAAATTGAATAATCAAAATATTAAATGTCCTAAGATCACACCAAGTAAAATCAGGGATTATGTTAATGCTCAAACACTAGACTCAGATGCGCAAAAACTTCATGAAATTATAAAAATAAAAAAAGTACCTAGTTTTGGTACTCAAGTTGGCAGAAAACCTAGTTCAAAATATATAATTAATGTTCCCAAATGCAGTAAAGGTGATGGGACAACAGTGAAAAAAATTACAGTAAAAGAAAAACGTAAGTTAAGGATTGATAGTGTTGAGGATATAAATGAAAATACTACTGAAATAATTTACAACAAACATGATTCAACAACACAAGAAAAAGTGGAAAGTGGTTACACAGCTGAGGAAACTGTTGAACATGACGTAGTGCCATACTCTAAACGGCGTAAATTACCAACAAAATCAAGAACTTTAAAAGTTACTGCTGAATCAACCCCAATAATATCTGACCTGCTAAAACGAGAAGAAAGAGATAGAGATAAAATTTTGTTAATACAGTATGAAAAGAAATCAAAACCATGTAAAGGAAAATCTGAGCCAGAAAAGCCAACATTGGTTTCAACACAGTTACTAGGAATAAGGCAGCCATACAATGACACTTTAAAAGAGATGTATTTGTATGGAACTGAAACAGATGGTAAGTCATGTAAAGAAAAAATAACACAAGTCGAAGATGTTTCTCCAACTCTACGGGAAAAGGTCAATATGATATTTCAAGAGTTAAGAGAAATGACATTCAAACCCTGTGCAGAGCTTGAATCAACAGAAAAATTGAGACCATCTGTTAGTTCAAAAACTTTTCAACATCCATCTATGTTAGTGGAGACAGATGCAGTTTCAGTACAAGCTTTGCCTGAAGTAAGATCAGCAGAAGTTCAAGTTCATGACAGTATTTTATTTTCTCGACCTCAGTCAATAGTTTCACAAGCTATACCTACATCACTTTCTGAGGAAGAGAAAAAAGAAAGTATCAGCGAGCAGGAGGATAAGATATCTGAAGCCACAGATGGGTCATCAACAGAAATCAGGTCTAAAGCAAGATCTCGGTTGGATTCTAAACAACCAACAGATATGGTTTCTGAACAACCAGCTGATACTGAAGAAGTTCCTGATGAAGCAATACTCTCAGAACTAAAAGATGAAGCAATACTCTCAGAACTAAAAGGAAAGGAGACACCTGAAGAAACTGAAGATTCAATAGAAGGAATTGAAATGCAAGAAACAACACATTTGGAAGGAACTGAAGCTGAAGATCCAAGAGATGCTGACCATGATCTAAGTGATGTGAAAACAATCCAAGATGATTATCAAGAAGAAATAAGTCAAGATGATCAAAAACTAGACCTAGATAATAAAACATCTGAAGAACAATTAGTAGAAGAAATAGATGAGGCTTTAGATAATGAAGAAACATTATTTAAGGGAGGAAGTGATTTTAAAGACAGTGTAACAAAGGATTATGACAATTTAAAGGAAGACAAAGATAACGATGGCATTGAAGGAGATAAAGAGGAAGACAAAGATGAAGAATACCTAGAGAAAAAATTTACTGAAGAAGAAGAGAAAGGAAGTAAAACAATGGGTGGTCAACAGGATGGGAATATTCATGCACTTATAGAAGACATCCGAAGTTATGATTTTGATCCAGCTCAAGATTATGAGTTAAGAATGATTTCTTCCTCCAAGTTTTTTCATCAAAGAGATTCACTAAGGAGTAAGCGTTGATACATTTCAGTAAACTTATTATAAGTGAAAAACTAGGCCTATTTTTTCTAGACGCATTTGAGAGGTTTAACAAATTTTTATTAGCCTAAACTATGATAATTTGACTCCCATGTGGAAAACCTTTCTGGTCCAGTACTGGTAAGAACTGACCAGTACCGGTACAATTGGTACAATACAATACAATTAATTGGTTCAGTAGATAATCAGTTTTATACTTAGCAAAAGGACTGATAAATTATTTTGACAGTCTAGAGTTTTAGTAGGGTAGAGTGGGACCCGGGGGTAAATGGTCATAATTATTTTTTTGTTCTGCCATAACTTAGAGTAAAAAGTAAATAATAAAATAGATGACAAGTTAGGCCTGTTCATTGGCTTTATATAGAAATTTGTAACAAGTTCCACTGTTTTTTTATTATACCTATATATTTATATAAAACTAAAAACATATTTTTTCCATTTTTTTTAATAAAAAAAAAACATTGACACTAAACATTTGTTAGCTACAATAGATAAACATATATAACATATAATCAAAATAACGAGACCAATGGTATTTTTTAGACAACATTAAGGACTAAGAAGACTTTTTCAATAGTTTTCCAATGTCTTCCTGTTTTTGGGGATGCTAGAAAAAAATAAAAATTAGATCCTATACATTTTTTCCCGTGGGGGGAAATGGTTGCTAATATCTAGAATACTTAAAAAAAATTATTTTTACAGTTTGTTGCCCTTAAAGTCAGTTAATAAGAATGGCTACACTGCTTTTAATCTGTAATTTTGATTATTTTCAAGGACCCAGCACAAATTGTGAATTTAGAGGAAACCAAGCTATTCGTCTCATGTTGGGACAATAATGTTGAATAATATTGGCCCAGAAAGATGTGCGCTGTGTTTGACAGGTACAAGGCGGCAAAAAGATTTTACTTCTCAAGGCTTAAATAAATCTATAATGATGTTTTATAGTCATAAATTACAATTAGCGTATGTAAGGAATAACAGTTTTCTAGATAAATAGTAAAACCTTAACTCTTATACTATGTGTGTATTTCACTGTCCGGCCTGAGTTCAGCCAATTTTGAGGTGGAGGAAGTTTTGAGATTTTGTCAAAATTTTACCACATTAGCAGGGCCTGATTAAGAGGTGTGGCGCCCATAGGCTTGAGTTGATTTGGCGCCCCCCCTCCCACGACTATTGAAGGGGGGTGTGTGTCGAACAGACTCATAAAAGAATGTCTGAATGCGGCCCAACGTAGTAGCTTCATTTTGTGGATGCGTTGTGCGTTAGTGTAAAGTATCTTTCTCTCTTTTCAACGTAGAGCACTATCTATTTCCAGCCAATGAGTGGTTGCCAAATCTCAGGGGAACTACTGGTAATCCCCTGATACATATTGTCTGATCTAAATGGTCCTATATCTATCAGTTTCAGTCCCATCGTAAATGACGGCCGGATCGCGTAACATCGTCTGTAGATGACGATCGCACCTTATAACTAAGACCATTAATGACTATTAAACTATTATTATTAATGATCGCACCATGTAATATCAGCCGTAAAAGACGACCGGACTATGCACCATCAACGTAATAAAATGGCCGAACCATGTAATAGTTTCCGTAATTGATAATCGCAACTTGTGCCTTCGTCCATAAATGCCGATCGCGCCGCTATCCGCCGAAACAGACGACCAGCCCACGAGCTATCGACCGTTCAGAGTCTTCATCCCCGGAAGTTGCTAGACGCCATCTTGGAGTTTTGCTCCATAAGGCAAATGTTAGCTTTGTGCCTCCATTACTCCTCACCTGATCGTCACATACAATTAATTTTGGTGTCAAATTAAAAGTTCCGCCGTCCTCTAGGGAAATACAATGTCAGATTTTTTAATTTGCGTACTATAGTTGCATGATAAATAGTTTAATTTTGAACTGAAACACTGCACATGTTCTCAATAATTTGTAACAAAATCCAAATTCGACTATTGTATTTCCCTAGAAGACGACAAAACCTTTAATTTTACACCAAAATTAATTGTTTGTGACGATCAGGTGAGGAGTAACGGAGGCACAAAGTTAACATTGGCCTTATGGAACAAAACACCAAGATGGCGTCCGGCAACTTCCGGTGATGAAGACTCTTAATAACGACTGCAACACATTTTCACGGCTGTAACTGATCGGAAAATGTGATACAGGCCGCAAATGACAATCGCAATGCGTAGTCATGAGCGCAAAAGACGATCGCATCACAGATGATATTTTTGGAGAAAATAAATTATTCTTATTCTTATTCTTAGATGACCGTTTCGAGGATATAATTCCATCCCGAAAAAATTCCTAAGTAAAATAAATCTCACACGAAAAACGGAATTATTTTTTCCCAAAAGCTTCCCGACATTTCGGGACCCGCCCCATCCCTAATCACTTGCTAAGGAACAACTAAACTAACATGCCAAACTGATAATATATAAGGTGTGGCGACGGGAAAGGGTGCGCAGATCTCAAATTCCCTCTACCCAATTGATCACCGCACTACCAAGATTACTTTGAAAAAATTTAGCCCCTTCAGCGCCCCTTGACTGGCGCCCTAGGCTGCAGCCTAGTCAGCCTAATAGTTAATCAGACCCTGCACATTAGGTGGGACTGAAATTAATTTGTCTTCCTTAAACTAAAGGTGAATAACAAAAAAAGTTTCATGTTGCTGTATCTTGTAGTTTGCTTCCAATGAATTTTCTTCTGTAAAGCGCAAAGTTTAGGAAAAATAACATTTACTTTTGTAAATCTGTAATTTTTTTATAGGGTATAGGTGCAACACGTTATTAAGAGTTTTAAATTTAGTACCCATTTCCCCCAATAATACGGTATTGAGTTTAATAGAGATTATGACTATGGGTCCCAATTACCCTTCTATGTAATTGGGACTCAAATCAAAATTTTTTAGGCATATAGAAATTTAGAAAAAGGGAAACATGGTAAATAGTTAACCAATGGTTGATATAACCATACTACATTTTCATATTAATTTGTTTTTAATAAATGGCTATGCTATTTGATGACTTAAAACATGGATCCCAATTCCCCCACTCTACCCTATCTGGTGGCTTAACTTAGAGTTTTGGTTTGATGGTAAAAATTACACATTTCCAAAGAACGTAATTTGAATAATCCTCTAACTTCTGTAAAACTGCTTATTCCTTATTGAATGGCTTATTCCAGAAAATATAACTATTATAGATCTCTGTGCATTCAACTAACAATATGAATGCATAAAGAAGTAATGGGTCACAGAAAAACTATTTTTAATTTTAGAGGTAACTTTCAAATTGTTATCATTAGACACCAAACATTTTCGTATGTAATAGGATGATAGAAAAATAACAAATAGGAAACACTAGTATTGCTTCCAGTACTTCCAGTAAACTTGTTAAGAGAGCCTAAATAACTCCAGTTTATTTCACTGGAAACAAGTATTTCCCAATGAAATAATACATGCAACCAAAATAATCATTACTTCAGGAAGCTGTGATGTTTAATAAGTTTAATAATCATCTCAAAAGTATAAGTGTAAGTGTGTATAAGTGTTTCTAGTATTTTGATCCACTGAAAATATAAATATCATATAAATAATATTGTTTAAATTTTTCTTTGTGGAAAATTTCAGGCCATTTAAAAATATCTATAATTTGTCCTATTTCCTAAAAGGGCCCAAAAACAAGCCAGGCAGTAACCATCAAGTTGCAATAAACCTGGTAATTTCAAAAATATCTTTATTACATTATCATCAAGATCGGTACAGTGTCACAAAATACAACTAAATTAAAATTACAACTGTCAAGTCCAGTTAAAAAATTAATATATAGAGTATAGAAGGGTCAGACTTCTAGCCAAGTCTTCAGGCGCTGTCTAAAAAGCCGTTTCTCGCTTTTCTTTAGTTCTTCCGGCAAGGCGTTCCACATCTTGGCCCCAATGTGGTTTTCTTCTCTGTAGAGATGAGTTTGTGTATAGGTAAGCAGTAGTTGTTAGCATGCCTTGTGTTGTGTTGGTGGATTTGTGATCCATTGCTTGCTAATTGTGGCATCTTAATGTAGATGTGGGTTGTTGCTTCCAGGATGTAAAGTTGGGTACTGGTACTGTAAGGATCTTTAGCTCCTGGAAGGCTTCTCTGCAGGATTCTCTGGATTTTAAATTACATAGGATTCTGACTGCTCGCTTTTGGAGGACAAGGATGCGTTGTAGGTTTCCTGCCATAGTACCTCCCCATACAGCAATCTAATATCTAGATGTGACTCGAACAGGGCATAGTAGGCTATTTTAGCTATTATTATGTCACATACATTTTTCAATCGCTTTACCACATACAGTCCAGTACCTAATTTGCTGTAGAGGGAGAAGTCTATGTGTGCTGTCCATGATAGTCTATTGTCCAATGTAACACCAAGATATTTGGTAGTAGTAACTTCTTCCAGCTCGGATAGTCTTCCAGTGTGATCTTTTTTGTCTTCCCAGGATCAACTGCTTGGTTTTTCGTTCACGACAAGGTCATTGTTGTGACAGTATTGTACTGCCATGTTGAGCGCAACAAAGCTTTCTACTTCCAGTTGTTCTGCCTTTGTTCCTGCCAAGGAGTAAAACTGTGTCATCAGCATACTTAAGTAATTTACAGTGATCACATGTGCTTAGGAAAGTCATTTGTGAAGAGAATAAATAGAACAGGCCCCAAGACAGTTGTTCTGCCTTTGTTCCTGCCAAGGAGTAAAACTGTGTCATCAGCATACTTAAGTAATTTACAGTGATCACATGTGCTTAGGAAAGTCATTTGTGAAGAGAATAAATAGAACAGGCCCCAAGACAGATCCTTGAGAGACTCCTCGTGTGATTGGTTTCAATTGGGATTTAGTTGTTTCAGTTCTACCATTTGCTGATTGTGTTATTTCCACCAGTTGTCTTCTGCCAGTTTATAGGGTTCATAAACAAATTTGCTAATTTTTGAGAAACATATTTGTAATCTAAATAAATAAGGTTTTTGAAGGGGTGAAATAAATATTATGCGATGGACAAACTTGTTCGTGAAGTACTTCTTAGTTTTGAAAATAAATCATATGCTCAGGCCACACTATGTGTCTTGAGCAAAGCATTTGACTGTTTGGGCGCACCAGGAACTTTTACAACAAATATTGTACTATGGCAAAACAGGCTCTCCACTAAACTTTTTTAAACCAAACCCATCAAACTGGAAACAAAGAGTTTATTTATTGACGGCTTTTGTTCTGAAGAAGTTTAGTACATTTGGGTATCCCGCATGGATTTGCCCTTATTCTCTTTTTAATATGTATTAATGACAATATTTGGGGCAACCCCCCAAAATTGCATTTTGGGGAAATAGCAGAGATGGCACTTGGAACAAAAGGTAGTATTTTGATACAGCAACACGTGTGTAAAATTAATTTTCTTTATCTGATTTTATTATAAAGTTATTAAACCATTCTGTGCCCTTTGGGACACTTAACTGTTTATATTTTGAACAATATGCACATTTTAAAATTGAATTAACATTGCATTTTGGGGAAATAGCAGAGATGGCACTTGGAACAAAAGGTAGTATTTTGATACAGCAACACGTGTGTAAAATTAATTTTCTTTATCTGATTTTATTATAAAGTTATTAAACCATTCTGTGCCCTTTGGGACACTTAACTGTTTATATTTTGAACAATATGCACATTTTAAAATTGAATTAACATATACACCACTAAAGAAAAAGAACAAGTATCAATTGGCTCATTGGCATGTAAGGCTCACCAAATCCATCAATAGTCATTTTGTTTTAGCCTTTTCAAAGAACAACATAAACTAACTTTTCCATTATCAAAATACAGAGACAAAGAATTCAAGAAAAAATTGTATGGTTAGTTATTGATAAGTCCTTTTATTCAATTAGTGAGTTTTTCATGCAATATAGATTTTTATAGCGAATTTCCCCTATTGGGAAGAAGCTATTACCGTAGTCGGCATGGTAAGACCTAGGCCCGGGACATGATAACTTTTCGTTTTGAGGTCCCAAGATACCAAAAACACCATTAGTTCAAAACTGTATATATATTACCATTAACATATACTGTATACCATACAGGGTGTTTAAATAAAAACCTTCAGGACTTCGGAATATGATTACTTGCATAAAAACTAAGAAAAAAGTTCCTGTGAAGGTATGTCCTAAAACGCTTAGTTTCCCATATATCTGTCTGTATGTGTCTTTTACATAATTAATCATATCTCACAAACCACTTAACACATAAACTTCAAACTTGGTACGTGGATGACTATTAACAATACCTATTTAGGTATGCAGTATAAAGTTTATACTTTGTACTATTTCAAAATGGCGGCAATTTTTAGATTTTAAAACTTAATATCTTAAAAATCGTAAATTTTACGAAAACTTTTAAGGGACAAAAAAGTTTTGCAATTTTATCTTCTAAACAATGATATAAAGATTATTAAGATCGGACCATAAATAACTGATTTATTGCAATTTGTTTAATAGAATACATGCTTATTTTGTGGCAATTATAGCAAATAGGCATGTATTCTATCAAACAAATTGCAATAAATCAGTTATTTATGGCCCCATCTTAATAATATTTATACCATTTGTTTAGAAGATAAAATTCCACAACTTTTTGTCTCTTGTAAAATGTTTTGTAAAATTTACGATTTTTAAGATATTAGGGTATACCGGGGCACATTTATGCAGATTTTTTAAATTTTATTTTTTTATTTTTTATTTTTAGGCCAATGATAATATAAACAAAGTTGCTTGATAAAGCAGTTATTAAAGATAATTTTTATCAATAATGTTTTTATCTTTTTATGTTTTAAACCATGAAAATTAATACAAAATAATACCAAGTAGGGTGCGTAAACCTACCCCGTTCTCGGGGTAAGTTTACACACTAAGTAGGGAACGTTTACAAATATAATAATTGGTACCAATAAAGTAGTAACAAATATAAAATCAACTCAAACCATTTTATTATGCTACAGAAAATACATATACATGATGAACGATAGAAAATACTTAGACTTCGTTGTCATCATCACTGTTGCAGTTTGTGCATACAAAAATATACTTGTGTAGCACACTTATCATGGGCCCATCTTTTGCACCTGAGACATTGAACCCATTCTTGCCCTTTCTTTGAACGGTTATAAGGTATCAAACAATACATGCACAGGCAGTTTTCATGCTCTTTATCAGAGTCATATTTTTGTTATATTTTTTTAAGTAACTTTCCTCTCATGTTTTATAACTGATGTAAGGTTATCGAAAAATGCAGATACATTCGGTCTATTAAAGCTTGTAGCTTGAGGTGACCTAAACGAGAGTTTATTGTGCCTTTTCAAGAATAACGTTAGCCAATTGGGTCCCACCATTTCATTGTCAGTCCAAGACTGAGGAATTTTTCTTCTACAAGCAACGGAATAAGTATATGCGAAGCGTCTTACTTCTTTTAGAGTCAACCCAAAATAAATGTCAGAAAATATAATTAGGGTTCAATTTGATTCAATCCAATATCATATTTTTGGATAAAGGTAATAAATCACTCAACTTTGGGACAATGAAGTGGTAAGATATTCACTGGGGCACGTTTACGCAGTGCGTAAACGTGCCCTGATGATAGTGCGTAAACTTGCCCCGTCGCCATGTTTTATTTTATCATTTAGTTGGAAAGAAAACCATTAGCTTTTATTTTAATACAGAAACAGCATAAAAACAAGAATTAATATCTGACGGTAATCACAACATTGTTTTTTTAAACTGTTTACTCTTTACTTCAACAATAGCATAACATAATTTACTCACCTTGGAAAAAACAGAAAATCTTCTTTAACTCCCGAACGGTTGTGACAGCGCCTGCTAGATAGCAGCATGAACCTGACATGACCAGTTGCGCGCGAGTTTTAACTGGTTTTGAAAAAAGTGTACTGCGTAAATTTGCCCCGAGCGTAAATGTGCCCGGGTCTACCCTAAGCTTTAAAATATAAAAATGGCCGCGATTTTGAAATGGTACAAAGTAGAAACTTGATACTACATTCCTAGAGGTCTTGTTAATAGTCATCCACGTACCAAGTTTGAAGTTTATACGTTAAGTGGTTCGTGAGATATGATTAATTGTGTAAAAGACACATATAGACAGATATACGGAAAACTAAGAGTTTTAGGACATACCTTCACAGGAACTTTTTCTTAGTATTTATGCAAGTAATCATATCCCAAAGTCCTGAAGGATATTTTGTAAACACCCTGTATATGTCCATGGGTGCGATAACTCTTATAAAAATGGGCCGATTTTGATGAAATTTTGTATGGACATGTGACACATTTATGACTTTAAGTTCGAAAACCAGGCAGATCGCTCCATCCAACGGGGGTATTTTGGGGGGGTTTTGTAACCCCAAAATGGGTTTTTTGAGTTTTTTACATATAATATTTTAGTAAATCAAATTTTGGTTTTCACTATTGAATTCATCTTAAAAAACAAACAATTTGGTATTTTGATCATCGTCAATTGGTTACAGAGATATTGAAAGTGCTAATCACAGTACGTTGTCCAATGTTATTCTTATGGAGAATAAGAAAAATTGTATATCTCGCTTATTTATCAACTTATCCTGACGGAACTTGGTATATTGCTTCATGTTGTTGTGGTCTATTGATATTTGCACAAAAAACGATTTTTTGCCGATAGATCCCGTAGCAGCAAACCTGCGTACTCAGCCCCATGTTATTCTTATGGAGAATAAGTAAAATGTTATCTCCCTTAATTATGAACATAAATTAATAAAACTTGGTATGTGGCTTTACCTAGCTGGGTTATATTAATATTTGTATAAATCCCATTTTTGTGTTTCTTGTTTCAGCAAACCTGCATACTCAGCCGCCATGTTATTCTTATATAGATCGTAATCTTATAAATCGTTTATTTATGAATGTATATTGATGAAACTTGGTAATGTGATATCAAGATACATATATGCACTGGAAATTTGTTGAGTACACAGGTTTGCTGCTACGGGGGTATTTAATTTCTTTTTAGTTCCTGCTCCACTTGAATTAGAACTTTGTCAAACTGTAACAGAGAAAATATTTTCTGTACATGTCATAATGATGTTATTATGAAACTTAAGTTTTAAGAAATTCTGATAAGTTGAAAACAATGAATATGATTCTGTCTATTGTGCTGTATTATGCACTGAATGGCAATAAAAAAATTTGATGTGATAGAAGAAAAGACTAGTTAATTTACTAAATCATTTTCCCCAGAAAGTTCTTTAATTGATTTTTAGGTAACTAGCTTTATAATTTTCAGAAAGAACAGATCTCAAACCTTCCTAATAGAAAAGCACTAAGTCAATAAGTTAGCAACTTGAGACTTAAGGAAAACTGAAAAGTTAATTTAAAGGGAGATGTAAATAAAAATATTCATGCTTTTGTATATTAATCTTGAATCTTTTAAAATAATATCTATTATGTTATCATATTTATTTCTCCTTCCATATTATAAATTAACACAAACTGAGACCGCCCAATGGTCGAAATTCGACCAAATATATTTTGAATATAAAGTCAACGAATATGAAACACAGTTTAATATCTAATGGGTTATGTTGCGTTAAGCTCTCTCTCCCACTCTCTTCCCTCTCTCTCTCACTCTTCCGCTCCCTCCGCCCCCATCCTCACCTCCAGGTAATTTTTTTAACGTGAAGTTAAATGGATAGCATAAAGGCGTTACCATTCCAGTAATCAGTTGCTTTTTTATTTATGCCTGAAACCTCTCCACCTCATCATCTCCCCGTCCCTCGCCCCCCCCGTCACAAACAGGTTTGGTTTAATTTTTGGTAGTTTGGAGTTAAAACGGAGAAGGAGTTACAAGAAGAGGTTACCATTCCAGTAGTCACTGATATTTGTATTTAATAATCATCTGCTCTTGCTGTTGTGCTACATATTTATTTGAATAACACAGCTGTTTATTAAATGAAAAGCATAACGAAAAGCAGAACGCATTTTCCCTTAAGGATAACATGTAAAATTTGAAAACCAAAAGGTCATAGCCCTAAACGTCCAAACTTAAAATGATTTACATTCGACACATCTCCTAATGGTATTAAACCCCTTAGGACCCATAGGGGCCATAGCCCCTAACCTTGCTTCAATGCACTGCCTCTTCTGATTTTGTTTTCTATTTACATGTCAGTTCGCAATCAAAATAGTCACTTAATCACATGTCTTAGTGTAAACAAAGTAGACGTTTTTAAATTCCCATCCATTTCTTATGGGGGATGTTTTACGTTATTTCTCGTTTGGTGGTAACTTTTTGGAAATAGGGCTATTTTTCCCGAGTCCCTGGGATCGAGACCTGTAATTTGAGCCATCTCCCATCGTCTTGTAATTTTCCAAACTCCCACAATTTTTACTTAAACATTTTGCTTACAGAATCTAATATATAAAATTCTCGTGCCTCAGTGTAACAAAATTCCTCCGAAACGGCTTGACCGATTCTTATGAAATATTGTGTGTATAATCGGTAGGTCTGAGAATAGGAGTAAACTTTTTGTTTTTCTATAGGCGAGTGAGCGAAGCGAACGAGCTCATATTGAAAATGAACGAGTATTTGACATAAAACAAATTCAATGACATTAGGACAGGACAACTAGTCCTGTCAGACTAGCTAGTTATATATAAAGATGAGTGTGCTAAGTTTTATAATTCTACAATGCCGCATTTCCGAGAAATCGGTACCAAAAAATTTCCTTAGCCGATTAATAAATAGATGTGTAATTTAGATACCTCTTCATAAACTGATTAGTTATTTCTTTTTAGAATTGAACTGGTCAGAAGATATTTTATACCTCGAGAAAAATACTTGCCCACAACTGGTTAAAGCACTTGCAGAGATAGCTGTAAGGCAACCGGAGGACCCAATATCATACCTAGCACACTGGATTTACAAGGACTACCACAACCGTGAAAGTGATGAGCAAAACTCAGTGTTCAAAGAGCATCTGGAAGTTGCGAAGGGCATGCTAAATACCAAAAAAGATGAACAGCCGGTAAATTCAATAACATTTAACACTATTAACAAACTTTTATCAATTTCATGCTAATTTTATAAGGTGAATGCACCAGTGAGTAACCGGTTAAATAAAGTCTATGAAAGTTAATTTATTGTCCCTACTAGTGGATTAAAAATTGAAAACTAACACTGCCTTTTGCCGCAAAGTGTATTAAGCATTAAAAATAGGTATATTAATGTGTTAACTGCATTAATCATGTTTAATCACAATAATTGCATTTGTTTCCTTGCTAAAGAACTACCGGGATTCCCAATCACCATAGTTAACTGAACACATTAACTTATTTATTACAAAACCTAAAAGTTTTGATATTGGCTGTCGAAGCAAACTGACTTACAGTACAATAATATGATTTGGGATAGGTTTAAAAGACGTTTTGAATTATGTAATTAAATTTTTTTTATTTAAAATTTATATTTTAAATTCAATTGGTATCTACTGGTGCACTCATTTCTACTAGATATTTCTGCATCTCAGTAAAACAATTCAAACATTAATACCCTTGATCAAATAGTTATGAATAAGTTTTAGTGATGACCTTAACCCCTAAAGACTTAAGGACTTTAAATTATTTTGAGGTAGGAGAATAAGACAGGTGTAAGAATTAAAGAATAGGTATCCAACAGAAAAAAAAAAAACTTTTTCAAACATGTGTAGACTGACACGGCAATTTAGGTGTCAAAAGATGTTGCCAAACTTAAGAACGTCTTGCAGAATCCAGTAAATATTGATTAAGATATCATTCACCAGAGGTTTTTTATCATTTAGACAGTTTTCATATTTTGCCTATAGCTGAATCAACAGTCGTTGTAAACCACGATGATAGCCATTATTGTTCCTGAAGAGCGGTTTGTATGAACAAAAATAAATCTGGTCTACACAAAAATTGCAGACGCCAGATGGTCACTACACTAGTGTTTTATGTGGCATACTCATTGTCACCATTTGTTAAGCACCTGCTGAAACTGTGATAATAATGCTTTATTGTCTATAGACGATGGTTACAGTGCATCACAAGCGTCAACATGTATAAGTAACAATACATACCTGTATTCTGCATTGCATTTTGGAACATAAGGAACCCCGAGATCATTCAAGCGTACAAAAAAACCAACAAAAAACAGGGTTTGCTCATTTTATTGAAATTCTTTTAAGTCTCACTTAAAATTAAATCTGTAGTTAAAGTATTCATTCTACCATTCAGTATACCTTGTAAAGTTTAAGAGTTTGCCACTGTTACTGTTAAGTTACAGTCCTTATACACTACTGTAAAGTTAGAGTCCTTATACACGTAAATCTGCCAGTTCTATCATTAACTGTATGCAATTAATGCTACCTGTCAAAACCATTGGGTAGCTAAACTCTACCTTATACTTGTAAAAAAGTAATCAATAAAATTCACTGTGAGTTAGCCCCTATATTCTTAGATTCTGGAAAATAACTTTTTGATTGTGTGATGGACTCTGTTTGGCGGGGGGGGGGGGGAGGGGGCATATTTCCATCCTGGCACCCATACTACCTGGAATTTACACATGCCCATGAGTTATGGTTAATGTTTAGTTTATTGCCTGCTAAAATTATTGTACTGCACAAACACCCAGCTGTTTAGCGACTGACAAGGGTTCTCCTTTCCTCTCCCCGACAGTTTTTCATTATTTATTTTTCTTATTTTATGTTAGCATCCTTTTTAGTTATTTACTACTTAACTAATATATAATGTATTTGTTCACTTCATATCTAATATATTTTATTTTAACCAAGCCATATTATTTTTGACCATATTTAGAAAGAAACAAGTTTACTAGTTTGTCATAGTCCATAACCTTCATGATATTACTTTCCAAAAACAGTAACATTAAAGTCGTTCTTGGTTCATTTTCAAACGTAGTCAGGTTTACTTATTATTTGCATACCTCAAAGCTACTTTTGCAAGTTGCGCTGTTGGTAGGCTAAATAATAATATGCACATCATCTTATAGAAATTAGGGTACGATTTATCATTAATGTTTTCAATCGAAACCGGTACTTTTTTCAGAGAGGAAGTTTCCAACATTATTAGTGTTACTTTTTTCTAAAATAAAAAGTTTTGCAATGTGCATCTTCGCTTTCAAAGATTTCACTTTAACACTTGGTATGGGATAATTGTTAATGAAGATGAAGAACTAACTATTTGCAGCATTTAGATGCAAAAACTGTTCACAAGAAGTTGTCAGTTTCAAGCTGTTTTCTGAAAATCTTGTATTTATTTCTGCCAACAAGATGTCAAGATCTGGGTAGTAACAACCATAGGCATGCGCACGGTGGGTCCGTGGCACCCACGGGAGCTCCAAACAGGGCTGGGGTGGGGGGGGGGGGCAAAATAGATGATTAAATAAATGTTTAGATGTTAGTATGTTGAACAAAAATTAAGTTTAATGTGAGAAGTAAGTATGAAACAATATACAAGTTTTCCCTTTGATAGTAAGTAATACTGGGAGTACAAATGTAAAGGTCTGTTTTGTTTTGCTCGGAGCGGCTGTTGCGACAATCGCTCAGCGATCGACACTGAGTATCAAACGCTGAGAGACAGACGCCGCGCGGTGATCGTTGTGTTGTTTTCCTCCACTCCAGTCGCTAGCGTCCGCGTCGGCAGTTGTGCTATCACTGCTAGTCCGGTCTTGTGTGAGATTGGGGCCAAATAGGCTACATATTACGTAATGCATTTTTCGTTGTCTCAAGCCCCCTCCCTCCCCCACATAACACACCGTAACACCTAAGCTTACCCCCCCCACCCCCTCATGTTACATAACATAATCATAGTAAAGATTAAAACGCTGCAATCATTTAAACATAACAATTTTGCAAAAATGTCAATGAGGTATTGTTTATAATTTCTAAAACAAATCTATTATACCATTCACAACAAATTACTACAAAAATAAAAACCTATTCTTTAAACTAACATAAAATATTATGCTATGAAAATCTGCTCATCAGTAGAGGGACATGGTCAAATAACTCCAAGACATCTAAACAAACTGACTGGCCTTCCCCGAGCAAAGTTCAGCCCCCCAGGTACTTATATTTAATATGTGTGAGTCATGAGCCTAACCCACCTAAATAACGCAGAGTACGCTCAAGTTTATTCTTATAAAAAAACACATTTAACTTATTAAAACGATTTTCGAATTCTGTTTATCACTCGAACTATCGCAAAGTTAATCGTTTTAGTAAATACATAGATGAAATCGTCATTTATCAGTTTCGAAGGAGTTTTTCGGGAGAATGGGACATATTGCAAAAACGGACCATTCCGTTTTATGAGACTCTAGTACCCAAATAATATCCTTGTATCGCTAATCTTTATACAGAAAATTAAAAAATATAAACTGCAGGGTGAGGTACTAACGCCTCAAGCAATTTGTTATTTGATTGATAAAAAAACTAAATGTTTCTACTTTGGGAACACTTATTTTGCGCTGAACACGCGTATAACAGCACAACAGACACGCGGCTGCAGCGTCTCCAACTGGTCTGAGAGAAGTCGGGCATGCATCTGAAGCTGAAAAAGCTAGAGCCGCTCAGAGGAATACAGAACAATGGAACTCAGGTAAGAGCAGTAGCGCGCGATGATCGCAGAGCGTCGATCGCTGAACAATTGTCGCAACAGCCGCTCCGAGCAAAACAGACCTTTACACAGTTAAGTATTCACAGATGTAAATTCAGTTACAATTTACGTCCAAAACATGAACTGTCATCTGTATTTTTTCCGTGACAATCGGCAAATTTCTTGGAAACCGAGTGCCGGGTATTAAGTACAATAACTCTTTGCCCTCCTTTTTTCATTGTTAGGCGGAGATTTAATGGAAAAGAAAATGTAACAATGGTTTGAATTTGGAATATAAATAGAAATACTTTTTCTACTTCTCACTGCTCCAATCTTAGGACAAAAAAAACAGCCCGAAAGGATAAATTCTGAGATGATATTTTCAAGTATTTTAGCTTTTTAAAATAGTGCTTGGAACCAAATTGCTAATTATTATATTGTTTTAAAACCAAAGATACACACTTTTACCGAGCAATCGGAGTGACGTACAGCCGTCTGGCCTGCACGTGATCTAGATTTTTTAGAAGATAATACAAAACAAGTAACATTATGATATTTGTAAACTAAATATGTTTATGCAGGCATAATATTTATTGCATTAAATAATATTACCACATATTTGCGTTAAGGAGGAGTAAACTATTAGATTAGATCCCGATAATTGGCGTATTCAATTATTTGGTAGATAAAAAAGTTCTTAGAGCAGCTAGATTTAGGGGGGTGAGGGCAAATTTTTCGGTTCCGGCACCCACGCTGATCGGACTCTGCACATGCCTCTGGTAACAACTTTTCCGGGACGAAGCTTTAGCCGTAGCCGCCGGCCCTTTCCCTTCGTTTTTAATATCTCAGACAGTGTCAGTAAGTCTGCGACCATCAGGCATCATGACAACATAGCTGACAAGTCTACTCGAGAGTAACTTCTGCCATCTGCTGATTTTAGGTAGACTACAATCAGTAGGCCTATTTTCATTATCATTATCAGTTGGGATTCGGATGCTTTTTTCTTTGCAAGTTTTCAAAATTTGATCCCATTTCTCCCTTCTTTTCCAACCCTCAAAGAATTTTTATTGCATTTTAATAGATAGCGAGCAAGAAGCAATGCTGTTATCTTCTTTCTGCAAGACTTTGCTCTTCACATTTAAACTGGTGAAGGTTTCATATAAAACAAAAAGCCAGACAATGAACTCTAAAGAAAAGATTAATGCAAGTATGTTTTTTGTATTATGTATGAACTTTTGATGCCTCAAACCAGCGGCAAAGATCTTCAGAACCCCTCGCAGCTTGAAAAGGTCCTCAGACAACAGAAACGGCAATAGCTGTACAAGACCATCTCGTGTCAGATTGTTTTAATATAGACTATATGTGTTTTTTTCTTGTCATTGGTTCCAAACAAGATTAATTTATAAAAATATGACAGAACATTTTTAAATATATCCGAAAAAATAATAATTCCAAAAATTTGAGGGTGAACTATTATAGTTTAAAAAATGGCTCATAGGTAATGTGCCAACATACTTATGTATGTAATCTGAGTATGTAAACATACTTACACATGTACAGGTAATGTGAGGCTCATAGTTTAAAAAATCAAATACGAAACCTGAAATGTTCAGGTGTTTGGTAATAAGACCTCTCATGCACCAAGGCATGTGGACAAATTGTTCTGTGGTTTTGGCTTTTTGATAATTAATGATAATAAACATGTTTTCCTTATATTATGAACCATTAGCCCATTTGAAGCTGTTAACTTACATAAACAGTGTATTTACGATAAATAAAGCCCTGGTCATGAATTAGGTCAGGAAAAATATGCAGAATTCAGTTGATTTTTGGTTCTAGCCAATTATTGTTGTGTTTAAGAAAAAGTTCATAATGTAAATCTCAAACCTGAAGTTTTACATTATTGGGCATATTTAGCGAGGTGCTCGGATAATGGGGATAGTAATTTCTAAATTTTCTCACTAATGAAATAATTTGTTAGAAGAATTTTTTCTTTGCACAAACGTAAAATTGCAACAACACATACATGATACTAATTAATTATTTTTATTTACAAACGAATCCAGTAGCTCGAATTTGAGCTAATTTGAGCGAATTTCACCCTATAGGGAAGAAGCTATTACCATAGGTTTCATGGTAAGACTTAAGCCAGAGACCATGATAACTTCTTGATTTGAGGTCCCCAGATGCCAAAAACACTATTTGTTCAAATTCATATATATATATATATCATCTATATCTGTGTCCGTTAACTCGATAACTTTTGAAAAACATCCGATTCCGACGAAATTTGGCACAAACGTGTAAAGCAACATTCATGACTTTAAGTTCGAAAACCAGAAAGATCGGACCATGGGAAGGGGGTTTACAATTTTCTAAAAATCAGTTTTTTACAAATTTTTTACCCTAAAATTTTTAAAACACTCAATTTTGGTTTTGACCATTTTATAGAGCTTAAAAAACATTGCAAACGGAGCCGTATCTGGGAGCCATACCATAAGGCACTCACAGAATATAGCCTTGCAATCAAAAAAGCCAAAGAGAACTCTTGGAGACGGTTTACACAGGAGGTAAACAGTTTCAGCGCAGCAGCAAGACTGCAGCGTGTTTTAGCTTCAAGCCCTATTGGCCTCCTGGGATCCCTGAGGTCACCAGGGGGACAATATACCACTGGAATTGAAGGAAGTCTCAAACTTCTCCTTGAGACTCACTTTCCGGATTGCATTTTTGAGAGTGACTGTTTAGGCATGTCCGGCAACAGCGAAAGGGGCTCATGGCCAAGAGCTGATCGCGGAAGCTGGACTTTAGCCAGACGGATTGTCACACTTTCCAAAGTTAAATGGGCCATCAGCAAGTTTGGCCCTTTCAAATCTCCTGGGGGGGACGGTATCATACCGGCAATGTTACAGCAAGGACCGGAAGCTCTCTTGGTTCTCCTGTGCGAACTCTTCAGAGCAAGTCTGGCTTATGGGTACATTCCTCAAGCCTGGCGCCTCAGTAGGGTGGTCTTCATTCCCAAGAGAGGAAGAGCAGACTACTCAATGGCAAAATCATTTCGGCCTATCAGTCTCTCATCGTTTCTCTTGAAGACACTGGAGAGACTGGTAGAAAGACATCTAAGAAAGGGAGTACTTTCAGGTACTCCTCTCCATCGAAACCAGCATGCCTATCAGTCTGGTAAGTCCTGCGAAACCGCCCTGCATCAACTTGTGAGCAGGGTGGAGGACAGCCTTGCTGCTAAGGAAATCGCTCTATGCACCTTCATGGACATTGAAGGTGCGTTTGACAATGTCACTTACACGGACATGGTCCGGGCGGTGCGTGGGCGTGGTCTTGAGTCTGCTGTATGTAGGTGGATTGAGACCGTGCTCTGCTCCAGGCGGATTAGAGCCGATCTTCAAGGTAAATCGATAGTGATCGCACCCACGAGGGGTTGTCCGCAGGGAGGTGTGCTTTCGCCTCTTCTGTGGAACCTGGTGGTGGACGGTCTCCTTCGTGAGCTCACTAGCAGAGACGTCTTTGTCCAGGGCTATGCAGACGACATAGTCCTAATGGTACAGGGAAGGTTTACGAATATTGTTGCTGATGTCATGAATGTCAATCTTCAATATGTCAATGTCTGGTGTCTTGGAGAGGGTCTAAGCATAAACCCCTCAAAGACAGTAGTTGTTCCGTTCACAAGGAAAAAGAACCTGGAGTCTCTTTCCAGGCTGAGACTTGGACCAACACGGCTTGAAGTATCAGGTACAGTCAAATACCTAGGGCTGACAATTGATTCTAAGCTGACTTGGAATGATCATTTGAATAATACACTGCATAAGGCGAAATGGGCGCTCATGACGTCCAGGAGATTTGTAGGCTCCACGTGGGGGATCAAGCCTCACATAGCGCTGTGGCTGTACAAGGCAGTAATAAGGCCTCAAGTCACATATGGATCACTAGTCTGGTGGACAAAGGTGAACCAGACTACAGCCATAGCCAAACTCACTAGTTTACAAAGGTTGGGCACACTTCTAGTCACTGGAGCTTTCAGGAGTAGCCCGTCAGCAGCTCTCAAAGTTGCTCTTGGATTACTGCCTTTGGATATCTTCATCAAGGCAGATGCACGGAAATCAGCCTATCGATTAAAAGTCGCAGGCCAATGGAGGGAAGGCCTGTCTGGAACAGGCCATTGCACCATCACCAAAGCTGTTGCTCAAAACCCTGTGCTTGATATGACAACAGATGTCATGAGTACGGAGATGGTTTTCACTAAACCTTTTTCTGTTGGATTCTGCTCCAGAGAAGAGTGGACATCTGAGGAAGGGCCCTATTACAGGAAGGGCAGCCTTGTCTGGTACACGGACGGCTCTCTCATTGAAGGAAAATCCGGCTACGGGGTGTACAGTGAATCACCTAGAACAGAACTCTGTGCAAGTCTGGGACAACACTGTACTATTTTTCAAGCAGAAATTTGTGGCATCATGGGTTGTGCCAATCTAGGCATTGCCAGACGCTATTTCGACAAGCATATAGTAATCTTGTCAGATTGTCAGGCTGCCCTCAAGGCTCTTGACTCCAACGAAATCAAGTCAAAATTGGTGTGGGAATGTTACAACACACTCTGCAAACTCGCGACACGCAACTCGGTGCATCTTGGTTGGGTACCTGGCCATGTAGGCATAGGTGGCAATGAGTGTGCAGATAAGCTTGCTAAAAGAGGTTCCGGTATGCCATTCTTTGGTCCAGAGCCAAGCTGTGGCATAAGCAAAACAACTGCTTTTCACACAATAAACAAATGGTCCAGGGACTTACATCGCCAGCAATGGCAAGGTCATACTGGTCAAGCACTTGGCAAAAGGCTGCTAGCAGATACTAGCTCTTACTTCACTAACTGGTTGGTGAGGTTGGGCAGAGGTCGGGTTAAGCAGTTGATTGCTTTGATAACTGGACATGGCCATTTCAGGAAACATCTCCACACTCTCGGACTCAGAAATGAAAGTCAGGTGTGTAGGCTCTGCAATCAGTCTGAAGAGACTACCAAGCACATCATACTGGACTGCGAGAGACTCGGGGCAAGGAGAAGGGCTCTGTTTGGTTGTAAGCAACCAGGTGATGAAAGGGACGCTAGTATTGGTAAAAAACTCCTGGATCTCGTAAAGGGTACGGGCATTGGTTTGCCATACTAACGTACTAGGGACACACAATAAGCTTCGGTTGACGTGTGAGGATCTTTGAATCTTTGGATCTCTGAATCCGTCCCTTCAACAACACATAAACATAAACATTAAGTTCGAAAACCAGAAAGATCGGACCATGGGAAGGGGGTTTACAATTTTCTAAAAATCAGTTTTTTACAAATTTTTTACCCTAAAATTTTTAAAACACTCAATTTTGGTTTTGACCATTTTATAGAGCTTAAAAAACAAATAATATGGTATTTTGATTATTAACCTAGGTTAAATGGTTGCGGATAAAATCCAAAAAATGTGTTCATAAAATTTCCCATGTTAATCTTACAGGAAAATGGCTTTTTAGTGAATTTCCTATGGAAAGTGAACTATTAGCATGACCCGCACGGTGAAACTTAAGCCCGGGACCACCATAGAAGTTCCTAACGTGACCCCCTGAACACGTTTTGGGGGGTCGTTCAAAATTTTATATATATATATATATATATATATATATATATATATATATATATATATATATTATATTAAAAATAACTGAGTGATTAGGGCTACTAATATGTTAGTTGTAAGCATAATTTTAAAAACAGAGTACCCTTTTTGGTTTTAACATAATATGTTTTATTAGACGACTAGTTTCAAACCTTTAGGTCATAGTCATGGCTTACATTATTTTTGTAACCTCACATAGTTCAAATTGTTCAAATTATTAAATGGTAAACAAATTAAGAATCATATGTTAAAATTAAACTTAGAATATGGGGGACTTTCTTGAATATAATATTTTGTACCTATTATATACCTCAAGACAATAACAAAATATTATATTCAAGAAAGTCCCCCATATTCTAAGTTTAATTTTAACATATGATTCTTAATTTGTTTACCATTTAATAATTTGAACAATTTGAACTATGTGAGGTTACAAAAATAATGTAAGACATGACTATGACCTAAAGGTTTGAAACTAGTCGTCTAATAAAACATATTATGTTAAAACCAAAAAGGGTACTCTGTTTTTAAAATTATGCTTACAACTAATATATATTATATATATATATAGAGTGTGTTTGCACTCTAGCGGTCGCAATTTTTGTCCGATTTACTTCAAATTTGGTAGGGACGTTCCTTTCTGTAATCAGTTGGACAAGTTCGTTGGGCAAAACAATCGGAAAACTCTAAACCCCTTTTTTGGGGGATTAACCTTCAAATTTCGAGTTTTTGGGCCCAAAAATGGTCATAAAAGCCCCAGATGTAAAATAAATGCATGTAGAAAGATGGGAATTAGAGAGGCGAAAGTTTTAAGCCCTCTCTCGTCATTCTAGCATAAATATTTACCGAGTTATTAAAGAAAATGTGAATTGACTAAACACAGTACGTTGTCTTATGGGGTTTTTAGACGAGAAAAGCCTGTTATTCCTTTGTTAGAGTACTTTTATCATCCCCAGCAACCTCACACCTACTTTAAAGCCTGTCTGGACCTTCTCCTAACCTTATATTGGGCAAAATTGTATGCCCAGCTTTGCAAGTAAATGAAACCAGGAGTATCAGAACAGCCAAAAAATCAATGTTTTCAGATTTCAATAAAAATGGACAAATGTATGTTTTTACACTGATTTTGAGTTTTAAAAGTTTTTATTTGGAAATTCACTTCCCTCACGTCAGCGTGCTGCGTGCGAACTCGTTTAGCTTTTCCTAAGTTAATTTTAATGTAAATTTCACATTTTTTTACCAATCAGTTCAGCTCTACAAAAAAATCATTTTGGTGTTTAAATTGTGATTGTATGTCCAACCGTTGCAGAGATATTCAAAGTGCTAAACACAGTACATTGCCCAATGTTATCCTTATGGAGAATAAATAAAATTTGATATCTCGATTATTTATGAATGTATATTGATGAAACTTGGCATGTGGCTTCATATAGTACTGGTAAATTGATATTTGCAAAACAAATTTTTTTTATTATCCCTGTAGCAGCAAACCTGCATACTCAGTCATAATGTTATTCTTATAGAGATAATGAAAGTTTTATATCTCCCTTAATTATGAACATAAATTAATAAAACTTGGCATGTAGCTTCACCTGGTTAAATTATACATTGATAATTGCATAAAAACACATTTCTTATGTTTATTGTTCCAGCAAACCTGCGTATTCAGTCTTTAATGTTACTCTTATGGAGAATGAATGAAATGCTATTTATAACTTATATATTTAGGCCTATCTATTTTTATGAAACTTGGTGAGTGACTTTGTGTAGTAGAGAGAAACATATACATGCATTGGAAATTCGCTGAGTAGCAGGTTTGCTGCTACGGAGGTATTTTTTCTCATTTTAGGAATATCCAGCTCATATTGACTAGCTCATTCCAGTGCTGTATAAAACTGGATTTGAATAAAAAAATCCCCAAACATGAATGATAGTAGTAATGCTACTTTGTAATTGGGTTAAAAACCTGTTTTTTAGCATTTTTGTAATAAATTAAATTAAATATACCGTCTTATTAGTTTACATTGAGATGCCATTCCAGCAGTTTTCTTAAAACCTTGATCGTGCTTTTGTACTGTTTGTTAGTATCACCAGCTGCTGTTAAATGTTAAGTTGCATTTATTTTTAATCATTAAATCATTGACTAAGACGCTGATGCAACTAGGGTGTATTTTAAGGTGAAAATATGAATTAATTCTTTCACAAGATTAACGGTGGATCTTTGAAAGCCCAGCGGGCAGAGCCCTAAAGGTAGACGTCTTACAAACTACCAAAAGGCTCATCTAGACACCAAGGGCTTTCAAATAACACACCAACCATAATTTTAAACTTAACAGTTTTGCTGGTAGCCCGTTCACAAAATCGCCTTATTTATATTTAAATAAGATGATGATTCACATTCTGCCCTTTGTTTTACAATTGTGTTTTTTTACAGGTTAGCAAGAAATTTAGTTTAAGAAGATATCCAATGAAGAGATTATCGATAGTCTCTACTGCTAGTGAAACAAGTCATATTGCTGAAGAAACTGAAAGCGAAGAATTGTAAATGATAATACCCTAAAAAAAAAAATTATTAAACAATGTTGATTGAACAGCTGGATTATAATAACCATCCTATAAGTAATTAAAATTGAATTGTATCAATATCAATTAATTATTCGTACATTTTAATCTAGTGGAAGCTTTTTCAGAAAAGTAGGAGTTTCGATCATTGCTAGTCTCGAACAATGGAGTATATATGCTTTTATTGGAGTAAGTCCAATACTACGTCTATTTTTGTATTGGCAAACAGACACAATCACTTATAAGTGTTTAATTAACCTCTATAATGCAATTAAAGCAATGAAAATAGTACATCATGTCTAGTTCAAGGAATAAATTGAAGGCTAGGTTTTTCTAAACAAACCTACAAGACAGACATTTCAAAGAATAAATAAGTAGGAACGCGCCACAGTAATGATGGAGAAAAATACATGTTACGGAACCCGCTCTCATCATTTTGTAAAAAAATATCCAAAGCTGGGTCATAAAAGAGCTAAAACGGAGATCTCAGATTCAGATCCCATAACATCATGACACTTGTTGTTTTCAGTAATAACAATGTCCAATAATTAAATTAAAACAAAAAATAGTGACAGGATATAGGAACAGTCAAATATTTGTTTATTAATATTTATGATGACCAGCAAACAACTCAAGTAGTTGCTTTCTGTTTTAGAACTCATTTTAGGATCTTATTGCCCAGTTGTTCAGGTTTAACTATTTAACTATTTGTCTTCAAGAAAAATGTTGATAATATTTTTCTGTTCTGAGCAGTACAGACAAGGTATTTCAAGGTTATGAAAGATGAATGACCAATATTATTAATTAGAAACTTACCACTGAATCGCCCCATCAACTCCAAGGCTTAAGAACCTGTCCATCCACCATTTATTTTAAGTGGGTCCTCTCCTTCAACTATACAACTTAAGTTTGTACAAATACTCCTGACTGATACAGGATTTTAACCCAATATCCAAGTGCTACTTCTGGGCAGGAGGGTAACCCCTAGATGATCAAAGCATTCCATATTCATATCAGGCGCGGATCCATGGGGGGGGGGGAAAATTTTCTCACCCCCCAAGGCAAAAGGTTGGAGTTGCGCGAGCACCCTCGTACCAGCGCTACGTCTGCCCGGCAGCGTCATCTCGACTTGTCGTCTGATTGATGCGTTGTCAGTCAGACTTATATGCCTGTAATACTACTACAGGGTGTCCAAAGACCGGAAATTCCAGGAAAATTGGATAATTATACGGGAATTTTAGCAAAAATTTGATAATTTAGTTTAAAACGCTTTTTTTGGCCATTCTCGTTCATGCGGCTCGGTTGTCGTTTCCAGCCAATAAAACAAGTTTTGGTTGTCATTTTCAGCCAATAAGAAACGTTGCCGATCGTCATTTCGGGTCATTAAATGCAACTAAATTCCGTTTTCTGACCCATCCGACGCGAAAAAGAACAGGGTCAAATTGCCGATTGTATTCGTAAAAATACGTTCCGTTGTCATTCGGGCCTATAAAACGGGATTCGGCTTTATTTTTCGCTGGGAAAATGTGGTTCAATTGCCAATTTTGTTTATAAATCACGGTCAGATTGTGATTTTTGGCACATATTGAGGATCAGTCAATCATTTTCGGTCAATAAACACGTTGCGGCTGTCGATTTCGGACTTTAAAATGCGAGGAACAGTTGTTTTCGGCAAATAGAATGAAGTAAAATTGCCTATTTTGTTTTAAAAAAAAATTATTTAGTCTGTAATTTTTTTCTGTAAAACGCAGTCTGGCAGTCTTTTTTAGCCGGTAAAATGCGGCCCTATTTTATTGTGGTAGATGTTTTTGCCCTACAAATCGCAGTATGGGTTTGTCGGTCAATCGCCTTTTTTGGGCGCTAAAACGAGGTTATATTGCTATTTCCGTGGATAATATGTGGCTCGCTTGTGGCCAATAAAACGCGGTCCAGTCCATTATTCCTAAAAAATGCAGTCATTTTTTTTTTTACCAACAAGTTGCGGCAAAATTTTATGTTTTTACTTATAAAGCACGGCCAAATCTCTGATTTTGCACGATAAAATGCGTTTCAGCTTTTGGTATATAAAACATGACTCGGATTTATTTATTGCCAAAAAATGCAGTCCGATTGCCGTTTTTGAGCGATTAAGTACTTTTCAGTCAGTACTGGTATTTGAAAAGCAATTGTATAATACTAATATATATATATATATTATTACATTGAAAACAAAATGTCCAGAGTACCCTTTAGTAGCCCTATTCGTGAACTCAAGTATAATATATATATATATATTCCTTTGTACTGTTTTTGTTTGAGAAAATAAATGATATTATTATTATTACTATCAAAAAATAAGAAAACTACACTGGCATTGACAGACACTACTAAAAACCATTAAAAAAAACAACCCGGCAAAGTGGAAGAATTTGTTACTGGAAGAATGAAGAATTAGCTCTTGAAAAGGTGCAGAAATCTGGCCGCGTCTGTATTGGCTTCATTGCCTGGTCAGTGATCCACTACAATTATTTTGTTTACCAATTTTGAAAAACATTTATCAATTAACCCATTGGCTTACCTGAAATTTGCCACCTGACAAACCGTTCAGTATCCTAAGAAAAATTACATAAATGTAGACTTTTACTAAAACTATAGCAACAATTATTGCCCAATTTACTTAATTTTTGCATTAATCCTTAGAGAAATAAATTATCTATAAGAAGAAAATATTTTGAAAGCATTCATGTATGGTAATATATATATATATATATATATATATATATATATATATATATATATATATATATACTAGGGGCTTGTAGGGGCAAAAGCCCCTAAAAAACCAAAATACATAAATTTTTTATCAACCTTCATTGGTCATTTATAAATAAGCACTGATTTTCTAGCATTATAATATAATATTATTATACTGTCTTATGTTTTTAATAAAATGTCCATTCCTAAACAAATATACATTGCTGTAGTTTAAAAGTAAACAAACTGAATAAGTACAGCTGGTATCAATATCAAAGGCTAATTTAACTCTGTGGCACAGCTGTTTTAATTTCAAAAGATGTAAACAAATTAAACCCCATGTTGTTTTAATGGGAAAAGTTTTATTCTGTTGCGAATTTATGGTAAAAAAATAAGAAAAAAATTTTAAAAGGAGTAGCATGTAAAAAAAATAATGTTTCAGCCCAACAACCATTATGTACTTGTAGGTTATTTATTTTTTTACATGAAAATACAAAATGTTAGTGATACATTTATATTTTACCTAGATATAACATATTATCCAAAATCATATTTTTCCGAAATTTGACTAAGTTTCCTTAAGTATGGGCATATGCATAAAAAGTACATACAACCAACAAATGAAAACAAATTAAAACAACAAATAAATAAAAAATAAGAATTAAAAAGATAAAAAAGTCCTATCCCGAGTATACTCGGGGTTGCACATCCGGGCTACTTTCGGCGGCCATGAGTATACTCGGGGTTGTGAGCCAATGGGTTAAACCTTTTTAGAACACTTAAAAGGGCTTAAAGAACAAACAAAAAATACACGAGAAATACTAATAAAACTTAATTTAATACATATATTTTCTTTTAAATAAACAAATATAAAAAATTGTAATAAAGTAATTTCTTAGTTATGAAACGGAACGTTAATATAAAATGAATGGCTCCCGCCAGTAATGTTGTAAGCGACAAAATAGAAATTTTCTAGGAAAACAAAAAACCAAATAACTGCAAAAATATCAATGGAATAAATGTTTCTTTTGGTCACATATATATTAAATAGTACAAGTAGTCATTAAAATAAATATAATAATAATATCTCATGTAGTAATTAAGCTATGACCAAATACATGATTTCAGAATTGCAAAAACGTTATAAACGTCAGTCATTTACGTTTTTGTGGCTTTTTAGGTTTAATGGTGGTTGCAACATTATTGTGTAAAAAAGTATAAAAGCTGTTATTATTTGGAGAAAAGTTTATTATTACACTAAGAAATACACATTGTACATGTCCTAAAATGGAAAAGTCAAGTATTTGCCTTCAACTTACAACATAAAACCTGTTATAAAAAATAAAGGTTGATTACTACCTTGAAACTATATTTATTTTATGGAAAAAATAAACTAAACAAAAGACTTAATGTATAACATAAAATTAAATGAAAAATGTCTTTTGTAAACAGTAATTTGACTTGTAAAACTGGTAATACTTAGTTTTATGATGAATAGGAGTTTTGGGCACTTGGTGGTTATAACGTTACTGCACGTACCTCACGTGGAGGCAGTTTTCGGGGTACAGGTTTTTTATTTTCACTCTTGTAGGGTTCCCCAGCATTCCTGTTTACTTTTCAAACATACCTGGACCGTTTTGAATGTTAATTGAAAGTTGTTGACTGTGGTTAACCTGATTTATATCCGAGGGCGAAAGACTCAGCCGCAGTGGTGTTGCCATCCTGAACACATGCAACGTTACTGCACGGTGGGACCAAAAACACAGTTTTCTACCAGTCCTAGTACTGCCAACTTAAAGGCATCAACAAATAAATACCCTGCACTCGTTTAGGATGTCGTTTCCAACCTTACTGCATAGAAGTCTCGATTTTGTAAAATTTGTCGCTTACAACATTACCGGCGGGAGTCATTCAAATGTCTTACAAACCTTCCAAATATATTCCTATATACAATGCTTATATCCTATTGACTGCCGGAATTTCTGGATTTAAGTTCCAGTATATACCACCAGGGTCAAAATTTACTTGTTCATTTATCAATATATCCCTCTAGTCTGAGCCAATGACCCAAAAAGTCATACCATTTGTATAATTTTCTAATGCTATATAACCAGTATCAATTAACATTTTATTTCAGAAAATCAAAGTCTGGCAGCTTAATCGCGTTCCGAAAATGGGTAAATCTATATATACAATGTTTATATATTTAATAAATAATCCCATCCAGCTTGTATAACAGGAGAACAGTTTGGTCTAAAGTCATCAAATAAAATTGTTCCTTACAAAAACGCATATGGGCAATCTATTAAAAATATGTTCATCAAAATCTATGTACAGAATGTTCCAAAACTGAAAGGTCACGGGTTCGATCTTCAAAATATTTGTGCGTAAACATAGGGCAAATCATATATCATTTTAAAGGTATAGTTAAAAGAAATATTTTGGCGAAAACAAAATTCACTTATCTTTATCCGCTTCGAAATGGTGGCCATTGTTGTGTAAAATATAAACATTTACGGATCACCCTGTATTTTATAAACCACAACAACTTGTATCTTTTTTCAGACTCAAATTTCTTACTCGTTATAAACTCAGCTTTACTCTGGTATGCTACATGACAGGTTTTTTAACAAATCTAAATTTCAGTAATATAGTTTTTTTTAAATGCTTAAATACCCAAAATTCAAAAAAGTCAAATAGTAGTGTATTTCAAAAAGCAAATCATTGAAAAGGTCTTGTAAATTCTAGCAACTTTCTAATTTACACTAACCTTGCATCTCTTTTAGTTTTTCTGCAATCAGAAAAAAACCTTATTTTTCCTTATGAAATGCATGTTAATTTGCATAACACTTGCATGTATTCTGTGTCCACATTCATTCCTATCCTTTTTACAGATCCTGAGGATAGCGAGATGTTCATCTATATCTAATATATAAAAATCAATGTTTGTTCTTCTCTCCGTTTGTATTTTATACGCTGCCATACCGGTCATCCGATTGCTTTGAAATTTTGCATAGTAACACAGGTTAACCCTGGGAAGGTTATAGACCATTAACTGAAGTCCTAGGACATTAGGGCTGTGCCCCACTGGACTTTGAAGTTTCAACGTTAGTCTTATAGAAGAAAGATTTCTTTTGATTTTATCAGATGATATATATAACTTAAAATATTGTAAACAGCTGTTTATCATTATGGAAATAAAAAAACTACTTGAATGGCAACTCTCATAATGGAAATAAAAAAACTGCTTGAATGGCAACTCTCATAATGGAAATAAAAAAACTACTGAAATGGAAACCCAAACTCTTTTCGATAGGCGAGTGAGCAAAGCGAACGAGCTCTTATTGAAAATGAACGAATATTTGACATAAAACAAATTTGATACCTCTTCTATGGCAGCAACACGCCGGGTACCAGCTAGTATTCTATATTTCCTAAAGTATAACCATTTTCTAATAAGTGTTTTGCGATGTTAAATCTTTCAGGTTCATTGTCTTTTTAAGTAAATACATGATTCTTCCTATTGTATTTTTGCTTTGTGGAATCTTGTATGATCGGGATAACATTGCTCCAAACACAGCAATCTTGTGTGGCTGGACAGATGAACAACCTTGTTGTTGGCCATGTTCTTCTGTGCAGGCTTTCTTTATTCTTTCAGCTCATGTTTTCTTCTTACTAAAGTCAGATCTAGGAAATTTCTCGTTTGTTTATCAGAGCAAGGATTAAATGTAGGAATCAGCAATGACCACGTAACGTAACAACTTTAGACGGAGGAATAAAAGAAGCCACTAAATATGCAGCATTCAACTGTACTGGGAGTAGATCACAGAATATCACTTAAAAATTTAATAAATATGGAGTTTCAGAAGCTTTCAAGACGCAGAATAATATGAGTAGAATATTGCATCCCAGGATATAAGATCGTGGTAAATTTGATATGCCCGGAATTTACAAAATTAGTTGCAGCGATTGTGATAGTTTTAATATTGGCCATACAGTTAATTAATTTTGTAAAACGATTCAAGAACCATGTATCCACTTGGAAGAACAACAAACTGGAAAGATCTAATGTTACGAAACCCCTATTAAAAAACTGTCACACTTAAGAGTATTTAGAAGAAAACCTTAGTATTTTCAAGAACTGTTAAAAAGAAAATTTAATGAATACATGAAAATAATTGTTTATTTATAAATAACAAATTTAATGATAGAGATGTATTAATAAATAAACATTTAAATTTTTAATCGGATGGCATATGTAGAATTGTTTCTCGTTTGGGAACATTCCAGTAGATAGGATAAAAGCAGGGAAGCCATTTTGATTCTGTCATTCCCTCATAGGGCCTAGTGATGACCGTTGTGACAGGTCAAAATCTATTGCCTTGTACCATCTTTTATATGTATTTACCATCTTGTAAGTGAGATTAGCGTAAGAGTATATATTTAGGAGTGTGGACGTTTTCTATTAACATCCAACAACTGTAACAAGGTCCATGCTAATAAAAAAGTTGTTTAGTGCTTAATCTATAACATGCCCTTAAATATAAATCTTTAGAAATTTATAAATCTTATAGCAATTACAAAAGCCAAAGAAATATAAACAAAAAATAATGTATAACCAGAAATACTTAGACAAAACAATACTTTACATTTATATTGGTATTTTTAAAAGTTATTTACTGTCATAATGCTTCAAAAACAGCTTTTTTTCAACACATGCATTGAGTTGCTAAAGTTGTTCTTATTACTTCGAGGATAAAAGTAACATTTTGATGATATTTTTCAGTCGAGTTAATCAGCTTTGAAATAAAAATGTAACAAATTATTCAACTTGTAAACAATGGAAACTTGTGTAAAAGCTGTTTGTTTAGGGTAGCAAGATCAAGATGGAAGAAAATTTTAAAATGTAACCAAGTAAACAAAATTTAGATGTTGTGAAATTGTTAACTTAATACTATTTGCAGTATGACGAAAAATATATTTCATCACTAGGACCAAAAGTGGCTTTTCGATCCTCGCTCATTTTCCAGCCTTGACCGTTAAACTTGAGCTTGTATCGAAAAGCGTCACTTTTGGTCCTAGTGATAAAATATACTATTTAAGTAACAGGAATCCTTAAACTAAAAGGTTTTTGTTGAAACAATAAATGTTTTTCAAGTTTAGTATTCAGTGAAGCAACAAAAATAATTGAGGTTTTATGTTGTTTTCAGTACTTGAATACTTTGACCATACTGGACATAATTGCTACAATAAAAGGCATAACAACAATCTATAAATCAATCAAATTTTTGTTATTGACTAGAAATTATAATTGTTAGGTGACAAATCAAAATTTATGCAAGAGCTAAAATAAGTTATTACTTATGTGCTAAGGTTTGCAAGGCACAGTTTACTTGAGAAGTTGCTGAACAAAGTTGCATCACCTATCAAGGTTGAGTTAACATGGCAATTTTACACTAAAACACACAACCAGAAATACACTAAAATAATTTAGTGTGTTTTTTCTACAATAATTTTGTCCCCTTGAATGCTATCAAAATAATTAGTTTAATTTTTTTTCGGTGTACTATGAAACACAGTAAAGTGATTTTGACCGGTTAAAAAAGAGTATTTTGTGCATGTAGGGATGATGGAAATGGCAATGGAAATTTTTCCCTCTTTGGCGGGATCCCCCATCTAAGCTCCCAGTGCTGCTGCTGTTTCAAATGTAGCAAGGAATAGTATTTATCAATACATGTAATTTATGGCAAATCTTTACAATAATTCCATGGTTAATGTGATGTTTTGTTTACTAAATATGACATGAGATGGATAATCACTGACCTTCCATTGGTTGAAGAACTTGTTTTAGCTCCTTTCCCTTATAGCAAAAGGACCCTCCATCTTATAAAAATAAATATATATACATGACAAAAAGAAAAAAAGTACAATAATGAATATAATATAGTAAAAAGATAAACAGAAATAAATATATTCACCAAGAGTTCTTGAGCAAATGATCAATACACATTTCATTTATTTACTTTTAAAATAGGTTTTCTATTTTACAATTTAAATGTTAGGTTATATTTGTATAGACTTTGAAGGTGACCTAAAGTGTCAAAACATGTCAGTATATAATAAAGATTTTATATAAAAAAATGGTATTTTGTTGAAATATGGAAATAACATCTAATATTAGGAGCTGTAATCATCCAGCATAATTAATATATGTATATCTATATAACATAGTAATTTATGTATGTGTGTGTGTGCGTCCATAGGCATAATATCTTTCATAAAATGTCCGATACTGATGATATTTGGTACAAATGTGAGTTTGAAAACCAGACAGATCGCCTATCCAAAGGGAGTTTTGCCCATTTTTGGGGTTTTAGAAAGAATAAAAAATAAAAAATTATTTAGTGTTGTACAATAGATTCAGCTCACAAAATCAAACAAATTATATTTTGACAGATTATTAAATTAAACGAAATAACAGATTATTAAGATATTTAAAGTACTTAACACAGTTTGTATCTTGCCCAAAGTTGTTTTTATAGGAAATAAGTGAAATTAATATATATTATTCACACGCTATATGCAAACTTCTAAAAAGGCTTTTTTTGTTTTAAGATCTACCCCCGCATATTAGACATAAATTACGCTTCTTGGTGTGCAGGTGTGCAAATTGGCTTTAGATTTTCAATTTAGGCCTCAGGGCTCTGCCTCACAGGAACTTCCATGTCCCCATGTTATATGGAGATATGTCCTCCATGTCTCCTATACATATGGAGGAAAGTTTTACTTGGTTTAAGTTATGCCACATGTTCTTTGCTCGATTCAATTCAAGTACCTAGGGGCCGAGCTTTGCTCGGGGGAAGGCCAGTCAGTTTGTTTAGATGACTTGAGGTAATATTTCACCACTTCCCCCTACTGATTATCAGATTTGTATAACTCATTTGCCTCTTTTCTACATGTTTAAGGTCACTCCAGTTGTTATTTGTAGCTCAATGTCCCGTTGATTTATTTTACTGCTCTATTTATGTAATATTCACTCAAATATTTTAATCTCTGCTCTCAGGAAACCACATGTTAATAATCATATACAACATGAGTATTACTTTGACAGTTCCCTGGTTGATTAAGAACAGCTGTTACAATTCTTTTGTTTTGATTTGAAACTCCATAAGCCCAATGTTAATTTTTGTAACTTTTCATTTTAGTTTTTTTACATTATTTGATTTTTCCTGGGGATGAGGCCTGTCTAGAACTTATTTTTATCCCAGAAATTAGTTATTTCGAACATTTGAAGGAAATCGTTGGAGCCGTTTTTGAGATCCGTGCCGCAAGCAAGCAAACCTTACTCATATAAGAGTATAGGATTAAATAAACAGCTGTTATAAAGATTATATCTAACTACAGACTGTCATTGTTTTGTTTACTATTTAACTATGTACCGTACTATTCTTGCTTCTCAAAACGGGATGTGCAAGCTGCGCATAGGAAATTCTAGTATTGCTTATTTCTGGAATTTATTTAAGAAACTTAGTGGCTTCATCTGATTGTGATCCATTAATATTTGCATAAAAAATCCCAGTTTTTATGTCTGGTGTGACAGAAAAACTGTGTAATCAACCCTATGTTATTCTTATGAAGAATAAGGACATATTTTTATCTCACTTATTTGTGAAGATGTATTAAAATATTCGAGAGTAATTTTGCATCAACCTCCAATAGGCCATAAATAAAAGTCAAGTGCATATAACAAAACGATTATATTACCAAAAGATAGGTACAATTATGCTTTCTTTTCGACATAGCCACCGTAACGATTGAAGCATTTGTTGCATCCTCCCTACCAAACGCTCTTGTCACTTTTAGATTCAGATCGTCACTCTGAGTTGAGTTGTGGACGCATAAACATGACCGACTCAATCAATTCTCCCGCCAAGTGTGAAGTGTGAAGCGTTATTCTTTCCATTCACCGCAGAATGAGTCGAGTTTACGGAGAAAACTTGTTGAGTGATGCTGTTGTACATGAATGGTGTCAAAAATGTAAAGATGGTCATACTGATGTGCATGTCGAAAGGGGTCAAGGAATCAAAGCTGCACGCATTGAGCGAGTTTTGTGGTCTCTGACCAAATTTCCAGGACCCAGCAAGCATACAATTTGTTGTAGCCTAAATTTTCCGTAGTGATAAGAGTATGGAGATGACCTTGAAATTTCAGAAAACTGCATGGATAAACCACTTATGGGTGAACCTACCATTTTCTCCAGGCGCTTCATCAAGTCGCTGAACAAGGTTTTCTATATTGACGGATTTGCGTCCTTGACCCCCTTCGTCATGCACATCGTATGGCTATCTTTAAATCCATATCAGATCTGTGCTTGGAATTAACAGAGCATTCGGTGGGGGGGGGGGGATGCGCTGTTCCATCATGTAAACATTGCCCACCTACTGCTTGTCAAGCGTTTTTGCTGTGCGATCATACAGACAACGTCATGATACACTTTAATTCATTGGCGGCAACATTCTTTGAAATGGGTATTGAAAAACTGATTCAAAGGTGCGACAAATGCTTCAATCGTTTCAGTGACTATGTCAAAAAGTAAGCATAAGTCTACCTATCTTTTGGTGGTCAAATAATTTTTTATATACACTTGTCTTATTTTTATGGCCAACCGCAGGTTGATAAAATACCCCCGTCGCAGCAAACCTGCATACTCAGTGAATTTCCAATCCAGATATAAATGTCTTAATACTACATAAAGCCACTTATCAAGTTTCATTAAAATATATTCACAAATTAGCGATATATACAATTTTAATTATTCTCCATAAGAATAACATTGGGGCTGAGTACGCCGGTTTGCTGTAACAAGGAACACAAAAAATAGGTTTTTATACTAATATCAATATAACTTAACTAGGTGAAGTTGTATACCAGTTTTTATTAATTTATGTTCATAATTAAGGGAGGCAGAGCATTAATTATTCTCTATAAGAATAACATGGGGGCTGAGTACGCAGGGTTGCTGCTACGGGAGCCTTTGGCAACAAATTTGTTTGAGTAAATATCAATAGACCACAACGAGATGAAGCTGTATACCAAGTTTCGTCAGTATACGTTCATAAATAAGCAAGATATAAACATTTTCTTTTCCTCCATAAGAATAGCATTAGACAACGTGCTGTGTTTAGCACTTTCAATATCTCGGTAACCAATTGACGTAGAGGAATGATCAAAATACCAAATTGTATGTTTTTTTAAGCTGAATCCAATGGTGAAAACTAAAATTTGGCTATTTCAAACATTATTTGTACAAAATTCAAAAACCCATTTTTGGGGTACAAACCCCAACCAAAATACCCCTTCGGATAGAGCGATCTGGCTGGTTTTCGAACTTAAGCCTTTGAGTGCCGCGGCATCATGGCCATTTCTTATGCATAAATTGTCGGGCTAATTTCAATGGAAAATGTAGTAGTTTACATAAAATATCATATCAAATACAATTTTAGAGGTATCCATGTAATTTTTTATTTATTTTATTTATGAATAAATTCTCTATGAAATAGTATAAAGTAACTATAAACAGAAAGTAAATTGGGGCTTAAAAAATTTTGTTTACATATAATAAATTAAAAATTTGTTTTGTTTCAACTTTGACTTACATAAATTATGCTAAAAAATTTAATTTGATATTTTTCAACCCAATAGGCAGAAAGAGCAGAAAATGTTGATCAAAACTGATGTACAAATTATCAATATCAGTTAATGTTTGCAAAAAAAAAAAGAAAATATGTTACAATTCAAAAAAGGCCCTAGGCCTAGGCTATGTAGTTACCAAGCAACGTTGAAGTACAATTTTGTAATATAAACAAATATTATTTTTTAGTTTGTTGTCAGTAAACATGTTTATTATTACTAGTATATAAGCATTAGGCCTACCAAAGTAAATTAAATTCACAATAAACTAGAAAACAAAAGATGTATGTGTATCTTTTACTTTCACAAAAACTTAGTATCTACGACAATGACACTGTTTCTAAGATAACTGTAAACTAATTCCCGAAGGTTACTCAAGTTGTTTCTACCTATTCTGCTACTTATTTTTATTTTATACGTAAATAGGAAGTAAAAAACACTAAAATATAACTTCAATAACAATAATATAAGTGATATTTACGTCAATAACAAACATATAACATTACACAACAACAAATACAGACGACATCTGTGACAGAGATGACTAAATTAGGGTCTGCTAACAGACCAAAGGCAACGAAATTGCTATAGATCTGATAGCTGGAAGCTTCTGGATCAAAACAAAATACTTTGAAAGCCAGTACCTTGTTTTGGTATGAAGTACTACGTAAAATACCGAGAGTCGCTGTCAGCGACGCTCGGCAATTTTTGCATAAACACATCGAGTCGCTGTGAGCGACGCTGTGGCACTCAAAGGGTTAAGTCATAAATGTTGCTTTACACGTTTATACTAAGTTTTATCAAAATTGGATAATTTTTACGAGAGCTATCGTGCTCACGGACACATCTATCTATCTATATATATATATATATATATATATATATATACAGTGTCAAACGAATGGTGTTTTTGGGGTCTGGGGACCTCAAAACGAAAAGTTATAATGGTCCCGGGCCTAGGTCTTACCATGCCGACTACGGTAATAGCTACTTCCCTATAGGGGAAATTCGCTAAAACTACCATCGTAGTATAGTAGAACCCCAATCAACCATCACTCTTAATCATCACTATCTGACCTTTGCCAAAACTTTGTGAAACGCCATTAGAACTGTCTGTGCGAGCCAATGGGGTAGACTCAGTGCTTGCTTATGGGGCAGCTGAAAGGTAACTGACTTTGGGTTTGTTCTCCCACCCTAACCAGTCACCCTTGGCTTCAGTTTAACTAGCTCAGTAGTGACTGGCCAGTAGCCTGTATGTACAGATCAATGTTTTAGGAGTGACGTTATTACTTTGATGTTTGGAAGATGGCTAAAAGGTGTGTTGATCAAACACTATTACTGTAGATGGCATGGTAAGACATAAGTCCGAGACATTGATAACTTTTCATTATGATGTTCACAGGTGCCAAAAACACCACCTGTTAAAAGTTACATATATAAACTCCCATTCGGATGGAGCAATCTGTATGTTTTCGAACTTAACTTACTCAAATAAATTCTACTTTAAATTTTGTTTCGTTTATACCTTTTTTAAGAGAGTTATTAAGTTAATAGACACATTTGAACAAGTTCGAAAACCAGAAAGGTCACCCCACTCAAAGGCGGGGTTTGGGGAGAGCTTTGCACTTTTTTTGCAGCCAAACTTTAATACGTTTTATCAGGGATTTCAGGATGCAAGCTAAGTGACCGCTAAATTTAATGTTTCTGGCTTATCTAGAAGTTATTTGAGTACTTTAGCCAGTCTTTTGAGGTAAGCTGTACCAAATTTTGAGTAAAAACTCTTTCTGGTCTCACTCTTAACTTATTGGTCTTAGTCTCATTGGTGTATCTAGCTGTTAACAGTATATAACAGTAGTCAGCACCATGAGGAATCTTGGAGACACTTGGCCTGGAACCACCGAAACATCAACTGGTTTTCCGGACTTAAAGAATCGGTGACTTGTGTATTCCTTGCTGACTCTAAGGTCTGCAAAACATAAAAAATGGTATTTTAAATATAACTCATCCTCAGCTAAAGATAAGACTACCGTCAAAATTAAACAACACAAACAAATGTTCACATTTATTACCAAGAGTGTCTCCCACAACACCTAATATAAATAAATTTGCTTCTAAGCAACTAAGCACAATCAAAATATCCTCAGAATTAAGTCGAGGTGTCTGGGAACTATCAAGGTTTTGATTTAATAGAATTATCTACCATTGCAAGATCTTTGATCAAAACTCTGAATAAAATTAATAAAAAATGTGATATAAATGGTCAAAAATTGAACCACAAGAAAAAAAGTTAATCAACCTGGGTAATTCCTATTTTCCTACAAAAAAGGAGAAAAGAACTGATTCCAAAAGAACAGTTTCAAAAAAACAATATCTCTCTTCAGTAGAAACTCTAATAAGTTTCGCCAAAATCCCCTAGAATGTAGGAAAATAATGTTTCGTAAGTTACTGCGTAGCATCTGGAAAAGGGACCTGTTGCACCCTCATGCAATTGTGCCATAACGACAAGAGGTACCTTTTTACATGCTAGACGAAAATTATTATTTTAAAGTATTTATCTGTTTTTTTTTTTAACTATGACGATTTTATAAACTTGTAGGAAAAGATGATAGTCAATCGTAACCTAAAATCAATATTTTTAACCTTAGCTGATGAAATAACCTCTACTGAATATTTTACCTTGTGTGATAAGAGGTCGTTTCTTGTTTTCCGCGTCACAATATGGCAATAAATTAAATGCAAATTTGGATAATACTAGAAAAGGCAATTAAAATGGCTTACCATTGTGGGTGGGAATACACGCTTGCACTCGTGTCTGCTGGTGTGCTCCCTGTGCGCTTGCCTCAGAGTGTGGATAGTGTCAGGAGTCAGGCATGGCAGGCATAGTAGACATTGCGGGGCCATGCAGGTGGTGCACGCATCACTGGTGCATGCACTAGCTGACACCATCACATTCTTAGTGGCTGCTTCCATCTCCGTCATACTGTTATGGGGTAGTTATTGTAGTTAATAAACAATAATCCCACATATACAAAGATAGAATATTTATTAATATAACATTACATTTGATTACAAAAAGTGATAAACTTGATAAATGAATTATATGATAATAGTAATAATAATTTAGTAATAATGATAATTTTATTCATCCTCTGGAATTCCACAACATTTACAATTCATGAAATAAAATTGAGAAAGGTCCCCGCATAGGCATTGCCTGTGCACGGGGGCCGAGTCCTTCAAAGTCTCTCAAAGTTCATAAAAATGTAGAGAACATAAAAATTAAATTCACTTCCCTTAATAACACAATAGTAACTGGGGGCCGAGCTTTGCTCGGGGGAAGGCCAGTCAGTTTTTTTAGATGACTCGGAGTAATATTTCACCACTTCCCCCTGCTGATAATCAGATTTGTATAACTCATTTGCCTTTTTTTAACATTTTTAAGGTCCCTCCAGTTGTGATTTATAGCTCAATGTCCCTTTGATTTATTTTACTACTCTATATATGTAATCTTCACTCAAATATTTTAATCTCTGCTCTCAGGAAACCACATGTTAATAATCATAAACAACATGAGTATTACTTTGACAGTTCCCTGGTTGATTATGAACAGTTGTTAAAATTATTTAGTTTTGATTTGAAACTCCATAAGCCCAATGTTAATTTTTTTAACTTTTCATTTTAGTTTTTACATTATTTGATTTTTCCTGAGGATGAGGCCTGTCTAGAACTTATTTTTATCCCATAAATTAGTTATTTCGAACGTTTGAAGGAAATCGTTGGAGCCGTTTTAGCGAATTTCCCCTACAGGGAAGAAGCTATTACCGTAGTCGGCATGGTAAGACCTAGGCCCGGGACCATGATAACTTTTCGTTTTGAGGTCTCCAGACCCCAAAAACACCATACATTCGAAACTGTATATATATATATATATATATATATATATATATATATATATATTTGTGTGTCCGTGAGCACGATAACTCTCGTAAAAATGATCCGATTTTGATGAAATATGGTATAAACGTGAAAGCAACATTTATGACGTTAAGTTCGAAAACCAGCCACATCGCTCTACCCAAAGAGGTATTTTGGGGGTGTTTTGTACCCCAAAAATGGGGTTTTTGAATTTTTTTCATATAATTTTTGAAATAGTCAAATATTAGTTTTGACCATTGGATTCAGCTTAAAAAAACACAAAATTTGGTATTTTGATCATTCCTCTACGTCAATTGGTTACCGAGATATTGAAAGTGCTAAACACAGTACGTTGTCTAATGTTATTCTTAAGGAGGAAAAGAAAAATGTTATATCTTGCTTATTGATGAACGTATACTGACGAAACTTGGTAAACGGCTTCATCTGGTTGTGGCCTATTGATATTTGCTCAAAAAAAAACAATGTTTTGCGGAAGGCTACCGTAGCAGCAAGCCTGCGTACTCAGCCCCCATATTATTCTTATGGAGAATAATTAAATGCTATGTCTCCCTTAACTATGAACATAAATGAATAAAACTGGTATACGACTTCACCTAGTTGAGCTATATTGATATTAGCATAAAAACCCATTTTTTGTGTTCCTTGTTGCAGCAAACCTGCGTACTCAGCCCCAATGTTATTCTTATGGAGAATAATTAAAATTGCATTTATCGCTTATTTGTGAATATATTTTTATGAAACTTGGTAAGTGGCTTTATGTAGTATTAAGAAATTTATATCTCCATTGGAAATTCGCTGAGTATGCAGGTTTGCTGCGACGGGGGTATTTGAGATCAGTGTCGCAAGCAAGCAAACATACAAGCAAACCTTACTCATCTTAGAGTATAGGATAGGATTTATAAACTAAAATTAAAAATACATATAAACATAGTGTGGAAACGAACAATTACAACAAACCTATACCAATTTCATGGATGGAATAATGAAACTCTAAAAAATATGTATAGTACTAAAAATTTAAGAAGTGGGAAAAAGTATTGAGTAAGTCATTCAGACGCACACACCCACGCACACATGCATACACAAACACATCCTCGCACATGCACCCGGATACACACACACACACACACACACACACACACACACAAAAACACCCACACACACCCGTGCATGCACATGCATATACATGCACACGCACAAACATACCCTTACAAGCTCACACACATTTATGCTACACATACTTACACGTGACACACCCATACTGCACTCTTGCATACTGCTACACACATACCCCTACCCAGATACACTCTCGTATACAACAAGAATTCAAATATACAACCCACTTAAAGGATACTGAAAAATACTGAGTCATATGCTACAAACAAAAAATAAACAAATGGATAATTATTGAGATAGACAAATAGTGTCAAAAACAAAATCTACATTTACAATAAGGGTGTTACTAACACTACCCGATTCATGCGACATATACTGAAGAGACCAAGCCCATGGCAGCCCCCCTTCCAATCAGAAACAACCAAATAACTATTTTTCTCTTATAAACATCAAGGCTACACGGGACGATGTTTCTTAATTCAGCAGGTAAATTCGAATGACATTGTCATAGTATTCGTTTAATTTATTTGCCATTTGGACTTCGATGCATTCTCCTACATTAGTACTGTCATTTTTAAAATGTTTTACAGGAAAGATATATAATTTTTCTTTTGACCCGATATTTCACCGATGTGGGGCCTTATTAATTTAGAATTTCCCATTGCATTATTAATCACATTTTTATAATGGTTACATTTTGCTGCTCTAATTAAAATACCTAATGCATTGTGATACTCTTTGAAATAGTTGATTAGATTTTCATTAAAGGGTTGAGCATGTACACGTTTACTAATTCGATCTCTATGCCTAATAGAAATTAAAAGTCCACGAGTAATCCTTGGTTTCAATTTCGTCATCCGGTGCGAGACCTTAAACTGTTTAGATGACAGTTGTATTACGTTTTGGATTGTTTCTACTAGCGACACAGCCGCTTGCATCTGAGCACCCAGTTACTAATTGCAAATTTACCTCATTAAGTAAATTGTTAAAACGAACAAAATCAACATTAGTCTTAACAGAACTTGTCTGAACATTTACACGATTATGTGTAATAGACCACTTGGAGATTACAATAAAATGATCCGTAATTGACGACTTTACTATTGCAGAAGAAATAGATTCAGTACATTTAGAATAAACAAAATAGTGATCAATACAACTTTTAGAATTGGCAGTGACACGTGTTGGTTTATTTACACAAGCAGCAAACCCCGCCGCGTACAAAACATCGAGATAACGCTCAGCGAGCGGTGTTCTGTTGTCCTCAAGAATGTAGCAATTGATATCTCCTATAAGCCAGTCCACGCGGTCTCTCGGCCTATTATCACAATATCGTTCAAGGTCGCCAATAAAATATTCAAGATTCCTGTCACAGGAGGGACTCCGGTACACAACCAAAATCGTGAACCGCTCACCGTTCAACAGCAAGTCCAATTTTAAAGATGTCGCACCATGTAAATTGACTTCGCTACAATTAAAATTTATTTTATTATTAACATAGCATATGACTCCAGCATATGAAATGAAAGTTATAAAAATAGCATGATAGCAACACTAGGGGGGGAAATTCTCTCCACTTGGAAGTATTTGTTTTGGTTTCCAAATTAAAACAAATTGGTTGCCAAGCAACCTGTGGATTCAAGACCAGAGATCAGCTGGCATTCACCACACCAGCCCCCCACAGAGAGAGTTTGCCTAGGGTTCAAAATGAACACGAGGCCGGAAGGGTCTGCCTGACTGGGTGTGATGTGTAAGCAGAGGTTCTGTTAAAGGCTGGCGATGTTGTGGGCGCTTGTTTTTCTTTGGCCGGTGCAGGTTGATCTTTATAGGAGGCTTGGTCTTTTGTGTCCACCAGGATGTATGCTGGTTTCACACGATCCAAGGATACTTTGACTTCTTTTCCATGGACCTGGATGGTGATGGTTTTCTCGTCTCGGGTAACCACTTCATACGGCCTGGTGTATGGCGGCTGTAACGATTTTTGAGTGGAATCCTGACGAAGGGAGACGTGGCTGCAGTTTACTAGATCCTTGAAAACAAATGATCCTGGTTTGTCATGACGAGAAGCAGGTTTGGGTCGAATGTGAGCCATGTGCTGACGCAATTGAGTTACAAGTTCTTTAGGATCACTGTGTTGAGTGCTGTTGGGTGGAGCAGCTACGAACTCTCCTGGAAGGCGGAGTGGCTCACCATACGCCAATTCAGCCGCGGAAGCCATGAGGTCTTTCTGAAAGGCAGATCTGATGCCAAGAAGGACGAGAGGCAGTGCTTCAGACCAGTCAGGATTATTGTAGGCCATAATTGCAGCTTTTAGCGGGCGATGGAATCGCTCAACCATCCCGTTAGCTTGATGATGCCAACAGCAGGTGAACTGACTCTTAATTCAATATTGTTGAGCCAAGTCCCTAAAGATTGACGATGTGAACTGAGTTCCCCGGTCACAGGTTTAACTTGTGTGGGCTTCCAAAACGTGCTATCCAAGATTACACAAATGCTCTAATTACAGATTCTGCGGTAATTTATTCAAGAGGATATGCTTCAGGCAAATGGGTGAATCAATCGATGACAGTCAAACAATACCTGTAGGATTTGGATAATGGTAGCGGGCCTATTAAGTCAACATGGACGTGGGAAAAGCACTGTGAAGGTGTTTCAAAGTCTCCTAGGGATGTCGTTACATGCCTGGTTACCTTAGATTTCTGGCAGGGAATGCATGACTTGGTCCAGTTGCAAAAATCCTTGCGAAGGGAAGGTCAAACAAAACGATCACAAATAAGTTTAGTTGTAGCTCGTATTCCAGGATGACTCAAATTATGTAACTGGTCGAATACTCTATGTGGTAGGTCTTGGGGGATATAAGGTTTTGGGTTTTTTGTGGATGTGTCACAGAATATGGAAGAATTTGTTCCTGGGACTGGGACTTTCTCTAGTTTAAGAGATGAAGAGTTATGATGGATAATGTTTTGAAGTTCTTCGTCTGTGTTTTGTGATTTGGCTAATGATTCAAAATCTATCAAGGAAGAAATAGCTTCAACACGTGACAGAGCATCAGCAACGATATTATCAGATCCACTGATGTGTTTGGTGTCAGTCAAAAACTCACAAATAAACGAGAGTTGGCACAGTTGAGCTGGAGGCAGCCTGTCACGGCGCTGATGAAAAGCAAAAATGAGAGGTTTATGATCTGTGAAAATGGTAAATGGTGTAGTTTCCAAAAGATGATGGAAATGTTATACAGCTTCATAAATAGCAAGAAGTTCACGGTAGTACGCTGGCCAACTGCTTTGCTTGTTGAAAGTTTCTTCGATAAAAATCCAAGTGGCTGCCAGGCGTTCTCTACAAATTTTTGAAGGCACACTAACTCCGGATGCATCCGTGAAAAGTCCAAGAGTCCTTTTTAGGATGAAATAAGAGGGTTGCTGAGGACAGGCTGGCCTTATAAGTTCGAAAAGCCTCTTCTGACTCCGGAGTTCAGGGAACAGGAAGAGAACCTTTGGAGTTCACACCACTAAGTAGAGAATGTAAAGGTGCTTGAAGTTCTGCGGCCCGGGGCAAAAACCTGCGGTAGAAATTTATCATTCCTAGAATCGGCGAAGGCCTCGCATTGTCTGAGGCAACTGGTATTCCTAGAGAGTAGAAATCCGGTCCTGGGGCGGGCAGACTCCTGAAGCTGAAACTCTATATTCTAAAAACGTGATGTCAGATTTGCCAAAAACACATTTAGATGAGTTCACAATGACTCCATAGATTGAAAGTAGTTTAAATAAAGTTCTAAGGTGCTGCTCATGTTCCTCAGCTGATTGAGAAAATAAAAGTATGTTAGCAATATGGCTAAAACAGAAGTCTAAACCTAGTGTAACTTTATCGATAAAACACTGGAAAGTTTGACCAGCATTTCATAGTCCAAAAGTCATAAATGGGAACTCAAAAAGCCCAAATGGAGTTGTTTTAGCCGTTTTACATATATCATCTGGGTTTACAGGAATCTTTTGATATGCTTTTTCAAGATCCATGGTAGAGAATATATTCCAACCTGGAAGAGCATGTGAAAAATCATGAATATGACGAACAGGATACCTGTCAGGAATCATGCAGGCGTTCAGAGCACGGTAGTCTCCACAGGGGCGCCAACCAAATCTCCCTTAGGGGCCAGATGCAGTGGCAACGCCCAAGGACTATCAGACGGTCGTGCAGTGCCAACCTTCACCATATCGGCGAATTCTCCCTTAGCAATGATGAGTGTTTCTGGGGCTAGGCGATGTGGTCGGCAGAATATCGGTGGTCCTGGTGTCGTTCGTATGTGGTGAACTATCTGGTGTTTAAATTCCCGAGGCAGTCCTGGAGGATGAGTGATTTCTGGGTATTCAAGTATAATTTTGAAGAGCGGGGAAGACGAGACGACTGCCTTTACGTTGCTTTGTGGTATGGCTGTAAGTTATCCACAAGAGGACAGTCCTGTTACAGCATCGATGATGCGCATCAAACGGCAGTCCGTGAGCAGATGGTAATAACTGAGGAAGTCTGAACCGATGATAGGAACACTGACGTCAGCAATGGTGAACTGCCAAGTAAAACTCCGGCAAAGACCCAGGTTGAGCGTCATAGTACATGTTCCATAGGTTTTGATGGTACTGCAGAAGACGTGGATAACACAATAGGTCTGAGCCAGTGTCAATCAGGAAAAGCTGTTTTGATGTCTGGTCTGTAACGAAAATTTGGCGGCCTGGCAGTCAGTTGCCGCTGTTACTGGCTGCCTTTGGCATTTCCCTGATAGGAGCAAGGAGGTGTACATTTCGTAGCTTTGTCGTTGAATTTGGCGTGATACCAACATAGGTGGCTAGGAGATTTAGACTTCTCAGGGCTTGAGTTGTATGATGTTGTCCGTTGGCAACTGCTGGATCGTCAGTGAAGCAGGGAGGCTTCAATTGCGTCGATTCTTTCAGATAGTTTTGCAACAGTAGTGATAATCTCCAGTTCTTCTCCAGTCTGTGGACAATCACGCTTGATTGCTGCGTTCACCGCGACATGAGGCATACTGGGTGACACTTCTATTATTTTATCAGCAATTTCCGCAAGTTTGTCAGTTGGCAGATCAATCTGAGTAGTAAGGATGTCCTGGGCATGATTTGGGAGTCGACGTTGCTAGAGCGCACTATGGAAACTGTCCTGAAGCTGGGTCGATCCAAATAATGAGCGGAGATGTCTCAGAAATTGTGATGGCTTGCGATTCCCTATGTCCTCTTCCCCAATCAACTGATGAACGCGTTGCTCTTCACTAGCGGACAGGCTCTCAATTAGTTTCGAGCGAAGTGTGGAGTAGCGGTCTGAAGCAGAAGGGTTGGTAATTATGTCTTCCACCTCCACCGCAAAACAGGTTTCAAGTTGTGACACAATGTAATGAAAACGGGTGTCATCACTAATGATACTCGAGATGGCGAACTGGGAATGTGTTTGGGCGAACCACAAACTCGGACGATCGGCCCAAAATGGGAGCTTGACGGCGACACGATGGACTGAAGAGTTGCTTTGATGCCGTAACTCAGTGCTGAAACGGGAGTTTTCCTCCTGTAGTGCTGATAGTTGTGCTTCAATTTCTTCCAGGGACATAATGAGTTTGATGAAGAGAAAGAGAGTACTTGAATAGGAAATGTAGATAAGTTGCAAATTTCAGGGTCACCAATTATATGGGGTGGTTTTTGTAGTTAATAAACAACTAGAGTACCCCCATGCATCGCTAAGCGCCGCTTGTTTGCTTTGCTCACAATAAGAAGGACTTCATATTGAATTTATTAGGTTTTAATAAATCTGAAGATTATGAAAGATTAGTGAAGGGAGATTGGGATCAAAATATTGTTTAGTATGGCTAAATTATCAGCTGATATTTAAAAGTATGCCATTTTAACCTTCAAAACATATAATAATCAGCTGATAATAATTATCAGGCGGTTTAAATCTAATTTTATGAAAACACTTATGTTAATTTCTATAATTTTAATAGGAAATAAAAATTGTAATGATAGTATTTCTAATGTTTTAGAATTTAATCGAAAAGAGAAAATCAGATATTCAATTTTGTCCAATGTCTGATGACACATATAGAGGTAGTTACAAATAAAATAAGTCATATATAAGCTAAATCGGTCCATTAGTATGGTCAGGCTCGCTGTCATAAACTTTTGGCCCGTGTGTACTTAGTCACTGTAATAAGTATATCTCTAAGTTACCCCCAGAGAAGTTACCCATAATTGCCTCAAAATCTACCCATAACTGCGCAGAATCTGCACATATTTCTGAACAAAATGAGCCATGTGTGAGTAAAATCGGTTGGGTAAATCGGCCAGAATGACTGTTTTTGTTCTCTTTCTAAAAAATTGGCAAAAACAATAAACTAAGCATAACGAAAAGCCAAGTGATCAAAATATGTTTTCAATGTCTGATGACACATCTAAAGGTAGTTACAAAAAAATACCCCCGTCACAGCAAACCTGCGTACTCAGCAAATTTCCAATACATATGTATGTGACTCACTACTACATAGAGCTACTTACCAAGTTTCACAAAAATACATTCATAAATAAGTGATATATAGCATTTTATTTATTCTCCATAAGAATAACATTAGGGTTGAGGACGCAGGTTTGCTGCAATGAGGAAAATAAGTAATGTGTTTTTTGCAATTATCAATATAACTGAACCAGGTGAAGCTACATACCAGGTTCTCTTAATTTAGGTTCATAATTAAGGGAGATATACAACTTTACTTATTCCCCATATGAATAACATGGGGGCCGAGTATGCAGGTTTGCTGCTACGGGGACCATCAACAAACTTGTTTTTTGTGCTAATATCAATATACCACAACTAGTTGAAGCCACATACCAAGTTTCATCAATATACATTCAGAAATAATCGAGATATAGAATTTTATTTATTCTCCATAAGGATAACATTGGACAACGTACTGTGTTTAGCACTTTGAATATCTCTGCAACAGTTGGACGTAGAACAACGATTAAAACACCTAAAGGTTTGTTTTGTTGAGCTAAACATATTAATAAACAGAAATGTGAAGTTTTTAGTAAAACTATCTGAGAAAAATCTAAAAACCTTTTTCCCATAAGATTAACATGGGACACGTTTTTTGGATTTTATCCGCAATCACTTAACCTAGGTTAATGATTCAAAATACTAAATTATTTGTTTTTTTAAGCTTTATAAAATGGTTATAACCAAAATTGAGTGTTTTTAACATTTTCGGGTCAAATTTGCAAAAAACAAATTTTTGGAAAATTGTATACCCCCATAAAATCCCCTTCCCATAGTGCGATCGATCTGGTTTTCGAACTTAAAGTCATAAATGCTACTCTCCACATTTGTGCCAAATTTCATCAAAATCGGGTGCTTCTTTCAAAAGTTATCGCGGTAATGGACACACACACACATATATATACCGATATACCCGATCAGCAACATATATATAAATTTGAACGAATAGTGTTTTTGGAATCTGGGGACCTCAAAACGAAAAGTTATCATGGTCTCGGGCTTAAGTCTTACCATGCCACCTACGGTAATAGCTTCTTCCCTATAGGGGAATTTCGCTAAAATGAGACATGTCAAGTAAATCGGTCCAGTAGAATGGTCAGGGTCGCTGTCTTTAGGTTTGGCATAAGTTTTTTAATATATATAAGAAAGATGATACTAAGAAAAATATAAACCCCTGTAGATAGGAGAAAAAGAAAAGAGTTGTATTTTTTGCTGCATTATTCTTTGGCAACCCAAATGAACCCTCTTACTTAATGAACATATGTTTTAAGTAATCATCTGATGTAAACAAACTTCCTCCTTAAGATTAACATGGGAACTTTAAGAGCCACTGGGGCAAAGCCCATTGAAGATATGTTCGTTTGGATGGGTGATGACATATCTAGGCATAATTACCTGTCATTTAAAAAAATAATCATCCAAATCGACTCAGTAGAACGGTCAGGGTCGCTGTCTTTAGTTTAGACAAAAGTTTTTTAATATATAGGATAATCCCACATATACAAAGAAAGAATATTTACTAATTTAACATTACATTTGATTACAAAAAGAGATAAACTTGATAAATTAATTATATGAAATGAAAGTTATAAAAATAGCATGATAGCAACACTAGGGGAAAAAATTCTCTCTACCTGAAGTATTTGTCTTGGTTTCTAAAATAAAACCAATTGGTTGCCAAGCAACCTGTAGATTCAAGTCCAGAGATCAGTTGCATTCACCACACTGTCAACATTATATGAGTGTCAGGTGCCAGGCATGACTAAGTGACCAGTCGTCCTGTTTTTATTGGTAATTATATGGCTTGTAGAAGAGGCAGTGTGATATAGATGGTGACTACTCTTACCCTATTCTCCCCAACAGTTGCATACAGTCAATTACAATACAATACAATAATTATTTACTGAAAACTAGCTGACCCGTTGCGGCTTCGCCCCCAAAATTATGATTTAAGCAGAATGAAATATAATTTTAATTGTTTGTGCTCCTAGACTTCTGTTCTTCGCACAAGGATCTTAAAACCCCAGATGATTTAAAAATGATTCTATGGTAACAATAAACAATACCGTATCCATTAGAGTATCCATTACCGTATCCGTTATCCATTATATTTTAACTTTAGGGACCCTTAAGGGGTTTTTGAAATGCGAGTAAACCTACTCAAAACCCTTATAAATTAACCTTCACCTTCATGCCACCTCAACAAGTTAAGTAATTTTCAAGTTATACCAAAGCGTACATGGCAATGGACACCTCTTTCAGCATACCGTAAAAGTCAGAGGTTGGAGCAAGGCTGACTCTACTACAGGCCGGAGCGCTGAATTCGTGATATCAAGGTCTGAGTACTATGCGGCCATCAACTCCCGTAAGAAACATACGGCGTGCCTTGACATACACTGCTTTAAACTGGTCTACTGTCAAAACCCTTCATCCTATTTCATTGAAAATTTAAACTTAACTAAATAATGAACCACTTAATGCGCAGACATTTTTTTAAGCACTAAAAAAATATGTTTAAGTTTATACGAATATAGTCGAATCTCTAAATAGTACAATGTCATTGTATTTGTATTTTTTGCATCTCAAACTGATATGTTGAACTTGTCACTATCTCAATTGTTTCTGTCTATGTTCAGAAATTAAGTATTGTATATGGTTTTCCTGTAAATTCTAAACCAAAGAGTTTTTTTCATTGTAATTAGATTGTTTTCATAGTACTGTAAAATAGTTTATTTGCAATCATTGTATAATTTTTTATCTAATCTAAATAATAATGAATTATTTTATTTGAAGTAGTGTAGTCATTTTATTATATTAGCGAATTTCCCCTATAGGGAAGAAGCTATTACCGTGGTCGGCATGGTAAGACCTAGACCCGGGACCATGATAACTTTTCGTTTTGAGGTCCCCAGACCCCAAAATACCATTCGTTCGAAACTGTATATATATATATATATATATATATATATATATATATATATATATATATAAATATGTGTCCGTGAGCACGATAACTCTCGTAAAAATTATCCGATTTTGATGAAATTTGGTATAAACGTGTAAAGCAGCATTTATGACTTTAAGTTCGAAAACCAGAATAATCGACCTCTCTGAAGGGGTACTTTGGGGGGGTTTTGTACCCCAAAAATGGGTTTTTTGAATTTTTTACATATAATTTTTGAAATAGTCAAATTTTAGTTTGCACCATTGGATTCAGCTTAAAAAAACACACAATTTGGTATTTTGATCATTTCTCTATGTCAATTGGTTACCAAGTTATTGAAAGTGCTAAACACAGTACGTTGTCTAATGTTATTCTTATGGAGGAAAAGAAAATTTTTATATCTCGCTTATTTATGAACGTATACTGACGAAAATTGGTATACAGCTTCATATCGTGGTGGTCTATTGATATTTCTCAAACAAATATTTTTTGCCAAAGTCTCCCATAGCAGCAAACCTGCGTACTCAGCCCCCATGTTATTCTTATGGAGAATAAGAAATGCTCTGTCTCCCTTAATTATGAACATAAATGAATAGAAACTGGTATACGACTTCCCCTAGTTGAGTTCTATTGATATTAGCATAAAAACCCATTTTTTGTATTCCTTGTTGCAGCAAACCTGCGTACTCAGCCCTAATGTTATTCTTATGGAGAATAATTAAAATTGTATATATTGCTTATTTCTGAATATATTTTTATGAAACTTGGTAAGTGGATTTATGTAGTATTAAGACATTTATATCTCCATTGGAAATTCGCTGAGTATGCAGGTTTGCTGCGACGGGGGTATTTTTTAATATGTTTTGAAACAAACGTAAGTTTCGGAATAAAAAAATTCAGTTGGTTTTTATGTTAGGTTGAGTTTCATAAAAGTAAGAATAACCAATCACAGTATAACATTGTAAACATTAAACATGAAAAATTATATATTATAGTTAAAATAATAATTTCCCTTATCACTGTCAAAACTAATCCGGTTATCCGGGTCACTGAATTTTCTTTGATAATAAAACCATCGTCAGAATGTTTTACTTCTGCGTTTTTAGATGGTTGAAAATATTTTCTGTTTGTGGCTGACAGCCATTATACCTTCCAGTGTTCATATCAAGGAAAGGAAAATACATAAGTGCAAGATCCATCATTACCACACTTTTGCAATTGCTTTTACCCGGCCCGGCACAAACAAACATGAGGCATCCCAAACAGACATTATTTATTAATTTAATAAGTGATACGAAATAAAATACGTAACTGCACGAGTCTAAAAATTCCTACAATCCAACTAAAATAGCAAAGGTAGTATAAAATAAGGCAAAAACGCCGCCAAAGAGTAACCGCCAGAAGTGTGGCTAGACGGCAAAGCAAGGCTAGCGGCGCGAGTTGAATTGAACATTGCTCCTTTACCTTTGATTACTGAACAAACAAAACAACTTATTAAAATATACATATTAAAATAAAAGTTATAGATAAACTAATTATCTACAACTTTCCCGCTGGAAGTTTGTTTCTAGCTCAAAAACAAAAAAAGTTTACGCTTAGTGACTTTTTCGTGTCCCACTATTACAAATCATAAATACGTTTAACTAATACAAATTCGAATATTTGCTTAGCTAAATGATTTTTACACTATTGTATTCCATAATTTCATGCAGATTTAAAATATATAAGTTTCATTCCAAATAAATTACAGTAAAGAGGTCCAGGAGCATGTAATCGAAAGCGCGCACCACTTACACCGTTGTTATATAGAATTCAGACTGTGACGTAGCGGCTAGGGGAAGGGGGAAGCACTCCGGCCTGTAGTAGAATCGGCCTTGGTTGGAGCCCTAAAACATTTGTGGAAAGGGAATAGGCTTATGTTTTACTCTGGTATATTATAATTTTGAATAAGTAATATCTGTTTATGCTACCATTTCAATGACTGTAAGAATAACATGAGTACTTTGACAACCTGTGGGATAGAGCCCAACGGAAAAATCGGTATCAAAACCATTTGTTTTCCCTATTTTAGACCTAAAGAATTAGTATACCAAATTTCAGCTTGCTGGCTAGATTGGAATATTGGGAATTAGTCGTGAGTAAGTAAGTCATTTGTCATAGAGGAGTGGAGCCCTGAACAATTTGCGAAACAGGGGGCACGTTTGCTCTGGCATATTAGCTTTTTAAAAAATTAACATCTGGCTGTGCTATCTGGTTAAAAAATCCAATGACCATAAAAATAAAATGGGAACTTTTAAACCCATGGGGCAGACCCCTTTACAGTAACATCTGTAGTGAAATGAAAGGCACAAATCGCATAACAAATGTACTAATTTATTCCTAGCCCAGGAAACTTTTCTAAACCCAAAACAAAATAAAACCAAAATAATTATTTTTAGGTTACCTAGCAACCTTCTTGGGAGAGGCGATGACCAAGGCCCATCAGAGTGGCGTGCAATGCCCTCTCGCATCATGGTTTCGAACGCTGCTGTGGCGATGCGGAGACGGTCCGGGGCTAAACGACGAGGGCGACTCGAGACAGGAGGTCCTGGGGTAGTACGGATATAATGGACAGTGCGATGTTTGACCTGATGCTCAATCCCTCTAGGTCGAGTGAGGTGGGGAAATTCAGCTAAGATGCCGGCGAAGACGGAAGACGCAGCCGGTCGGATGAGTGTCACGCTGGGCTGGTTAGTAGTGCAGCGCGCGCAGTGGGTGGAGATACCGGTCGTGGAGTCAAGTAGGCGGTTGTGAGCGCAGTCCACCAACAGTTCATAGTGGGCCAAGAAGTCTGAACCTATGATTGGGACGGATACATCAGCGATGGTGAAAGACCAGGTGTGTTTGCGGGCGAGACCAAGGTCTATGGTTAACAGCACCGTGCCATAGGTTTTTATTTTGGAGTTGTTGGCTGCCTGCAGATCGTAATGGGCGTCAAGATGATGTCCTGGAAGGAGTCTGCAAGGATAGCAGCTCAAGTCAGAGCCGGTGTCTGCAAGGAGGTGTATCCTACTGATCCTGTCGAGTAGGAAGACGCGGCTATGAATCGTAGTTTGGCACCCGACCGCCGCTAATGTCGGTTGCCGTTGGAGTTTGACGAAAAGGTGCAGGGAGCCGAGCACTTCCTGGCCTGACGACCGAACTTTCGGTGATACCAGCAGACACCAGAGTAGTCGGACGTCGTAGAGTCAACAGATGAGCGTCTCCGAGTAGGTGGCGTCTAACTGCGGTGTTGGGAGCGACGAGACAGAGTTTGAAGCGTGGACTGAATGGAGTCAAACTGTCGAGCGAGGTCATCTATACGTGCTGATGTCGAGTCAGTAGAGGAGTCGGTGGCAATGGTCGCTGATGTAGAAGCAGTAGCGGGAACAATTACCCGATTGACGACAGAAGGATTGTGTGATGCGACGGAAACGAATTGAGCCGGCACGGCTGGCGTCACTTCTAAAATGTTGTCAGCAATGGAGGCAAGTCGGTCCATGGTGATGGTGGGATCAATCATATGTGGTTGGATGATTGCCTGGACATGTGAGGGTAAACGCTGTGTCCAAAGCGTACGCAAAATGAAGTCAGGCACAGCGCCGGATAAAGAGCGGAGATGGCGGAGGAACTGTGACGGTGTGCGATCTCCAAGTTCCTCACCGGTTAATAGTTGACGGACACGCTGCTGCTCGGATACGCTGACACGTCTGATGAGTTCATCCTTAAGAGTCGTGTACGGTGCGTCTGCGGGTGGTGTCCGAATGATGTCCGCGATCTCCTGTGCCCCTTGCGCGTCAAGCTGACCGATGATGTAGGTGAATTTGAAGACTTCGTCGACTACATTGTGAAACCGGAACAGTGCCTCTACCTGAGCAAACCACAGCCGTGGGTCGTTGCTAAAAAACAGGGGCAACTTTACGGTAGCACGATTTTGTTGATGTAGCTGAACCATATTTTGCTGCAGATGGGTGATGGCGGCTTGTTGTTGTGTGATAGCGAACAAGCCTTGCAAAGCTTCGTGAAGGTGAGCGATGTTGCCGGCGTCGTCCTGTGGCTGTTGAATCGGTGGCTGTTGATGGTCGTTATTTGGCTGCGGCTGCTGTTGCGGTTGTTGTTCCATTAGTAAGAACCATCGTTTGATCACGTCGGGGTCACCAAATGTAGTGAAATGAAAGGCACAAATCGCATAACAAATGTACTAATTTATTCCTAACCCAGGAAACCTTTCTAAAACCAAAACAAAACAAAACCAAAATCATTATTTTTAGGTTACCTAGCAACCACTAAGAAACAACTGTTTTTAAATTATTTTCAAACTCTGGACGCCGCACATCTGTATCAAAAACCTTTGCTTTTTCCATTTTAGACCAAATTAATTTCTTTACCAAATTTCAGCCTTTTACCTAGATTGTTAGTTCGAGAATTAGTGAGTTAGCTGTTATGGAGGCGGAGCTCTAAAATATTTTTGAAATGGGCTTAGGCTTGAACGTAGTTGGATGGTAAAACGTTCTGTACCAAACAAGGCTAAAATAAACATAATACGCATGTTGCAAATAAATGCCCCATCTCCACAAACAGATATAAGGTCAAACTCTATAACTATTCCATCTAAATCTAATCTATCTTTAAAGAAATGAAATAACGTAAGTAAAATTAAAGTAATGAATTAAGGCTAGTTTAACCCGTTGGCTTAAAATGACGTGCAGGTGCCGTTCCTAACTTTTCATTTTTTAAACCTATGAATTGGAATGGACAAAATTGAATTTTTAAATGGATTAATGACATATTTTAATTTAAATATTCGGTTTGACATTCGTTTCCGACCGATAAAACACGGTCCGGTTGTCATTTGGCCAATATCACCTGGTCCAGACTTCGCTTATAATAGGGGAAATGAGGCCAATTTATTCGGCGTTACCTTAAAATCCCTTTTTTGGGTGCCAACTTAAATTTAGTGATATAAACCTTGGTTTTTGGATTTTTCCTGAAAAGTAGACACAAAGACGAAAAATTCAAGTATATGGATGATGGGTGTAGAATAACGGGAAGTATGCGTTCTAATCGAAACAAAGTTTTATCGGGTTTATTTTATATCTATTAAGATTCGTTATGAATTACAATAGTTATGCAATTACAGAGTTATGTAAAATCAACTTCATGACAATAACTAAAGTCAGCTGCTACGGAGGGTTCTGGTTTCTTCAAAGAATTCAGTCAGTGAGTACACACTGACATACATTTTATACAACGTTATCATTGATACAACGTTATCCCACAATTAAACGTTGTAGAAAAATTGTAAACAATGACCAAAATAACCATAACATATTATTTGATGGATAAATTTAGATTGATAAGGTGACTGCACTAAGTCACGTGGAGAGGGTGCATGTGCAAGCCAGGTGAATGGGGGTCTGTACCAGGGACAGAAACTGCTATCTCAACAGTTGGTTTCCAACATATATTTTTGAAGCCAATGCAACTAAGCTTCTTTGACACCCTGAGAAAGCAACCAGTGTTTCACAATATATAAATTCTTGATCAAAGTGCATTATGCAGGTGATCTATCATCTCATCACTACAAGGTGAGTTTTCTTGAACCCATACTGAGGAACTAATACTAAACAAACAATATTTAATAAAACAAACTTACTTTATTTTACTAGCAAGCCCAACTAAATGGAAGAGATTAAAGAGGACTTGCTCGTACAGTAGTCTATTCGGTGGAAAATGTGCAGAGGAAAGATTAGGTGACATATTCGCCTGAAAAAAATCATAAATATTTACATTACTTAGAGCACTAGGCTTTTGAATTAATCAGCTCTGTAGCATTTATATTATTACTAGCATAACACCCGTTGAAAAATCATGGACAGTTATTAGGCTTACCTACCGTCAAGGCTATTTTTAAATTCAATTCTAAACTGTGTGATTTTCTTAACATAACATGCCTCCAGGGCACTGCTAAACTTGAACAATTATTAGTTTTAACCTATGCAATTTCATTCTTTAGTAGCATAAACCTATTGCTAAGAACCTCTCTACTTAAAATTGCCAGATAGACTAGAAATTGTAATGTAGATTACAAAAATGTGCACGTTGTTGAGATAAACTAAAAAAATAACAACTTATCAATTTTTGGACAGATTTTGTTCATAGTCAAATACGTAACTATATTACGTGTTGGAGAATATGTGTGGAAAACATTGAAAACGATAAGAACAGCTGCTGCAGTACATATACACACTCATCCAGTCAATCACCACTTCCAATCAGTACCACTCTAAATAATATGATTATATTTTCCCCCATCATCATCATTGCTGCGGATTAGATAACCCCAGCATAGCTGCTAGTCACATCTTCCACAATCGGGAATATTGTGCAGGTTGCCAGAAAGATAGGATATAGGGTGGGATGGGACGGCAGCCAAATCGACTCTTCAGAGGACCAACTCCCGTGCCCCTGTGACAGCTGGGATGAGGCTCTCAAACAGGGGACCCACATTCTGCCCTCCAAATGGTCAAATCAACTGACAGGGACAACAGCCATGTACAACTGACATGTACAACAGCCAGGGCCATTCATTCTCAGGTTGGCAGGTGGGGACCAAACCCGGAGATTCTGTCCCTAACCGCTGCAAATGGAGGGACCAAAGGTGAAAGGGAAGTTTGTCATAATGGACAGCCAAAAGACTTACCATATGTAATGACAACTTCATTTGCTGTACCCAATTTCAGCCTCAAAACTGGTATATACCAGTTTTAAGGTAGTCCTGGGACATTTGTTCCCCCAACTATAAGCAGATTAAAAAAAGAGGTTGGCAGCCTCTTTTTGCCTTACTCTGCCTGTCCACTTAGAACCTGTGCATGGAACGTATCCAGCAAAGCAACGAGTGAGCCATTACAGTACTAGTTGAACAGTACTGATAAAATTCACATGCCAGGGCTGAGATTCAAACTCATGACAGGGCCGCTGCCATGATTCCGTCCGATGCCTTAACCACAGGCCAGCAACTCACTACTAATTCATTAACACCTATGTTGAAACCCAGGTATAACAGACCCCCCAAATTAAATAATTTGTATTGGCAACACTGGTGATCGAAAACTACCCTTTCCCTTGGTACCTTCCAATCCCATTCTATTATTAAGAACTAGGTGGTTATTATTGATAAGGTCCCAGAACGGTCTGTGAAACTGAGTTTAGAGTTGTTGGACCGACAGTCAATGGATTGACCTGTGAGACCGGGGTTTCTGTTAACGTAATGTCAAAGTGAAATAATGAAAAAATGGTTTTGTTGCTAAAAAAATATGCTTTTAAGAATAATTCTTTTATGCTAATCTTAAATCAGTCATGTGGCTAACATATAACAGATAGGCTCACAATAAAAGTGTCTCACTGCCTGGGGGTTTTAGTTCACGTTTCAAAAGAAGGATTTCGGTATGTGTGATGAACAGAATTACAGATACACTTTATCTTTTTAATACCCACTTGTTTTATGGATATAATCTTATTATTATAATGAATCAAAGGAGTGAGAAGAGTAGTAGCCCTTGCAAACTAATTCAACAAACCAATGTAGAATTTAAAACATATTTTATGTTCAACTAAAACTTTCAAAAGGCAATATTTTTTACAAATCTTAGTTTAAATTATTTTTTAACTTACAAATTATGGTGAGCAAATTTACCTCCATGATATATACATTTAGGTCCTCGTCAATGACAAAGTCAAAACGAACCATCTCAAAGAAATTCCGCTTGGAAGGAAACGCTGATAACAGTTTGATAATATGTGGTTCTTTTGCCAAACAAACCGCTTCAATGGCTTTCTCAATCTGCTGCCAAATCTTGCTTGGGTCTTTACCTTTAAAAGAGAAGAGAATAAAACTCGGAGATTTAAATAACAATATTTGTAAAAATTAGTTAATAAGGTTAAAATGCTGCAGTATAGCTTAGAGAAGTTATTTAAAGGAAGTTATTCAGTTTAATATATTACCACAGCTAAGATAGTACTGAAACCACTCATTAGAAATGGTTTGGACCGTTACTTAAAAAAAAAAAAAATACCCCCGTCGCAGCAAACCTGCGTACTCAGCGAATTTCCAATGCATAATATATGTCTTAATACCACACAAAGCCGCAAACCAAGTTTCATAAAAATATATTCACATATAAGCGATTTGAATTATTCTCCATAAGAATAACATTGGTAATGAGTACGTAGGTTTGCTGAAACAAGGAACAGAAACAATTCGTTTTTATGCAAATATAAATAGAATTTAACTAGGCAAAGCCACATACTAAGTTTCATCAATATTCAATCATAAATAAGCGCTATATAACATTCTAGTTATTCTCTATAAGAATAACATGGGGGTTGAGAAAGCAGGTTTGCTTCAACAAGGAACAGAATAAACGGTATCAGGAAACTGACACATACTGTCTCCCTTTTAGCCCAACTTTAATGAATAAATTACTTTTTATTTACTAAATATAGAATACAAAGCACGGTCGAATGTACAGAAAATCTTGTTGTTTTACAGAAAAGTTGTTTTAAAAAACATCCACACAAATCCCTGCTTTGGAGGCACTACAGAATCCATTGCTACACTCGTGGTTTTAAGAGGGGAAATGCCCCCTATTCCCCCCTAGGGTTATTAAGGGGCAAGATATTTCGAATTAACTCTGTTGGTCAATGCTAAATTGACAAGCATATCAAGTTTGAATGAAATTTATCAGTAAATAAGAGAGAAATAGTAATTTTTGTATTCCCCATAAGAATAACATTGGACAACGTACTGCGTTTACCGCAAAATGAAAATTTCAATTTTATCCGAAACCAGCAATCGTAGAATAGTAATTCAAAATACTAAATTATTTAGTTTTTTGAGCTCTTTTTAATGGTGAATAGTAATATTTTTTTATTTATGTCTTTTTATGAAAAATCCAAAAAACTGAATTTTGGATGTTTTAAGTCCTGTAATTTCTGAACCCGAATTTTTACAGGAATGCGGGTGGTGTCATTTTGTTGGAAAACTAAAGTTCTACAAACGACTAAAGTTTAATCAAAATCGTTAGAGCCGTTTTTGAGAAATTTTGATTTTTCATGTTTTTTGGCGGTTTTTGGGGGATAATTACCCATAAAAATCAAAAATTCAAAAAATGAAAAAAACACCTGGAGATATCGTGTATTAGTACCTACATACCAAATTTCATCAAAATCGGCCCATTGGTTAGGGCTCTAGCTCTGTACACATCCACACAGACACACACACACACACACATACATGTATTCGCTCAATTGTGGAAAACACCCAATTGTAGCATCTTTAAGACGAAAGATACTGCGTTATCGACAATACTGTGGACAGTATGTTCCACAACTCACTTTCCCGATACACACCGATTTTAGCCCTTACACACTAGAAAACAATTGTAGCAACGTGCCACAATCGTGCAAACTCCAACTTTGGTGTGTACTCCCCACCACGTCACCCCAGCGCTGTTGCCAGTTCGTGCCGGTGCGGCGGCGCGCGGCGCGGCGACCAGCTTGGTGACTGGGTAACTTGCCTCCACTCCGTGATCTTTGTTGGCTCAGATGTTCGTTTTTAATGCTCTATTGATGCTTTTGATAATTGGGCTGCATGTTGTATATCATAATATATTGTTGAAATCACTGTATGTTAAATTATCTCTGATTTAAAATAGAAACCCATTTTTACGTAAATTGAACAGTAGGCCCTAAAACTAGTTAATATAGTATAGTATATATTATATTATTTAATAATTAAAATCATTGTAGAACTTTTATATTGTTATTAGTATTCGGTACTTATTTTAGCGAATTTCCCCTATAGGAAAGAAGTTACTACCGAAGTCGGCATGGTAAGACCTAGGCCCGGGACCATGATAACTTTTCGTTTTGAGGTTCCCAGATACCAAAAAAATCGTTTGTTCAAAAATATATTTATATGTGTACGTAGGTAAGATAATTCTAAAAAAATTGTCTGATTTTTACGAAATTTGATACGAACATTTAAAGCAACATTTATGACTTTAAGTTTGAAAACCAGAAAGATCGCTCTATCCAAAGGGGTATTTGGAGAGGGAGGGGGTTTGTACCCCATAAATGTTTTTTTTTAGTTTTTTATACATAACATTTTAGTTTTGACTATTTAATTCAGCTTAAAAAAAATTTCTATTTTGATAATTTTTCACAAAAGCAGTTTTGTTGCCGATAGTTCTCGTAGCAGCAAACCTGTGTACTCAGCCCCCATATTATTGTTATGGAGAATAAGTCAAATTTTAGTAGATAAGATTGGCCACACCAATTATGCAAATGAGCTACACCCGACGAGATTCAGCCTAGCGCACTTGCAACTCGCGCACTGGCAGCCGTGCACAGGCGGTCAGATAAGCTTGGCCACACCAATTATGCAAATGAGCTACACCCGACGAGATTCAGCCTAGCGCACCGGCAGCCGTGCACAGGCGGATCGGGCGTCGCTGGCCAGGTGCCTCGGAGAAGTTTGGATCAGTAGGCATACAAACCAGACATAGCAGGTAAATGCGGATCTCACAGTGTAGTCAGGAGTTGGGATAGGTCAGGCTCGGAGCTATTACCGCACCGTGCGGCCTCGCGCTGCCGAACCAGTTTCGGCAGCCAAGGTGAAAGTCATTGCCGCTCGCTGTCAAACACGTACCGACCTAATTGCAAGTTGTTGCCAAGATGTGTATGTAATCGACAGACTGCCACAGTCATTCTTGTGTAACAAAAACATACAAGGGTTTCCAACCTGCACTACTAAATAATAATAAATGATAAGGTGGAATTAAAAACAACACAGGTACGAGATAACAACACTTTATTAATCCTCCACAAGTTTGCAAATATACTCTCTGTTCACCCCCACCCCCTCGTACACAAGCCTGGCATTCGGGCTATTGTTATATTTTTCAACCGCTTCTTCTGTTAAAGCCGGCAAATACCTTCGTGGCAGGAATACCTGGGCGATGTGCCCCCTCCCTTCCACATCCTTTTGAAAATCTATTTCCGCCACGACGGAAATGTTTTCTGCTCCAACACTTGCTCCAAATAATTTATTTTTTGTTACAACACGCTTGAACTGTAGCACACGATATGCCGTGCCAACCTCCAGATCTGTTAGCTTTACTCGTGGGAGGAAATCGGCCGTTGACTTGTTATTAAATCTTTCCTGGAGGGAAGCCATTTTTCTTACTGAAACAACACATGAAACATTAACCTTACATGTATAGAATCAAGGAAAACATTTCCGCAAAAACAAAATAAATGCACCGTGGTAAAATAACACAAGGTGAGCAGGGCGTGTACAGGACATTGCAGCTCACCTCGGTGCAACCATGACATCCTAAATGCATTTTATATAAACTCGCCTGTACCACAAAAAGTTAAGTCGTTCCTGCAATGAATTCGCCACTGCAAGTTAACATCAGCCTGCTTCCTCGATCCCCGGAAGAGATTCCAGACCTGATCGCCCAGCTTCAGGGAATATTTAGAAACTCTTCTTTAAAAGGTAAGAAACAATATACTACAACGTAAATCCTCATTCCCTCGCTCAGACCTCTCTAGTGTAACCAGTATATAACAGAAAAATGTAATAGTCGCAGAACACATAACAATATAAAGTAATTGTAATTCAGAGCTTTGTCATGTAGGAATTTAGCATTGTTATACACAAGGTAAGAAACATTATGCAACCATATTAATTCTCATTCCCTCAGACAGAGCTCCTTTCAACTTGTATATAACAAAACGTATTGGATGCGAAAATACAACCATAGCTGTGTTATGAGGAGACATACGGCTATTATGCATACAGATAACTTTTGTATATCAGAACATGTAAAAAGTGGATAAAACTGTTTAATAGCAAAACATAGTATTAATGTATTTACCGCACAATATCCCGTTGCCCACCCAATAATGATGTATCAATGAATCAAAGAAGTAAGCTAGTACAAGAAATACGGTAATACGTACATTTGTGTACTTATTTGCGTAATACGTACATTGTGTGTGTGTTCCTTAACATTCACACTTGGGACCCTCTACGTGTTCAAGACACGTTCCCTGACATATGAAACAAGCGTGACGATTCCGAAAAACTTCGCTGTCTAACTGACAATGAACAAAATCAACGTTCATTTGATATGTATGATATTCGTTCTGTCCAAGCCGAAAACAGTTGTAGCAAATCTTGAATTTATCCTGAGTGTAAAAAACAAACATGAGAGTCATACAGTTTTTCATATGTATATCAATCAAGTTTTGCAAAACAGCCGGGGGTAAACAATATTTCAGTAATTCAAGATCACGTCTACTATGAACATTGTTCAAAATACATTTGCTAGACAACATCGACAAACTAAGGGGTTCGTACGGTGAATTCATAGTCTAAAACAGAAAAAAACACACAACAAATTACTAACCTTATTACTGTAAACCCTGACTAATATAATATATTACAAAATAGCTAAATAATCTTTGTTTAATGTTTCAGAAATCGCCTCCGATAAAGACGACGTTCTGCAAATGCAGGAAGAACGCAATTGTGCGAGCGCCGACCCCGCCCCGCCCAACAAATCTCTCCAACCTCGTTCAAGAAGCCGTCTTCGACAACTGTTGGAGCCCTACGCCCGTCCCATAGCCATAGCCTACACCTATACCCGCAATTTTACCTCTTCCAGTCCCTCTCGAACCTCCGCCACCCGCCGTCGTCATAGAATTATCGGATGACGACGATGACGACGACGTGGTGTATGTTTCACCTGCAAACTCTCCAGCCTTATCCCCCGCCCCAAGCCCTGAACCATTTCTTGCAGAACCCCAACCACTACCACCCCCTGACCCGTTACCCTGGCAAAATAACGAGGACATATTTGACGTGTTGGAAAGGGAAGCGGTAGAACTGTTCTTTTAATAAAAACTTTAAAAAAATCAAATCTTTCAATCATCCCAATTTAATTCCCTTCCTGCGCTTAACACCAATCTGTTACAAAATTACAATCAATCAATCATATATTGAACTAACCAAGTGTTACAAAGGAACTATATGTTGGTACTAAATTCCAGAATTTTCGATTGAACCAATTATTCAAACACTACTAACGTTGTGACACATACAAGTAAATAAGTGAAACAACAATGTTACAATCAAGCCTGATGACAATGCAATGCTTACATTTTAAGTGTTACAAACAATTTACGCGAGGGAAATAAAGAAACTATACGTTGATACTAAGGTACAGGACATTTAGTTGAAACGCTACTAACGTTGCAACAGACAACTAAGTTAATAAAAGTGAGTTACAAATAAGTCAAATCACAATTTAGTGTCAGCACGATAAGTGTTAAAAAAAAAATCATTTATGCAAGGAAACAAGCATAAATAAATAAAAGTCACGAAGCACATTTATAAGGTTTTGCATGTAGATATACTTAACGCAAAAACATTTCCTACTTGCTAATAGGATGTAAATATTCCTCAGAGAAAACAATATTTCCCAGGCTCAGTACAGTTAATCATTGTTTTGATGCACGCCTTCGTATTGATTAAACAATCATTATTATGCATTCTAATCAAAAATCGCAAAACAACTAAAGAATACTACCTAAACATTATGGTTGTAATGAAAACTCAAGTAAAAAAATATAATCAGTTAAAAATGACAACTTTGTTACATACAATGCAATGCGTTATAATCAAACATTACGATGGTGTAACAAACAGCAAACTATATATATTACCCAAATGTTTTGTCAAACGTCAAGACGTCTCCTATCAAAAAATTTTACTTATGACTTTCCGAACATTGTAAAACAAAATTCAGTAACGTTAAACCTAGTTTAGAATCAAATAGGTAGTAGTAGTAGTAACAAAATGACGATCCTCGACCACTCAAAATTGTGATAGTATAAACTTTAGCAAGAAGCAAGTTTAAAGACATAACTAAACATAACGAGAGTTTCGTATCAGAATAAATAAAGTTAACACACGACAAGAAGGTACTTACTCTGTACGTAGGAGCTGTACTGGCAGACGGTGATAGCAACTACACTGCTATTTAAGCCACAGCCACGACCTTACCGATTTCCTTATTGACACCGCCCTTCCCGGATGTCAGCTTCACGTCACCACGACCTTGTAATCGACCTTGACTGAGAATACGACCTTGGAGATAACCTTGAATGTGACCCTGAGTACAACCTTGAGAATGACCCCGACCTTGAGGATAACCTTGACCTTGAGCGCAACTGTTTAACCCCGATGCGACCTTAATGACAAGGTCAACCGTAAACCAGGAAATGTAGTTGTCAAGATCGACCGCTCGGCAAAGCCGTTCACCAGGATGTGTGTTCATCAAGGATGTCCACTTGGCGAGGCCACGCTCGGGCTCTTATATGCCAGCAGCGGCTCTGAAACTTCAGTCGCAGCCACCGATCCGTACCTCCACACGCTACTGACGAGCTGCCAGCCGACGCCCCACCGCCACCACCACCACCACCACCACCACCACCACCACCACCTTCGCTCTGTGACTCGCCTTCCTCCTTCAACTCATCCACTGCCGCCACTCAGCAAGCTTCTCATCGTTCATCTTCCTGCAGGCTGGCAGGCTACTTTCTGTCGGCTGGTAGATCGTCGCAGCCTCCGTGCCTTCGTAGCAATGATTTTCCTGCCAGCCATCCAACTCGCATCTTCATCCTCCACGACAGTTTTACACCTCCGACACTGACGTCAACTACATCAGCTCCTAGCTTACTAGTCAGGTAAACACATATGTTCGTGTTACATAACAATACACCTGCACGATGGAACCATTAAACTAACTTGCACGCTTCAATTATCAAATCATTAACTTGTGTCTGTGTGTGTGTGTGTGTGTGTGTGTGTGTGTGTGTGTGTGTGTGTGTGTGTATGTCCCTAACAATTAGAAACACAGAAATTTACTCTTTAAACACAAATGCCTTGGTCTCAACGTATCATTACCGATCCAAGATTTTCATTTTAGTTTAACATAACCCAAAACTTGCACAATACTTAAACCCATTGTCAACAGTTTGATTATCACAAGCCTACAACTCAAACAAAAATTCTACAAGAAAATAATTTTACTGTGACTTTTGCCGTCATTACGAAAAAATCGCAAATACACTTAAACAGGCGATCAATAAATACTTGCCTTTTGTTCGATCTAAATACTATTTACAGTTTTCCTTTCTTTCTTTTACAGCCAACCAACACGAAATGGTGTTATACCGTGCAATCATGGACGGTATAACTGTCTCGCTGCCATTACCATCACTGGGAACCACGAGAGGAGAAGAAGAAGAATTAGAAGTCCTATCGCCACCATCACAAATTGGACGATTGCGGTTTACATCAACTGCGGTCCAGCGCTACACCTGCTCGGCTTGCAGACTACAGTTTCCATCATCGCTTACAATAGACAACCATCGATGCAGCGCAGAACCATGGCTGCCTTGTCTTCTGTGCAACGCCGCTTACTTCAGAACACGAATGCAACTGCAAGAGCCATTTCAAAAACTCCTGCATTCATTCTTCCCATCGCCCTGTTCCAGTAAAAAGAAGAAGTACTTCCCGCCCTGGAGTTGGAGAAAAACGCCAAGGCCTCATGACAACAACAGCCGAACCACAGCCCGGAAACTGCATTATTGAAGACGATCTTTACCTAAGCGATTCATCAACATCCTCATCTTTAATGGAGAATTTAAACGAAGAGGACGACAACAATATATTTACACAGCAGCAGCAGAAGCAACAGCAGCAGGAAGAAGAGAACATGCAGCTTGTCGAGTCCGCCCTTAAAGGTTATGCCAAAACCTACCAAATTACATGTTTGAATAACTGTGATATAGACGTCAACAGTTTCCTTCTCAACACCGTTCCGCTCATCGAGAAGACTCTACAGAACGAACTCAGCTCTGCCCAAGGCGTCAAGTACACCCTGTGGCTTGAAGCCGATTATCTCAGTCCCACTGGAGAAACAACAGAGGTGCCAAGGAACTTCAAAACTTCATCCGTTACGGTGTACAGCACGACATCACTAGAGGATGTCAGGAGTTTTCTGTTTGAAGACATCGCCAAACTTCAGACTGAGCTTCAGGAACACGAAGGCCGTGGCAGTGGATGGACATTTCACTCGATTCGAGGTCTCCAGTTGCGATTAAGCAAGTGTAATTTCTACAGGACCGGTGTGCAAAGGTATGTGAAACTACCAAAGAACATAGCACGAACAAACTCTTGTGTCAACGTGAAAAACAATGACTCGTACTGTTTTAAATATGCTATATTATCAAAGCTTTACACAGGAAACAAGACAGAAATAGCGCAAGAAGATTTGTCTGATGTCATTCATACGTATAACTTTAACAACTTATTTTTTCCAGTGACGCTTAATGAAATTCAAAAATTTGAACGTCAAAACAATAACACTAGTGTGAACGTTTTTGCATTGGATGCTCAACACAAAATTTCACCCTTGAAGATTGTCAACAAAGAGAAATATGATCATTTAGATTTATTGTTAATTTCGGATGGGGAACAATCGGAAAACAAACACTTTGTGTATATTAGAAACTTTGAGAAATGTATAAGGAAACAGCTAACTAAGGACAGGCATCGTATTACGATTTGTAAACAATGTTTTACGTTTTCAAGGAACAATCGCTGTCGAAACATTACCGCAGACAAATGGTTAGAATGCCATCAAATATATTGCAATACATTCAAGCCAGCTGAAATTGTACTCCCCACAAAAGAAAACTCGGTGATGACATTCAAAAATATTAGTCATCACTATAAGATTCCCATCGTTATATATGCCGACATTGAGTCGACGTTAGCCCCGATAAGTCAATGTGAAAACAATCCACTAATTCAAAAGTCAGGAACAAAAAGGGTTCGTGAAAACAGTACATTAATTCCTAGATCAAGTACGACAAAGGTTCAACTTCATGAAATGAACAGTTTTGCATTATTAGTTAAATCCGAGCTTCCAGAAACGTTACTAACACAGTGGGATATTCCTACAAAAATACAACTTTGTCGTGAGGAAAACGCGGCATATAAATTAATGACAAGACTAAGACAGATCGCCCAAAACATTAGATGTTTGTATAAGACAAACATTCCAATGATTGCATTATCCGTTGAACAACAGGAAGACTATGAATCAAGCATAGCATGTGCTTTTTGTGAAACACAGTTCTCAGATACGGTGATCAAAGTTCATGATCACGATCATCTAACAGGTGTGTATAGAGGTGCATACTGTCAGAAATGCAATATTAATCTTAAAGTGCCAACGTTTGTACCGATTGTATTTCATAACTTGGCTGGTTATGATAGTCAATTTCTTATACAAGTACTAGGTTTGTTTAAGAGTCGTGTATCAATAATTCCTAGCAGTTCTGAAAAGTTTATATCCTTTTCCGTGTTTGTCAACAATATCGAGTTACGATTCATTGATTCGTTAAAGTTCACTAGTTGCTCCTTGGATGGTCTTGTCAAAACGATGCCAAATGAACAATTAAAAGAGACAATTAAAATGGTCAACGATCCCAGCAAAATTGGTCTTTGCTTAAAAAAGGCTTCCTATTCGTATGATTATATTGATAGCATAGAAAGATTCAGTGAAACATGTCTTCCCCCTCCTGAATGTTTCTACAATAGACTGACAGATACCGACATACGTGATGAAGATTACGAACATGCCCAAAAGGTTTGGAAAGAATTCAACATAAACAATCTGGGGGAGTATCATGTCATGTATCTTAAACTCGATGTGACACTTTTATGCGATGTAATGGAGGCATTCCGTGAAATCTGCTTTAAGAACTATCGCCTGGATCCGTTTCATTCTTACACAACTCCTGGATTATCTTGGAATGCAATGATGAAAAAGACAGATGTTCGTTTAGACCTCATCACTGATTATGATATGTATTTATATATTGAAAGCGCAGTTAGAGGCGGATTTTGCGTGTCAAACCTTCGTTTCGCGGCAGCCAACAACCCGGCATTAGAAAATTCAGCAGATTACGATCCTGAAAAACCAACGTCACACATACTCTACTTGGATGCTACCAATTTGTATGGGAGGGTAATGTTAGAGAGACTACCGGTAGGTAACTTTAAGTAGGTTGAGAACGTAAACGATATTGACATTTTCAACATCCCTGAAGATTCATCCATCGGTTACTTGATTGAGGCTGACGTGGAGTATGGAGAGGAATTACACGATCAACACAACGACCTACCCCTACTTCCAAGAAATGAAGTCCCTCCCAACGGTGTAACAAAGAAGTTATTAGCAACGCTGCACAATAAGACCGCGTACATAGCTCACCATAGAGTGTTTGCACAGGCAAAACAGTTGGGATTAAAAATAACTAAAGTGCGGCGAGCTTTACAATTTGATCAATCGGAATGGTTAAAACCATACGTCGAACTAAATACAGCGCTTCGTCAAAAGTCCAAAAACGACTTTGAAAAGAATTTATTCAAACTAATGACAAACAGCATTTATGGGAAATCATGTGAAAACCAGAAGAATCGTATTAACATTAAACTTGTGACTGCGGAAAACGATTTTCTGAAAGAAACCTCGAAGGTTAACTTCCTAGATAGGACAATAAGCAATGATAATCTAGTCGCTGTACACCTTGGTAAACATCGCATTGAACTGAACCGTCCACTGTACGTCGGTCAGAGTATTCTTGATCTTAGTAAACACTACATGTTTGGCTTTCATTATGACGCGATGTTGAAAAATTTTGACAACATTGTTTTGATTTATTCAGATACTGATAGTCTAATCTACCTCATAACCACCTCCAATCTCAATGAAACGCTAGCCAAACTTGCAAAACACTTTGATTTTTCTTCATATCCTAAAAATCACCCGTTAAGCAAAGCTCATCTGCCAGAAAACACCAAACGCATCGGGGTATTTAAAGATGAGACCAGCGGACGACAGATTCAGGAGCATGTCGGCTTAAAATCTAAGATGTACGCCTTCCGTTTCAACAGTAAGGCACAGCGAGAGGATGAAGATGTGCATATGAAAGCTAAAGGAGTGAAAAAATCAGCTCTAAAGAAAGATTTTCTTTTTGACAATTATAAAAGTGTATTGTTTAAAAATGAAAAGTTTCATGCCAACTTTAACGTAATAAGATCGAGGAATCATATTGTGTTCACAGAACGAGTAAAAAAACTAGCTTTAACATCCTTTGATGACAAGCGTCACATTTTAGAGGATGGCATTCACACTTTAGCCCACGGACACTACCTGCTAAAGACCAGTCGTAAAACCGAGGTGTAAAAGTAATTATGTACACTATCCCTTTGTTCATTCGTATTTGTTGCAAGCATAAATATATCTGCAGACCCATCATCATCATCGCTGTATTACCTGTAACCTATCATCATCATCACTGTACTGCCAAGTGTTATGTATATTTCTTGCAAAACAAGTAGGAGGATTTGGTGACTTCTGCGCAAATGGTCTACTTTACCGTCCCTCCGCCTACCCTCCACAATCCCTCCGCCGACCTTCCGCCGGTTGGATCCTCACTTCTGCCTCCGTCGGGATAGTTTTCCACGTGTTTCCCTGGGGATGGAAAATGTAACATTGTATAGCATACTTTGCTATGTAAAAGTGACTGCGTTCACGCATATATATCATATTTGTACAACCCCTATGTACATGTATCCAACTATAAAGGAAATATAGCATTTTGAGATGTTTACTCAATAAACATTGTTGTAACAGTATTGCTGCTGTGTTATTATTACTGTCTATTCCTTACCATTCCACTCTGTGCAAACAGAGCTATAAGGTTACTGAATAAGAAAACCCTTGTGAGTGCATCTCAGCAATGCAGTGATATCTTTTACACAACTTTTTTTTAACATACAGTGATGCAACAGTACATTTACTGTACTAGAGATATCTGTTTCTAACCATAATGGTTAAACATGACTGAAAAGGTGTACTAAATAAGAAAACAGTAATAGATTTCACAAGTTAATAATTTATTTTACATATAAAAACTTTCTGTACAAACAAAGGTAGCCAATCAATCAATTTGCACTAACCAGGTAAATTCTTTTGAAAGTTCATCCAAAACACTTGTTGTCACACGCTCGTTGCAAAGGGCACGCAATTCAGCATCCAACCACACGCCAAACGGTGAGATGAAGCCTCGGTTGTAGTCGCTGACTTTGATTACCAGCCTGGAGTAGTGATAATCACGTACTTGTAGCGAAATTTGTTTGCTTGATGCGTACCAGCTCGCCATGATTATCTGTATTTGCGGTGATTGCCATGTGCCGAAACATGTTCTTGAAGTCTTTTACATACTGCGTCATCAGACGGTTGGCAGCTGGTTTGCAGGCAGAGCATAAATTAAAATATTCAATAATGCTCTCAGAGTATAGAACTAACTTCTTCCATTCCTCTCGAGACATTGTAATTTCCGGTGTTGGTTTTTCCTCAATGGAGTTGAATAGGGCATCCAACTCGGGGTCCTCCCAGTCCAATGTCTGTGCGAGATGGTTTCTATAGCGTTGGATACAAAGTGTCGACTCGTGATTGTTTGATGGTAGAATCTTCATATTTTCCGTGTAGAGTGGGGAGAAATCTTTCAAGAGACGTGGTGTCGTAAAGTATTCGTCAAGCCTTTTTCTAAAGTACATGATTGTGTTCAAACATTCCGGGGTGATTTGAATTTGCATCCACAATTTCTTGTCAACCATGTACATTGTAGGATCAAAATATTCACCTTCACTGTCCAGCCCAATCAAAATGTATAGGGTGTCAGATAAGGGGAAACGTTGTTTCACTATCAGTGTCGACTCGAAGAAACCGATACTGGTGTTGTAAGATGGTGTTTCAAGTTGATGAGGAACAGCGTACGAGTTGCCTCCCAGATCCTTACTTTGTTGGTAATAATAGTTTACCAACACGCTCGGTGATGATAGTGGAGTCGTGGAAACGTATGATGAATTCTGTGAAGCGGTGGCAGCGCTGCTTGTAATGCGCGGTTGTTGTGAGAGCGCTAATAGAGTATTCGCAGCGGTGGCGGCGGTGGTAGCATCGGCGGTAGCAGCAGCAGCATTGGCAAATGAAGCAGAGGTAGCAGCGATGGTGGATAGCGGAGTCGGTGTAACCCGACGACGTTTCTTCTTGGTTGAGTTTTTAGAGGTAAGAGGCGGCAGCTTCCGCTTGGCGACCATGTTCTCCAGCTTGCTAAGGTCCATGGTGTAATTTACTGTAGTGTTGCTCAAAATAGACTCACTCTCGGACTGAGATCGCTGGTTCCCAGCTCCTTATATGCCACCCAGACCCCTCCAACCCTTCCCCGTTAGAGTGGGGGAATGAGGAAGGTGGTAGGAGAGAGGGAAAGTTCACCTAATTTGTAAGGTATAAGTGTATAATCTGAGATGGGGGGAATACCCCCTCTCATCTACTCCCATTTGGTTTCTTTTTTGTTTTACACTACCGCCATTATCTTGGGGCAGAGGTAATGGGAGTTAAAGATTTATCACCGGCTCTGAATCCCTTGAGTTTAGCATCGTAAGTAAGAGTTTGACCAAATGTGGTGGCATCACCAGACGAGTCTCCTGCTTTAACGTTAGTTATTTTCTTGTTATCGACATCCCAGAAAGTTTCATCTTTATTAAGTTGCAAACATTTTTTTATTGCGTTCTCAAGGTTAGTTACACGAGTGACTATCTCATTGTATCTTTCATTGTCAACGTATAAAATTTTGGCTTGTTCTAGACTCCCTACGCGACCTGAAAGCTCATTATATGTTTCCTTTTTGACGTATAAGGTTTCCAAATATCGACAATTGACTGAATCGTGTTCTTCTTCGGGATCGGCTACAAAACGCAATCGCTTATTTCCAATATTTACATGTTCTGTGACTTCACTTGCTGCCGTTAAAGGCGTGCGCTGGAGCAGCAGCGAGTTTCCAAACTTATCCTTCACGTGTCGAAACATTACTGTCGCTAGAATTGATATGCGCGTTTGTTTTATAACCAGCTGTTGTGACGATTGTCAAAACCCAACCATTTCACGTACATTCGACCGGCTTTACGCTTCAACACCTTTTCTATCAAATAAGTGTCAGGGAATTTGGTTTTCTGCATCTCGTGCGAGTAAAACCCTCCTTTAATGTCTTCTCCGTTAGTATCGCGTAAATAATACACAGGTGGCAATGTTTTACGTATTCTCTTTACAATAAACAGTTCCGTACTCCAAGATGGTGTGTATCCCTTGTCAAATATAGTTTTATACTTGGATACTCTAACAACATCGTTTAACTTAAATTTTGGTTTATCATCAACGGTTTTTGCAACGTTAACTTTTTCTAGCAGTTCCTTTTCATGTTTCTTCTTAAAATCGATCGGTCTCATGCCGATCGTACGATGCACACGTGAATTGTATTTCAGTAACAACTGGGGAAGTAAATCTAACCATTTATAGTTTCCTTGCACACCAAACGCTTTCCAAAGCCAATTTTTCAAAGTGCGATTGAATCTTTCGACAACTGACGCTTTTAAATGTGTATACGTGCTGTAATGATTTATCTTTTTGCTTTTCATTAGCTGTTAAAACTCATCGTTGTAGAATTCCGTTCCGTTATCAGTGTGGAGGTTTCGCGGTTTTCAAGGGTGACTTTGTTTAAATATTTGTTTCATTGCATCTGTGACGTCCTTCCCCGACTTGGTCTGCACAGGCACTGCCCATGCATATTTTGATAGTACATCAATTACCGTTAAAATGTATCGCTTACCACTATTAATCCTTGCATATGACTTCATGACTACGAGGTCCGCTTGCCATAAATCATGGATCGATTTCGAGTACACCTTAAGACGAACAAAGTTTTTTCTTGCCTGTTTGTGTAGTTTGTTGATAATACCGCTTTTGATCGTCGAATCATCCGCAGTGGCTCCTTTCACTGATCCATCCATTGCACTGATGATCTCCGCAGAGTGTGCTTAGCTTTATTTGTCGAAAATGAGGTGTGTGAAAGGTTTTGGCATAAGGTTGTAAATAAAGAAGATGTTTAAGTAAGTTCAAATTCTTTTTTTTATTGACACTAATGAATTACAGCTAAACACAGAATTTTGAGCTGGCACTATTAGGAATAGCACAGGTTACATAGTTCGTTTTCACTGATCTTTGGAAACTCGTAGCATCCGCAAACGTCTTCACCACTCTTTGCTTGCTTCTGACGTCCATCCTCGTTCTCACACGTTTTGATCTTCTTTAGTTCCTCTTCCTTCAGCTGGGCCTGATAGCGAACGAATCTGCAGAAGGGTGAATTGTGTTCATGATCATCGGCCGGATGGTAGTTTTCTTCCCATTTCATTAGAACGATACCGCAGTAAATGCACTTGGTGTTGTCCTTGGTACTACACATATAAATGAAACCCTGATCGCTCAACTGTTTTGCAGTTGGCGTTGACAATTTCCAGTTTATGTAGGTTTTAGCTCTAATTTCGGATTTCATCAGATCTATATTGTCCGGGTTTGATTGACACCATTCAGCCAGCGTTTGAACAGCGCTTTGAGTGAGTGCAGTAGAATCCTGAAGCGTACGTATCATGAAACAAACATGATCTGCCGGAAAGGTGATTCTTCTTCTTCTCTTCATCCCCTTCGTATGCGGTGTCGTTGAGGTCAAAGAGTGGATCTCGTGGCAGTGACGGACAACCCAATAGTTCCAGACTGATTACCGCACGTTCGTAGTTGAAAATCTCCTCCAACACCTTTGCTTTTTCCGTCGTCGGTGCAAACAATACTTGTATGTCACGACATGTTTGCGTAAGCGCAGAAGGGAGATTTTCATATGGCGTAGATCCGTTGCTGTAGTAGAGGCCGTGGAAGTGCGTGCTCATCCATTTGTTGCGGTAATCAAACGATTTGTTGTTCCACTCACACTGCATTATCTCCTGCTGGTCCTGCGGTGGTTGAAAGATCCAGTGTTGGGTGCATTTTGATTCAATGTCTATAACTGATAGTTCTTTTACTATGATCTGTCGGTTCTTGCTGAGGAAAGCAGAAAAGTCAATGATACCGTTTCTCACCATTATTAACGGAGTGCAGGAATATGAAATGCTTCCACAAGCGTCTCAAACCACAAACTGACAATTTGTCTGAGATTCACTCACCTTTAAGCAAAATGTTGTTATGAGGGGGAGGGGGTAACCTGTTAGTCAAGTTTACGGACAAGGCTTGTTGTGGGATCGTAAATAAAGGACTTGTCATGGATTATTAGACAGTAGGCAGCCGTGTGTTCGGGGATATCATCTTTTGTTTCAAATTCCAAGCGAATGTCCACAGATACCGATTTGATTGATTCGTTTTGTTTAGAGCAGTCAATTATCACGATGGGTGCATAATCTTTGAACTGTTTTTTGGTTAAGAGTGGTTGCGCTGTGGTATTGTAGTAGGACTCTTGAAATCTCGTATACATGTCGTACAGCACTGCGTAATGATTGCTTTTTATATCTATCTTTAGATCATCGTATGGATAGCTGATTGAATTTAAGTGTAGTTTTAAATTGCTCAAGGAGCAATGATCAAAGTGTGCAGCATTTGAGTTCACATTGTTTTTTCGATTTGTTTGAAATGCGACAATTACATATCGAGGTTTTTCAACTTGCGAGGCAGTTTTGACAGTCCAGGAATGTTGCTTGGTTGTCGGTAGCACGGGCTACTCGTAGAGTTCCCACGATCTGTATTCCACCGGAATGCTCGTTCCACGTTTCATGTGTTTCAACAGTGCGATTTTTGTGTATTGCTGAGCGTTATGTACGGTATTCTCCAGCTAAGTTTTTCTAGCTTTACCGTAATTTCTTCAGGAGTCGTGTCTGCCGCTCCCGAGGATATCCATTTGCCGGCATTCTTGTCACCGGCGGAACGTATAAGTACGAGTTCATGGCGGGCGTTGACAACGATCCTCTTGTAGTCCTCGGCAAACCCAAACAAGCTGCTTAGTGGAACACAAAAGTTGAAGTTTCCATTTTCATCTGTTACTTCTTCATCCAACGTGTTTTTGATCGCACTAGCAGTGGCTACCCAGCCAGCATTACTTAGGTTTTTCAGATCGCTTTCATTGAAAGATGCGTAGCCTTTTAGCGTAGTGGTTACTCCAGGGTTTCGTATGCGGTCAATTACGCTTCCATTAATTTCATATCGGATTTCATCGAAGAGGTGAGCGAATGCGTTGTTTACAAATTTTGTTTTTGAAGGCACGGAGGATCCATCCGATTTCAATAGTTTCCCCTTGACGTACAGGTAACTTACTGAAGGTATAACGCACAGGTCTTGTTGTTGAATAGGTATGCGTATTTCATCGTTGTTGTTTAATGTCATCGATGCATAGGGTAGGTGTGAATGCCATTCCACGTGTGACACACTATCGTCAAACGGTACACTTTGTAAAATATTCAGAGCATCCATATTTACAACTATTTTAATACTGTCAAACCAAGGGAGCGAAGAAACTGTCTGTTCTTTGATGTCAATCGTACGGACGATCGATGTATACTGATCATTTTATGCTTGATACCGTTTGATAAGTAGACCGGATTAATACGTGGTCCTGCTACGCTGCGATAGTTTGTATATACGTACCCCATGGTTTCATACGGTGAAATGATGATCACTTATCATATGCTCTTTTAACCGGCCGATTTTAGATGTAGACGAATCGAAATACGCTCACCACGAAAGTTCACCAATTTGCCTGTTTGATCAACTATCCGTAGTGTTATACTGTCTATGATGTGCGTAGTGATAGGGAGATAGATGACCGGTGATGGAACCTCTAGTAGTATAAAGCCGGCGGGCACGTTTGGGTAAAACTGATGGATGGTATGCGCAGGTTCGCCGTTCACGTAGGAACCGGTGGCTATGTTACATTCTACTCTAATAGCGTTAATGTTAAAAATATCCACAACGCCTGTTGTAGTAATCCTTTTTTGAGCATTAATGATTGTATCTTCTTTAAAACCCAACAACTTTCCGATGGAGTCCGGTTTGCTAAAGTCTATATCAAACGTTGCTTTAATAGATGTTTGCATTGTGTTGTTATTCGTTTTTATATCTGCAAAGTATTGTTTGTCTTTCGTTGATATCTTATGCAGTTCCATACGAAGGTACTCGGCAATATCTTTGATTTCGTAAGCGCCAACTGGAATTTCAATTATTTTTCCATTGTCAAAATGGAATTTATTGTTCGTGTTGTCAACGTTGGGAATTGAATTGTATGTTTCAAAACTTAGCAGACCTATGCGATACTCACTGTTTTCATCTAGTTCTATCGGGGGGAAGTAGTTTGCAGTTAACGCTGACTTGGTACCGTCCAAGGCGAGTGTCAGTGACATGACTGACACGTTGCTGTACAGTTACTGGGTTTTATCTACTTATAGTCAAAAATGCTAAGCACAAGTGACCGCAGATTTCACTGTTGTCGTGCACACTTTGATACCCGGTTCTGTTGTATGAAATTTGTGTGCCACTCAAATAGCGTTGAATCTCAACAGGTGGACGTAAATCACCGTAACTGTCAAAGTAGTCAACTGTGTTATCTTTTCGAAAACACACCCAGTGGGTTCCTTGTCCGCTTGTGCTGTCCAGGTTAACAATGCTTGCCTCGTTTTTTCAGGGTTTTGAGGGTAGTGTGTCTAGCATAAAACCCCTCTGAAGTGTGGGATGTTTAACTGTTTTGCCAATTCTGCTAGTTCCACGTTGTTAAGTGCCCTGTTGGGCAGGAGCTTTATAAGTTTTTTGCCTGTTTCACATAGGGTGTCATGTAGAGTCCTAGTCCTTTTTTGTGCGGTTTTAAATACAAACCCTTGCCTTGTCTTAAAGCGATTGCTTCCATTGTTTTGTTGTGTCGCTGCAGCTCTACCAGTTGACGTCTGGCGTCCTTAATTTCTGCGACGGTTTTGGCGATACCGGCTGCACCGCCTGCAAGACTACCAATCGCACTAAGTCCTGCAAATATTGGCAACAGGGGTAGAACACCACCTGTCTTTGGGAGGGGAAGCACACGTTCTTTTCTGTTAGGCCATTTAATGTTTTTTCTTTTGCGATTCTTCATCATTCTTCGTACGGATTTCAAAGCATATAACGCGGCTTTTTGAACCGTTTTTCCTTGTACAGCTTTGCTTGATCTGAGTCCGGCACCATGGATTGCCAACCGGGCTTGTTTGACAATGCTGTTGAATGGAATTAATATGGTTTTAGGCTTTCCTTTCTGTACATTTCTACGTTGTTTACACCTTCTTGTTTTGGTTTTTAACCCGGAACCGGTTGTCTTTCTTTTTTTCTTGTTGTCAATATTTCCTCCAATTTTCGTCTTCATATTCATACCGGTAGTCACTAACCAGGAAGCAATCTTTTCTCCCCACGGAACGTCTTTCGATTTGTATCGTTCCCAAGCTTTGCTAGCTAACACGCGGTTGGCTTCCAATCGTGAATGTAAATCTTTGTTGAGGTTATATGCAATGTCGTGCTCTTTACAAGCTTCGTCTAACGGGTTTATGGGTTTATCTCCACGTGTTAAACGCTCCTTCAATTTCGTGCCAGGACCACAGTAATTGTATCCAGGTAAATGTAGTTCGAACGGGAGAGTGTTGATGGTACTGTTGATCAGTACTACTCCTCTGACTCTACGAATCATACTAAACTGAGTTCGTATTTAATGAGATATTTATACCTCATAAGCGGTAGTACCTCTCGTGCTGTGGTCGAGGATGAAGTTTAAAAAACAGCTTGAATCATTTACTGTTGACAACAACTTTGATTCGTTAGCTAACGTTTTCTCGAGTGTTTCTAGTAATCACGTGAACAGACATGGTTCTTTGCTACCCAACACTATACGCTGCATCATTTGCGGACCCTCGAACTGTGGGAAGACGAACGTTATGTTTAGTCTGCTCACAAATCCGAATACGCTGCGATTTGAAAACATCTGTGTTTAGCAAATCATTGCAGCAACCTAAGTATACACTGCTATCACATATCATGAAAGGAGTCCCCGGAATCGGGTATTTTACGTACGAAAAAAGTGAGGATGTACCTAGCCCAGAGACGGCAAAGCAAAATTCGATTATGATTTTTGACGATGTGGCGTGTGATAGTTAAAACCGGATGAGGGCGTATTTTAGTATGGGACGACATAAGAACGTTGATTGTTTTGACTTGGTGCAGTCATACCCTCGAATACCAAAACATTTACTACGAGATAATGCGAACATGCTAATTCTTTTCAAGCAGGACGACTTGAATTTGAAGCATGTATATGATGAACACGTTAATAACGACATGTCTTTAACTCAGTTCAAGGATTTTTTCACTGACTGCTGGAAGGGAGGACGTTACAACTTCGTTGTGATTTGTAAAGATTTTGATTTAAACGAAGGTCGTTACAGGTGCGGGTTGGACACATATTTGACGGATCTATAACACCACTCCTGTTTGCAGATAACTCTCAGACGAACATGGACCGCAATGCAAGGAAGGTGAGCAAGGGAAGGGTGAAAAGGTTGTTTGCTAGAACTGTTAAAAAGCCGCAACGCACGCTAGTTCGTCATAAAAAGCAGGACAACGTACAAGACTCTAAACTGACGCGTGCAGTTGCCGTGAAGGAAGAATTACAAAGATTGATCAAGGCGGTTCGTGGCAAGTTTCAGGAGTTACGTCGCAGTGCGGATGAAATGCGTGACTCAATGGAAATTGGAGCGAAACCATTTGTCGAACCGTTGCAGAAGGCAGTGATGGAAAGTTTGAAGACATTCGCACCACTTCCTGTCAAGAAGGAGGTAAAAAAGGAACGTAGTCCTATACCCGAACGTGTAACACCTGGATGTGGTGGTGGTGGTGGTGGTGGTGAAGAAGAAGAGGAAGAAGGAGGCGAGTTGGAAAGAACTATAGATACGTCCACGCAAACCGAACAGTCTACGGGTTTACCGGACAAGTATCTAGGTCGCGTAGCCGATCCTACTTATAAAGACAAATTGGATTTTTACCTACGGAGTGCGCCCAGATGGTAGTGGAGGGACGTTGATTGGAAACTCAAAGATCACCTGTTCAAGGTCTAGAGTGTTTATCCAAAACAAATCATTTAAAGCGACACGTGGTCTTTTAGAACTTCTTTTTATGAAAGTGCCGAATCGACTTTTGTTTACATCAGATGATTTATCCAAATACAAGGACATTTTGCTGCTTACTAATGCTCATCTTCAGTCTTATTCCGCCGAAAGACAAATTAATGCAAATAGAGGGAAGAAATATGTCTCAGTAATTTCCCCTTTGTTTTATCCAAAGTCGTCGCAGTCTACCGCATCTACGAGCATTGAAGAACCTAGTCTGGTTAAAGGTAGTGGTGTACACCTACAGAAACAGTTTACTTCTTACAACGCAAATGTCAACACGCTAGTAAACATTGCTTGCCATGTCAATATCTGCAGGTCATACTGGCCACGACGTTGAGATTTCTCAAATCCTCGCCACGTTGCGTGAGAACAGGATAATTGCATAGGAGATGGATGGGAAAAATAAGAAGATGGTGAAATTTGACAATTGTCATGTTTATTGGTATTACAATTCAAAAGTGGAGAATGAAGAGTTGTCATGGATGCAAGTTGCTCTTGATGAACTTCGAATGCGTAACAGACTTGAGACCGTTTTAAAGGCGAAGTTAAAACATTTACTAGTTTGTAACAGAGATTGTCATTACGCATGTACTCCCTGCTTGCTTAAACAATAAAGTGTTTGTTACCTGCTTTGATTGAAGTCTTTTTAAATTATCCCTTTGAATGTTCTTATTCAACTTCTCCGAGCTGCCGGCATCTGGCCGGCGACGCCCGATCCGCCTGTGCACGGCTGCCGGTGCGCTAGGCTGAATCTCGTCGGGTGTGGCTCATTTGCATAATTGGTGTGGCCAATCTTATCTGACCGCCTGTGCACGGCTGCCAGTGCGCGAGTTGCAAGTGCGCTAGGCTGAATCTCGTCAGGTGTAGCTCATTTGTATAATTGGTGTGGCCAAGCTTATCTGACCGCCTGTGCACGGCTGCCAGTGCGCGAGTTGCAAGTGCGCTAGGCTGAATCTCGTCGGGTGTAGCTCATTTGCATAATTGGTGTGGCCTATCTTATCTCTCCCTTAATTATTAACATAAATTAATAAAACTTGCTGTGTGACTTTACCTAGTTGAGCTATATTAATATTTGTATAAAAACCCCTTGTTTGTGTTCCTTGTTTCAGCAAACTTGCGTATAAATGTTATAAATCGCTTATTTATGAATGCATATTGATGAAAATTTTTATGTGACTTTATGTAGTATTAAGACACATATATATATGCATTTGTAATTCGCTGAGTTTCCAGGTTTGGTACGACGGGGGTTTGCTACGACATCCATTTATATGATATGGATGTCTTGATATGCATAAGGTGCATTTAAATGCTAAAATATTTTCAATCATGAGTAATGAGCGTAAAATTTGAATATAACTCAATAATTGTATGTAAATTGTAAAACTAGTTTGTTGATTGGTTATCTGATCGCTTTGAGATACCAAAACAAGTTTATAATTCTCATGCCAATAAACAAAGGTGCAAAATGTGTTAACACCGAATGGTACGGATTTGGAAAAAAAATTTCCTCATACTTGATCAAACATTATTAAAAAATATCAAATTAAAACAGATTTGATTAACTTTGGAAACTCTGATCAAGCAAGCTAAACAAGTCAGTTTAATCAAACTTGATCGACTGTCTTGATCAGGCCTGATAAAATGTGTCCCGATCTAACCTTAGGGGATCTAACCCCAGGCATTGTTAAACTCCCAATGTTATTCTAACTGTATAATAGAAATCAATTAAATTGGATATGTAAACGGATGTCAATAAAAAAAAACAGTACAAAACAGGATAACTACGGGATTTTGATTTTGTTCTCGCCTTTAGGGCGCTCTGCCTCACAGGTGATCATGGGATGAGCATGGTCCCCAAGCTAAACTTATGGATATTAATGTTTACGCAACTGTTTAAGCTAAAATTTGTTATTTGATTAGTAGTTGCTATTATTACTGACATAAACCTTCAAAATATCTAAAAAAAATCTCTTAGGACTTCTCCCATTGCCTTTGAAGATTAGTTATTACTGAGGCCATTGAGATGACATAGTGGGAGGGAGGTAAGTAGTACAGTTATGAATGACATATAATTACTCACAATTTAAGTACTCTTTAGGGCTCCATCCCACTGGTTTAAAAGTTCTCAAATTAGGAACTACTGAACCAATTGGGTTGCAATTCTGGAGGGAGATTGGTGTTAGAATAATCATACTCACACAAATCCGCTCATGACCTAAGTGCCCTTTTGGGCTCCACCACACTAGCTTTGGAAATTATCAAATTAAGTATTACTGAACCAATTGAGCTGAAACTTGGGACGGAGATAGAATTGATACATACACACTGACTCATTCTAAAACTAATTCATTGTAATTAATTCATTGTTGGTGATGGCGAGGTCATGTTATTTCAGGAGTTATTGCAGACATTTTCAATCACGTACTAGTAAATGAAAATTAGGAACTGTAAAAACGAGTTAGAAATTAAGTATGTGTTAGTTTCCTGATTCAATTTATTTAGTTTAGACGCGACTATGTTCGTGTCCTTGAATTGTCCCCCAATCCACATACTGTTATGTCCATGCTATCTTAATATATAAAATTGAATCTATGTTCCCTATGGACTATTAAGCCACTAAAATGAATTTAACACGTTCGCTGCGGCAACCCATTGGCGGGCGTTCGCAATGTGCGGCGCAGCCCCGGCGCGCCAGCGAATCAGCGAACGCAATTGGCAGCCAAATATTTCGGTCTGACAAATCGCAAAAAAGCGGCGGTGATGGTGCTGTGTTACCTCGAGAGTGGACATAGTTCACTGAAACACCCACAGGTAGCAGCACTGCCTGGACCCGTAGCCAGTCCCTTTGTATTTTCACTCGGAGGGAGAAAATCCCCGAACTGGGACAAAATGTGGTGCCAGACGGGATTTTACGGGAAATTTTAGTACCAACCTACACCAAATTAAAGCTTGCATTCTAACCTACACGCTGGCAACGATAATAACGTTCCCGGCCGAGTGCTGGGCTCACACTGAAGCAACAGTTGTGAGGGGAGCGCGGCACTGCTATAGCAGCTGTCAGCAAGGCGCGCCAGTAGCGGAGCACTGCTATAGCAGTGCCCCGCAGCGAACGTGTTAATGGCATTTTCATTATTAATGTAGCATTGGGTCGGGATGGTTCCTGGAAAGTTTATTAAAAATTTAATAAAAAATACAATACAACAAGCATTTTTTGTAAATCTCATAAGAAATACAGCAGCGTACGCCAGTTACCACTAGTCAATAATAAAATAGCTAACATGACATGAAAGCCAAATAAAACTCGAAAGTGAAATAAAAATAACATTAACTAAACTAAAGAGAACGTGAGAATCTAATCAATAATTATCTCCTACCAGTGGCTGTCAGTCAAAGCAGAGCCTAAAACGGTGGGTCTTGATGACTGAACTGTAGCACACATGTACTTTACTCAATATACATGAGCACTAATGATTTCAAGAAATTTCCATAGTGCTTCACCCTAACGATTGTTAAATTTTAAAAGTTATTCTTACGGACATTCATGTTAATTGACTACTTAATAGCGTAAGAAATATTACATCTTTGGAGTTGTTCATTATGTTAACGATAAAATACAGCACAGCATACACCTGTTCATGTGCCTAGTTCTTTGATAATCTTAATTTTAAATGAAAATAACTGATGGATAGAGAAGTTCACATCTTGTAGCCTTGAAAACTATTGTTTAATAAACTAGTAGCCCGTCACGGCTTCGCTCGCGATCACAGTACAGTGTTATGTTTTAGATGTCAGTTCCATTTGTTAAAGCACCTGGAGGACCCAGGTTTGTTCGAAAAGCCAGTCAGTTTGTTAAAAATGCCTAGAGTACTTATATTCACAATTTCTCTCCAAGGCGTGCGTATTTGCTTTGCTTATTGCGTATTGCTCGTTTCTTTTCATTTTGGGCATGTCCGTTTTATATTAAATCTTCGTTTGAATAGTGCTCACAATTTATAAATAACCTAATCATGTATATTTAAAGTTATGTACCCATTGGTTCTGATCTCTATTCCCACAAAAACCACATGATACTTTACCAAGTGATTGTTACTTTTACAATTGAATGGTTGATTTTGAACAGCTGGTATGATTCTTTTATTTTTCTTTACAAATCTTAACCATAACTCCAATGTTAGTTTTTTAAATATATTTCTATACAATACTATATTTTTCTATGGATGAGATCTAATTAGAACACCCATAAATTAATAATTAACCCATAAATTTGATAGTTTTAACATTTGGTAAAGATATTTTGGAGCAGGAGTAGGCAAAGGTTTTATTCTGATATATTAACTATTCTCCTAACAAATATATGTTCAATCGGTTTAGTTAACTACTTACATTAGTGATGAATAAATTACAATTTTAAAAGCCGACAGAGCAGATAAGTCCCAAAGGGCATACTGGATGAAATTATAGGCCTGTTTCTGACTAAAGTGCATTGCCTGCTGTCTTTCTACAAAATATACGCTCAATCGGTCTAGTAAGTACATAATTAACATGGAAATGTTGAAGGGTGTTAGGGCCTAGCCTCATTGGAACGGGAATTAGCCCAATCTTTTTTGAGATGAACCCGTCTTCTTCCAAATATCTGCTCAATAACTCCTGTAGTTTGTTAAACTTATTGAAAGTGGGCTTAAAAACATAAAATATTCGATATTATAATCACAATGGCTACTTAGAGAAACTGAGCTTTAATAAATACCATGTAAAGCTTACGTGTTCTGTATAGCCAATGATTTATTACCATGCTGTTATTTTAAATGATTTAGTATACCTATGTAGAGTAGTAAAATATCCATTCTTGTTTTCTTCATTCCGTGATAAAATATAATTAGCTGACTAAATGCTGATTATAACAAATACGGTGCAAGCTGTAGTGAAATATTAAGTAACCTGTACCCCTAGGATCGACTTTGTAGCAGTGCCGGTCAAAGGGGCGTAACCCTAATTACTTACCATGATTTAAAACAGCCAAAAGAGATTCCTCCTCTACACGAAAACAGGCAAATTATTTAATTTAATTGAGTAAATTTTTTTGTGAAGCGCAGAAAAAATCTGGCTTATAAACTGACAGACGGATAAACAAATGTTTAAAACAAATTAAATATCTCCGTAGCATACAACATTTCACTGCTCAAAAAGATGTAGAAAAATAACTTATTTAATTTAAATAGATAAATTAATTCCTTACTTGTATAATCGGGTTTTCTAATAACCTGTCCATAATGTACTAACAGCTGCAATTCAAATCAAAATATTCCTCATGTTAATCTTATGGGATAAAAACGAACTATGAAAGCTCGTGGGGCGAAGCCCCGTGGTCGAGAGTGTATGGAAACCCTACAAGACACATCTAGAGAGTAAGAGCTTTCGATTAATACGAAATATGTATATGAAATAATATTTTTAAGGGTTGAAAATCGCCTAACAAAAGTCAAGATTATCTTTTAATAATATAGATTATTGAATGTAGAAATTATATATCTTTAGCGGAACATATGTCTGATGAAATATTTGCTTTATATAGGTTAAAACTAGTGGCTTGAAGGGGCGATAGCCCCTAACCTTGCTCCAAGTCAGAATGGAACACATGTCAGATTGTAAACAAAGTAGACACTCAATCACATGTGTTATTGTAAACAAAGCAGACGATTTAAATTCCCATAATTTTCTTATGGAGGGTGTTTTACGTTATTTATCGTTTGCTCCTAAATGTTTGGAAATACAGCTGTTTCTCCCGAGTCCCTGGGATCAAGACCTTTAATTTGAACCGTCTCCCATCATCCTTCGATTTTCCAAACTCCCACAATTTTGACGTAAAATATTTCGCATACAGAATTATATATAACTAGGCTTATCGCCGTTGGAGGCTTCGCCCCCAAACCCCCTTTCGGAGTTCGCTTCGCTCACTTGCATTCCTCAGTCAACTCAAGTTTAAATCAAACTCGTAGTTCATTAACCAAAGAAAAACTACAAAACAATGACCTTTGGTGAGCACCTACACAGGTGCTCCCGTATCGTTTCGGTATCGAAACATTTTATCAGCCGGCTGCTTGTTCGTTTTATCGAATGAACTCCCGACTACGATGGTTTTTCGAGGTGTATAAAAAAAAAAAAAAGTACTCACTCAATCATAGTCAATCGGATATAAATAAAAAGTTGTGGTTACAATGTTAAATTGGAGTTCTACAAATGGATTTACGTGTAAAAGATAACAACAAATTAGACTTCAGTTAACGACAAAATGATAGTAACCTAACCTAACCTAACTCCACAGAGCGCTGTACGGTAGCTGATCGTTGAGCAACATAATTACAAATAAATGAATTTTTAAAAACAAAATAAAGTCAAATAAACATAAATTGTAGACCTCAAAAAGTAAGCATCAAAAGAAGGATCTTGACCACTGATCTTGAATCATCTGACAACATATCCACTGGGCTATTGGGCTAAATTCATTCCATAGAACCGGTAGAATCGGTTTGATTACATTTTCCATTCTCGCAACAAACGATATTCGCGATACTGAACCTCCTGTGTAATTTGCTTACCATATTTTGTAACAGCTGATTTATATACACCTCATGTGAGCAAATTAGTATCGCCTACACTACTAAATAAATCAGCTATTGTTTATTTAAATCAGCTGATACAAACATGTGGTATTAGCCAAAGGTAGTGTTCTTCCATTTAAACAGCTTTCCAAAACTGTACACATTTAAATGGGCCAAAATACTCAAAATTCCTCCTTCTACGATAAATTGAGGCTAAACAGATGATCGGATCTTAAATCTGGCGGAATATCGTTAGTTGGAAATTAAATTGTATACAACTTCTGTATTTAACATTTTTTGCCATCTCTTACCGTTTCCGTACAAAACGCGCTCAAAGTGGAAAAATTGAAAAAAGTGGAATTTTCCCCGCCCCATAAATGCCTTAAAAACTCAAAAACGTTAACCTTTAGCAAAATTTCTGTCAGTTTCTCGTCAAGAGCTTTAACTCAAGTATGATGTTGAGGGAGGTTAGATTACGGGAAGTGCCTCATAGTTTATGTCAGTGAATGAGTGAACCCGTCTAGTTTTATATAATATTTATATATAAAGACTAGTTTATTTTAATGACGACGATGATATGTACTCTATGCGCAGAGTGATTCAGTGGCGTAACTTATTAATTTAAACCAGGGAGGTTTATTGTATAACTGGAGGTAACACTGCTTAACGATTTTGGTCAAAAACGCGAGCCGGTGATTTTGTCAGGTTGGTACACTTGGTGAGGTAAATGTATCCGTTCTTTGAACTATCCTGATTGGTTGTTTTATTCCAATAAGTGAATCTACTCATGAAAATCATTGGATTAAAAGTAATAAGAGTTGGAGTAAATTCATATTTTCGTTTGATTTATGTGTCTAATCTTTCCGTGAAACATAATGTATTATGAGGAAAAAACAAATACAAGTATATTGTGTTTAAAATCATGGATAGGTACTTGTTTGATTCACTTTGTCGACTCGTCCGATTCCAGCGAGTATAGTTCTTTGCTTCACCAAAATTTGGAAAGAACGGCTCGCAGGTTTGTTCATCAGTGTTACCTCCAGTTATACAATAAACCACCCTCATTTCAACCTTAGGTGCGCTGAAGCGAATTAAAGGTTTCAGTCAGAGCGCTCCGAGTAATAATTTATTTATTTGTTACTGTTAGGACTTTATTCTTCGGATGGCAGCTTGTGTCATAAATAACTCATGCTCCACTGAAAAAATCAGGATTTTGATCAACAGCGTACTTAGATAAATAACTTCTAATAATTCATGCCTCAACTATAATTTGGCTTTTAATGCTTAGGGAGTAGAGAACAAAATTGATTAAAAAATGAATTTTAAGTAGACAAGTTTGAGTTAGCCAATTCCCTTTTGTATATATATATGAAATAGTATATACCTATATGTAAAATAAAAACAACTAAAGTATAATAATTGTATTTGTAAAACACAGGTGATGTTTGCAAAATCCTGCAAACAAAGATAGTAAATAATTATGCCCCAATTAATTGTAATAATATCGTTCTATTAAAACAAATCTTTCAGTTTACTGTTTTGTAGCCTGACATACATAATTAGGGTGATACAACAGTAAAGTAATATGACAAAAAAAACAATATAAGCAGAGTCTTCTAACAGTAAAAATCAACCAGCAACGGACGCCGCGAACATGAAATAACGTAGCGGCAACACCGCACGACCTTGCCACTAGTTATACGCTGCTCCGCTAGGATCGCTAGTGAACGATAAGCCGGCGAAATGCCACAATCCAGCGAATTTCGGTGTTTCTTACACACATGATGGAAACTCAAAAGTGGCAACTTGAGTTAGTTTGACTTATTTTGACATTTTAACCTCAAAATTATCGATAAAAATTGTAGCATCGTGTGTAAGATGCCACAATTAGATCACGATGCCACAGTGTGGTTGTGTGCATGTCCATGATGCTACAATTGAGTAAATACAGATACACGGACACACACACACACACACACACACACACACACACACACACACACACACACACACACAGACAGACATCACGTAAAAACCACTTTTTTGGGTTCAGGGAGCACCAAAACGAATATTTCCACTAACAACTCGAATTCGAAAATTTTGACGGAAACAATACTTTCTCCATATACTATGTATAGGGGGAGAAAGTAAAAATGGGGTTTTATATAATTATCAATATAACTCAACCAAGTGAAGCTACATACCAAGTTTTATTAATTTATGTCCTTAATTAAGGGAGTCATTACATTTTACTTATTCTCCATATAAGAATAACATGGGGCTGAGTACGCAGGTTTGCTGCTACGGGAATAATCAACAAAAAATCATTTTTTTGTGCAAATATCAATATATCAGTACTACGTGAAACCACATTCCAAGTTTCATCAACATACATTCATAAATAATCGAGATATCAAATTTTATTTATTTTCCATAAGGATAACATTGGACAACGTACTGTGTTTAGAACTTTGAATATCTCTGCAACGGTTGGGCGTAGAATCACAATTTAAACACCAAAATGATTGTTTTGTGGAACTGAACAGATTGGTAAAAGCAAATGTGAAGTTTACATTAAAATAAAGTGAGAAAAAGCCAAAAACCTTTTTCCCATAAGATTAACATGGGAGATTTTATGAGCAGGTTTTTTTGGGTTTTATCCGCAACCACTTAACCTAGGTTAATAATTCATAATACTAAATTATTTGTTTTTTAAGCTCTATAACATGGTCAAAACCAAAATTAAGTTTTTTAAAAATTGTAAGGTAAAAAATGCAAAAAACTGATTTTTGGAAAATTTTAAACCCCCATAATCCCCCCTTCCATGGTCCGATTTTTCTGGTTTTCGAACTTAAAGTCATGAATGACATTTTACACATTTGAGCCAAACTTCATCAAAATCGGACGTTTTTTACTCAAGTTATCGTGTTAACGGACACACATATATATATATATATATATGTATATATATATATGTATATATATATATATATATACATATATATCAATTTGAACGAATAGTGTTTTTGGCATCTGGGGACCTCAAAACAAAAAGGTATCATGGTCTCGGGCTTAAGTCTTACCATGAGACCTACAGTAATAGCTTCTTCCCTATAGGGGAAATTCGCTAAAAAAATACCAATGACGTAAATACAAACCAAACCAAAAAGCAGTAAAATAAGAATAGTGTAACTAATTACCTGTTCTAATAACATACTCGTTGAAGGAATCTCTCATGGAATATCCATATTCTTTATATAGCTTTCTTAAAGCAGGAACCTCCCATGTTGGTAAATAATCATCTCCAATCACATACTTATTTAAGTTTTTAGAATCAAAGGGATAATATTTTTCAGGGCAATACCTAGAACAAAATTGTACATTGTAACTATTGCTAAGTAAAAGCATTCATTACTATAAGGGCCATAGGATTGTAATTTTCAATACCTATAAAAAGTCAACTTTATATAAAACCTTGGCTTTTATCCGGAATTCCAATGATAAAGGAATTCCATTAACTTAAAAAAGGTTTAGTCTGAATACCTTATAAAACACGTTTATATATCTTTTTAAACAATTGGTAAACAAAATAAAATTACATAACATTATGTTTATGGACTAAAAAGTAAACTACAATTATAAAAATGCTTGGATATATATTAATTTAGTATTTTTTGCAATTCATTTCGCTAGAGACCAGAAAATAAAAGACTATCACAGTGCCATCCATATTGCTGTGAACAATTGGGTGTATTCTTAGAAACCAAACATAGAGAGCGTTTCCCATCTCTTGGCCCCTCTTTTGCAGATTTGTTCCTTGGGGCAAGACAAACATAAAATACCATAAAATTGTAAATATAATGGCTAGATTTGTGTTGTCAGTCTGTTTGTGATTTTAAAAATAATCTTATAATCAATGGTTGACATTGTTAAATCAAATCAAAATAGACATCTGGAGGAGGTTGGTTAACCTTTCTATAATAGTCAAAATGTAGTAAAATTCATTGCTATATGTATCAACAACCTGAACAGGATATCTCCGTTGTATATGTAAACACGAAGTGGGTCAACAGAAGAGATGATTGTGTATACGCCAATATCAAACTTATATCCATCGACTAAGAATGGCTTGTCAATATACTCCTGGACAAAACTTCCATTTGACTTTAAATCTAAAGTATCCAATGTTTCAATTTTAATTCCACGATGGTCATTACTTTTCTGGACAAACATTTTCTTTGGATATTTTTTAACCTGCAAATAAACATTATGAGATCATATTTTATTACATAAATCAATGTATATGTTTAAAATTACAGTAAAAAAATAAACTTTCAATTTAACTACACAAAGTTATTTTTAATTTTAAACAGACCAACCAACTAACATCATAAATTTGAACGCCTATTTGGCTGCTGCTTTATCGTGAAGCTGAAGATGAAAGTCTGGTAGATTTTCAAACAAGTGGACAGATTGTAGATACTCTCATTAATGATATTGTGTATAAAGCATTATCAAATTATTTGCATTATTATACAACAGACTTTCCTAATTTATCTAGTTGTAAACTAAATAATTTATGCATATGATGATTTTTAAATTTAGAATGAATGAATAAACAAGTCCTTTACTTTCACAACCAGTCATAAACAGTTTTTTCTAATCATACACAATAAGCAAAATTATTGAAAATTATGAGAAATCTAGGGTGCACATCATTTTGAAATTCTGTGAGTTTAAGCCTGCATAATAACTCTACAGTAAAACCCCGATAATCCATCACCTACGGAACAGAGAACAAGCTCAAAACAAAAAAAGGTTAGATTATCAGAGGAACACGTTTATTTACATGAAAACTGAAAATATTTAAATGTATGAACAGTTTTACAGATTTAATATTACTATAAATCTTGAATAAAGTATATAGTGATTAAAATTTTACTGGTCTACTGATTTACATCATCAATGATGAGCCATCGATTGGAGAAGACCTGGACGAAGTGACACACTGGACACATAACAATAACAAACACCGATAACGGCACGGTCGGACTATATGGAATGCGGAATACAAAACCAGAAGCTGCTAGTGTAGAATACTGAAAATTAAAGAAAGTGAAAAAACCCTAATCCAAAACTTGCAGTAACTAAGAATGAATTTGTTTAAAATTGAAAAAGTATTAAGTTTCGAGTTTTGAGCAAACTGTAACGTTATGTCAAGATTACTTACATAGTCTAGAAGTTGTTGCTTTTGCTGTGGTATTTTAAATGCCTTAGGAATATATGGGATATTAGTTGTAGCAAGATCCATCTTATTGGTGATATAACCAGATCCTGGGAAATGATTGATCTAAAACATTATGTTCAATCAATGTCTTGCAGTTTAAAATAAACATATTAGCCTATGTCCAATAAAACTTGTAACATTTTGTAAAAAGAATGGTGTTTTAATTTCCACCATTTTGGGAGATTTGATAAAATTCTTGAAGTTACAGTCCAATTACACAGAAGTAAATAAACTTTATTGTATAATGCATAATTTGATGCATTACAGTAAATACGACAAATACATTTTGATATCACATAGTTCAAAATATTATTTTTTTAAATCTTATGTTTTGTAATACAGTTTCCAGTTTTAAATGTCTCCATATTTGTCTGCTCTGCTCACGGGAAGCCTGTTTCAAACTAGGGTGCAACTGGTTTGTTATGTAATTACAATTGCAGTTAGTGGGTTAAACATCGGCACACGACTGACTTCGAGTTCAGTTGAGGCAGAGATGGAATTACTTTCACATTTTGTTCATGAAATTTTGTGTATAGTGTTTAAAATAATTGTATACAACTTAATACTACGGACAGCAGTAGTGAGAAAGAAGTCGTTATGGTTTGTCAGTAGTTGAAGACGTAAAATATGACAATTTTAAAACTTTTCCACACGTATGTATAACTTGACCTTATATTGAACAACACCAGAACGGGAATTTCTCCTTGATTCTAGTGGTACGACTTGTTTCTGGCTAGAAACTAAAATGACCTTACTATGATTTTTGGAAACTTACCGTGTTTGGAGATTTCTCAACAAGTACATGGCGGAATCAACTTCACGCAAAATTTTCATTCAAATGTAACTCTCGATTATACTGATCTACTGCTGCTATAAGGCTCATTTATATAATAAAATGAAAGTTCAGAATGTTATCTTTTGATTGGTTACAATTATCCGATACAAGGCGATTTTTCAATGCTTTTTGCGCAGTTGAAAAAAAATACCCAAATCGTCTCGGGTAAAAGAATGCCAGGCAGAGGGTTAAGTGTCTACTTTGTTTATGGTCTGACATGTGTTCCTACTTGGAGCAAGATTCGGGGGTATCGCCTCTTCGAGCCACTAATAGATGATAACACCATTCCCAATTTGTCAAGAAGCTGTTGGTATATATCTATATATTTATTATATAGTCTTTAAACGTATAATACAACCGTATCAAATTTATCTAATTTCACACAAGACATTTCACAAATAATTTTTTTGGATAATTACTTAATTTTATTCAATTCTGGATAATTCAGTGATTTTTAAAGACAATCAGCATTTTATATTATTTTGTTCATCCTGCAAAAAGGAGATGCAATATAAAATTGTGGAGTTTTTATCAAATTATTAACTTTTGGTTTTATTTAATGTTCACTAAGGCAAAAATATCAAATTTACTATCTTTAATATAAACGTTGAGAAAATCAAACTTTTGAATCAACCCTCTGAATTTCTAGACCATTAATTTAAAATGGTTTTTGATAAGTCCTGGAATATTTTGATGAGAAGATTTTACATTATGAGATATGAACCTGGTTGAGATGTCCATGTTTTGAAGTTTAAGGGTTCATTGTGATTTTCTTGAAACTGATTTATTTTTAAAACCATCTTATTACTTATCAAATGATACGTTAAAATGTCACAGAAAGTAATTTGTCTTCCTTCATTAAGGTGGAGACAATGAGCTGTGTAATGGGCAAGGCCATATTTAGGACCTCTGGGGCCCCGGGCGTATAGGAAAATGGGGCCCCCCTAACATAAATACAAGTATGTTTGTAGGTATATGTATATACGAAAGTTATTTGTATTATTCCGTAAAATAACCTTATTATTTTTAATATACTAGTATTTAATAAATACTCCAAATATACATGTAAATAATTCATTTTAATTTACTATCAAAACTTTAAAAACTCACTAAATACAAATTTTTTATTTAATTTTCCTTACAAGATTTATTATGGTTTTAGCACTCTTAAGCCCATATCCAATAAGCTAATGATACATTCAGTTAAAATACAATAAAAAACATTATGACTAATTAAAATAACAACACAAATTTATAAATTAAAAAATAATCTCATGAAATTGCTTTACCACAAACATTATTGTACTAAGATAATTAAAAACAAACAAACATAGCATATATGAAAGAAATATGTTTGAATATGATACACATTGATTAGGAACTCTTTGAAAGTGTTTGATCAACATACTGCTGGATAGACTTTATTAAATAGTATTTCATGCTGTATATACAGTAAAAACTCATTCTTTTTGCATTTATTGGCTGACAAATCATTAATTATATGTAAAAGTCAAGGCGACGCTGAGTATCATTTTCCGTACTCAAGATGATAAAGCTTTTAATCACTCTAGTTTAATGCTAATTTAAAGGTAACTTTTTACAAGGTTAAACTTTTTTAAATCTTCTTTTTGCGGATGCATTTGATATTACAAACAAAAATATTCTTAAAAAGATTTAAATATTTGGAAACGTAGTAAAAAGTCAGTTATATTGTAGATGTTTGTACATTATTTTCATGTTAAGTTTACGTGATGATGACACAATGAAATGTTATCTTCATTATTGGCTCTTGTCTCTTCCTACATTATTTTAAACTGGATGTGGGGGGTAATCGAAGAATTCAGAGTTGGCAACAACAATGATAAGCAAAGCATTCATGCCTTAACCCTCACCGAGACCGGGGCAGTGCTGATCTTAACGTGTATAAATTGGTTCAAAACAAACATCTTTACCTCCAAACTATATCCAGAAATATAATATGAAAAAAAACAAAATAACAAAAAAGGGGCTTCAAGCTCTTATCAACATTATTATCTTCATCTTTATTATTGATTGTATTATCATTTCTAGGATATCCTCAAACACATAAGACTACTCAGTGTCCTACGTTAACTGACTTTCGTAACCAATTATAATTTTGATACTATTATTTAATTACTTTCTGTTTGGTTGTTAGTTCCTAATATTTTATAATACATCCTATTAAGTTTTGTGCAACAAGAACAAAATGAACTTAAATCGGCTTGAACGGAATCTGCAACTTCCAAGTACGGCAAAGCATGGTGGATATTAAACAATTTATCAGTTGGGACAGACTCAAAAAATATTGCTCAAGAACAAGATCATCAATTGCAAATATACAATATCTAAAACTTATACTCAGCAAAATAAGGTGATCTACAATACCGTCAGTAGTTATATTTCAAATCTTACCTGGCCTATTCCTGTTACTGGATTAGGGCATAGTTATCAAATCCGCACACGGTATTCAAAATAATAGACATTAGTGAATGATATTGGGTTTGAGACTTAGTTCGAACGTACACCCTTTACAACTTAAAATTATTTGTATTATTGTCAGTTGAGGAATAATCAACTTTTGTCAGAACAAAATTAAAGCACTGCCTCGAGAAGTCCCCCTTAGTGGCGGCACCCCTCGGACTGGGACCTCCGGGTGTTCGCCCCGTGCGCCCTTAGGGAAATACGGCCAAGGTAATGGGAAACATCCATGGAGCAAATCAATAGTTTTTAATCCTTGTAAATATCTTGGGTTGATAAAATTATACGGTTAGAAATTAGTTATTACTCACCATTTGATAAGGTTTGAGGTTTTTTAATTTAGCATGTAACTTCTTGAAAGGGTAATCATGAGCCCAGAGAACATCCCAGTGATCATCCGTTGTCAAGGAGCCTTGCACAAACCCAAAATGGTGGAACAAGTCAAAAACATGTTTTAAATGTCCAGAGTTCACCTAAAATACCACAATCAATCAACTATATTTATTTAAAACTTAACTTATTAAATACTATCATGCTATTCCTACTTTTCCTCCTCCTTCGCCTCTTCTTGTTAGAAATAGACTTATACTATCATTTGCAGTCCGAAATAGGGATTGCCACATCAAGTGACTAATCTGAGGGGAAGGGTCCCTGGGGTCCAGCCCTCTCTCACCTGGAGTCTCCATAAACTCCCATCTTTAACTTACTTGTGTCTGCTACACACCCAGTTTCAGGCCCGCTGCACAGTGACCTTAAATAATGGGCAAAATTTAACAAAAATATAATTAATAAATACCATTGAGAGTGGTATTTTTAGTGATCGACAAACGGTTGGTGTATCCGATTGGCGGCATTCCGGACATCCACTCATCCCTACTGGCAGTTGAACACGAACGTTGTCAAGAGTTGTGTTTCTTGGATGCTCTATGTACGCTGTATGTACAGAATTAGCAAAAAATGTTATATAGTTCTGATTGTTTGATATATTTTTCCACGTTGATTTATAAAGATATGTACTCAATGTTTACAAAGTTTACCTGAAATTAACCAACATTATTATAAACTGGAATATTTTGCCTCACATTTTTGTCTAAATCCAAATGGTAAAAAACAATGTTATCCTACTAAATATAAGGTTTTAAACAAATTCCAGCCTTTTCCAAGTACAATTGTCGACACCATCTAATTCTGTAGTTAACAAGTAACAAATCCACTAATAAAACTTTCCGCATGTACTTGCGATTTTTAAATAAAATTTTTTACCTTTTATTAATTTGTTATAAAATGTTCCTATTTAACAAGGTTCAGTACATAAATAATTTTAAATTTAATTAATATATTAATTAAATAATTATTAAATTAAAATATTTATAATAGTGTTTTAAATTAGTAGTTGGAAACCCATGGAAATAATATTTGGCTAAAGTAGTTTTTAATTATTTTAATTAATAAAATTTATTTATATTCTTGCAATGTAACAACTGTCCTGAAATAAGCCTGAATACAGAATGGTTTATTAACAGATTACCTGACTTTATTATATAAAGTCAAGAGGATTTACCCACATTTTTGTATGTTTTCAAATACTTCCTAACTTATTACAAACCAAAAAATAAGTTATCTGGTTTCCCTGATTTTTCCCTAATTTTCCCTGACAATTTTAGATCTGTAAGACCCGGGTGTGGATCTATTCCATCTTTAAATAAACGGTATCAGGAAACTGACACATACTTTCTCCCTTTTAGCCCAACTTTAATGAATAAATTACTTTTTATTTACTAAATATAGAATACAAAACATGGTCGAATGTACAGAAAATCTTGTAAACAAGTTGTTTTAAAAAACATCCACCCAAATCCCTGCTTTGAAGGCACTACAGAATCCATTGCTACACTCGTGGTTTTAAGAGGGGAAATGCCCCCTATTCCCCCCCCCAGGGTTATTAAGGGGCAACATATTTCGAATTAACTCTGTTGGTCAATGCTAAATTTACAAGCATATCAAGTTTGAATGAAATTGATCAGTAAATAAGATAGAAATAGTAATTTTTGTATTCCCCATAAGAATAATATTGGACAACGTACTGCATTTACCGCAAAATGAAAATTTCAATTTTCTCCGAAACCAGCAATCATAGAATAGTAATTCAAAATAGCAAATTATTTAGTTTTTTTAGAGCTCTTTTTAATGGTGAATAGTTATTATTTTTTAATATTTATGTTTTTTTATGAAAAATCCAAAAAACTGAATTTTGGATGTTTTAAGTCCTGTAATTTCTGAACCCGAATTTGTACAGAAATGCGGGTGGTGTCATTTTGTTGGAGAGCTAAAGTTCTACAAACGACTAAAGTTTAATCAAAATCGTTAGAGCCGTTTTTGAGAAATTTGGATTTTTCATGTTTTTTGGCGGTTTTTGGGGGATAATTACCCTTAAAAATCAAAAATTCAAAAAAATGAAAAAAACGCCTGGAGATATCGTGGATTAGTACCTACATACCAAATTTCATCAAAATCGGTCCATAGGTTAGGGCTCTAGCTCTGTACACATCCACACAGACACACACACACACACGGACACGCACGCACACACACACACACACACAGACAGACATCACGTAAAAACCACTTTTTTGGGTTCAGGGAGCACCAAAACGAATATTTCCACTAACAACTCAAATTCGAAAATTCTGACAAAAACAATACTTTCTCCATATACTACGTGTAAGGGGGAGAAAGTAAAAGTATATAAGCAAAAATAAATTTGTTTATTCGTTAATTTAATGATAATAAATGGAAAATATGTTTGGCCAGAATTTAGGGTCAAATACACTCCACTGTGCGCCAAGAGTGGTGGAAGAGGAAACATTCCCTGGGCCTAGGCTTAGTGGGGGACTGTGAAGGGTGCTGACAACATTGATAGATTTGCCTACAATCAGCATTAAATTGTCATATTCCACCTGTTCAATAACTATGAAGTTTTTAGTTTCTAAAGCACATAATTATTTGTAAAGGGCCCATTTCCCATTTGATTAAAATGGAATGTCCACAAGATTAATGTTTAAAAATTATAAACATTTCCTGTTTTTCTGCCAGTAATTCATGCTTTTCCCAATGGTAAGTATTGCTCCCTGATATAAGTTCCACAGTTTCAGAACAGTAGTTTCAACTTCGAATGCTGATTTATTAAACAAAAACAACGACTGTAACATATATTCTACACCGAAAAAGATAACCAAGCCTAAATTCTGAAAGCAGCATTCGGTCTGCATTTTGTCAGTCGTATACTTCAGTTTTGTAGGCTGGAAACACCAAGCGGAACATAGATTATCAGCTAAAAGTATGACACAGGTATACTGGAACAGGTTTTATCGGCAAAAATTTACAGTTTGACAGTAATTTTATTTACTACAAATTACCAATTTGTTTTGCGAAAAGAAAATTTACCTCATTTTATGGATCAAAAACGACTATAGCAACAAAGGGCAAAAAACTATAACTGGAACAAGTTTTACTGGTAAATAAACAGCAATTGGACCATGTTTTATCGGCAGAAAACAGTAATGGATATTTTCCGTATTGTATTTTTCAATGTACTCCAATGATTCCCGTTAGTGGAAATTTCCCGAATGATTCCTGATTTTCCAATATTGCGTCAGGGAACATAGAAATTACACCCTCGTCCACTTTTCTCTCGGATCCGCTCAGTTTCATACTGTACAGCATAGAACCGCAAAATACAAGTTTTACTGGACAAGAAGGAATAAATATGATTAACCAATCTAGAAGGTATCTATTATCAATCACAACTGTATTTAAAAATACCCCTGTAGCAGCAAACCTGCTTTACGATTTATATACCTTAAACTGTAGTCCAATGCAAATTTATACTTTATCAACACATAAAGGGGCTTACCTTGTTTCATCAAAATATATTGATAAATTAGAGAGAGATAACATTTGATTTATCCTTCATAAGAATAACATTGAACAGATAACACAGATTTTCTGTAATGAGTGGGATTTTCATGCAAATATAAATATACCACAAAACCACATGATGGCACATACCAAGTTTCATCAGAACATATTCATAACTAAGGGAGATATAGAATTTTATTTATCCCCCACAATGTCCCACTTTCAATATCTCAGTAACTATTTTTTAATTTATTGACGGATGTTCCATTTTACAAATTGTGATAAATGCAATGATACATTCAAGATAGCAGGTATTAAAACTCAGCATAACAAGGTAGTAAGGCACTTAATTCTAGATGATACAACAGCATTAAACATCAGAGTCAAAATCATCAAACTGACATAATAATGTGAGACGAGGATATTGGATTAAAAACATACAGCATGAAACAAAACTGAGAGAAAAATATAAACAAGCAATTAATTGAAAAATCATTAAACTCCGAGAAGCTTAAATATTGCAATAACTTATGTTGCTTAGTATAGCATATCGTTGGTAACAGGAAAAAGGAACTACACGGGTTAATCATGCAGAGTAAATAAAAGCAAAATAAATCAATATGCCTACCTACTACAATGAAATCTCATTTGACATAGAGCAATGATCAAAGCACCAAATGGTTTTTTTTTTAAGCTGAATCCAATGTTGCAAACTAAAATTTGATTTCAATAAAAATAATGTGAAAACACAACAAAAACATTTTTGGTACTTTTTTGGTCATCTGGGGGCCTCAAAACAAAAAGTTATCATGGTCTTGGGCTTAAGTCTTACCACACCACTTGCAGTAGTAGTTTTTTTTCTATAGGGGAAATTCGCTAAAAAAGTAAAAGTCTAATACTCAAAGATAAGTGCTTCTGTGGTCAAAATAAATCCATAGCAAAATGGATTGTATAATTCACAACAACAGATATTTAGCTAGTGATATATTAGTGTAGATTATGATCAGTTTGTTAAAGATGTTGTTATGGGAGCTTAAAAGTATCCAAATAAGCGAGAAATAATCGGATTTTCTTGGCCCTGTCAGTGGTTATTGAAATAGGTAGGCAAAAGAGTTAAACTTAGGCCTATAACTAACATCTTTTATCTTTTACCGTTTATTTATCTTTTATCATCATCTCCTTGGTTTGTTGGTGTCAACATTAAGCTGTGTAAAATAAAATAGACTGCTCAAATGTACAGCAAACAAACAAGAACAAATGAACATGTTAACACATTAACAGACGGATTAGTGGGTATCACACCGAGATTGCATGAGGAGTTTATTTCTGATTCCTCATCCAGGTGAGCCTGCACAATGCTTCGCTCAAGGGAAGAACTTCAGGTTTCTCACTATTAGAAACTTAAAATAAAATAAACCTTGTGGCTGAAAATTTAAAAACACTGCTACAAAATCAGGTCACTTAGTTTAATAATTAAAAAATTGAATTCGGTTAAAATATTGTGAATAAGTTGTGTTGAAAATTGTTTATGGTTGAAAATTTTGAAGGGTTTTTGCCACCACATTGCTTAACAAGAAATATATTTAATTATAACATTCTCCTAATCTTAATAAAGAGTTTTTTTTATCAAAACCATACTTCCCTCGAAACTTTCCCTTACATATATAAAGCTTTACAAAGTTTAACCAAGCACCCTGAATAAGGAGGGAAATCCTTAAATTTTAAAAATAAATGTAAGAAGATTATAATAGATTTTACAATGATAGATATTGTGTTAGTAAGAAGTAGTGACATTTATGCACTACTTTAACGGATGGTAATAAACAAATCTGGTTTATTAACAAAAAAATACCCCCGTTGCAGCAAACCTGCGTACTCAGCGAATTTCCTATGAATGAATATATTTCTTACTACCACATAAAGCCACTTACCAAGTTTCATAAAAATAAATAAATAAGTGATATATATAGCATTTTATTTATTCTCTATAAGAATAACATTAGGGCTGAGAACGCAGGTTTGCTGCAACGAGGAAGATAAAAATGCGGGTTTTTTCCAATTATCAATAAAACAAAATAAGTAGATTTTTACTCATAGTAAATGTTCAGCAAAGTTGGACTTCATGGATGTACGGTTATTGCTTTTTAAAGCTTGTATATCAGGGTGTCTAGTGATATTTGATCTCAAAATTCAAGACGTTTTCCAGACTTTTTAAGACTTTTTCCAAAATTTTCCAGACTTTCGCAAGATAGTAAAAATATACTACAAACATCATAAGAGTAAAAAATATCATGTTTTTACCACTTTTTGGATTTTTACTTTCTCCCCCTTATACATAGTATGAGGAGAAAATATTGTTTTCGTCAACATTTTTGAATTTTAGTTGTTAGTGGAAATATTTGTTTTGGTGCTCCCTGAACCCAAAAAAGTGATTTTTACGTGATGTCTGTGTGTCTGTCTGTATGGATGTGTACAGAGCTAGATCCCTAACCAATGGTTCGATTTTTATGAAATTTGGTATGTAGGTACTAATACACGATATCTCCAGGTATTTTATAATTTTTTTAATTTTTATTTTTAAGGGTAATTATCCCCCAAAAACCACCGAAAAACATGAAAAATCTAGATTTATCAAAAACAGCTCGAAAGATTTTGATTAAACTTTAGTCGTTTATAGAACTTTAATTTTCTAACAAAATGACACCACCCGCATTTCTGTAAAAATTTGGGTTCAGAAATTATAAGACTTAAAATATCAAAAATTCAGTTATTTTTGATTTTTCATAAAAAACATAAATGTGAAAAATATTAGCCTACTATTCACCATTAAAAAGAGCTCAAAAAACTAAATAATTTGTTATCTTGAATTACTATTCTACAATTACTGGTTGCGGAGAAAATTTAAATTTCCATTTTTAAGTAAACACAGTACGATGTTATTCTTAGAGGAAAAAAAATAAAAAAAATAGTGAAAAAAATTTAAATAGTGAAAAAGAATGGCACTTGGAAGAAAACTCCCTAAAAAAACCAAGTAAGCCTATAATATTTGTATTAAAAACTCAAATACTGCATAATATATGATCATAAATATTTATATATAAATATATGTTTTTTTTCAATTAAACTTAAAATACAAATGAAATTAACGTTACCGGTTAGCTATATACAAAATAATTTAATTAAAAACAAAACTAAAAACATCAACAAATTTAAAAGGGCATAAAATATCAGCATGTTAAAAGAACATAAAAGGATATTTTTCAGAGTTTTTCACCCTAATTCTATGTAAGTATTCACAAAGAGATGGTTGGCGATGTGCTCGGAACGTATTCCTAACAAAGTTTGTTATCTGGACAAATCTCAAGACGATATCTTCCACCTCTTTAGACCGAACGTAACTGTAACCTAAATAATCCGTATGAACAATTACTTTTGGTTTTTTACATCGTTCCGCTTATGAAAGTGTACCCTCTTTATATACTGGAAAGCAATGAAGATTAAAATAAAATACAGTACCGGTTAAGTTAGTAGCCTGTTCATGTACAGCAACAAATACAAAATTTCAAATAGGTTGGCATATGAAAATAAAAGGCTAAAGTAAAACTGATTTTTACTCATAACTTTGAAAACATATTTAGGCATAAATCTAGGCCTGTCGATCTCATCACTGGCTAAAAAAAAATATTTAAGAAGTCACCTAACTTATATTTTTTTTTATATCACTACCTAAATTAATTTTAATTAAGTTCAGTTTTAAAAAACTAGGCCTAACTGAAATTTTTACAATTTCTCCCATGTTGACATAATTTGGTAATTAAATCAAAGTTTAAAATTACCCAGACGATTGTAAGCTTTGGCCTGGTTAAAATGTTTTCAAAGGTAAGTTAAAACATTACACTGACTAGGCTTATTTGATATGTAGGCCTATATAGCCTATCTGTATGGAGAACCACTTTATTAAATGTTAGAAACAGTTAATTAGTAAACATGTTCAGACCACAGTATAATATTTCCAAGGGTAAAAGTAAAGTAACTTAATTAGTCCAGCTTAACAGCCTAACATGGGCATAGGCCTATTATCAAACTTGGGGAAAGTTCACTAAATTTTGTTCTAATAAGTTACAGAGCCTTGGGTAACTATTTTACAGATTTAAAAAATGTTGTAATTTGAAATAATATTAGTAGAGGGTAAAACATAACTTATTATACGCGAAAATATAAGTGTTCTAAGATATAAATGCCCATTTTATAGGGGCTTCGATTGCTACAAATACCTTCATGTTAGTTTAATGAGTAGTGCAGTAATTAATGCATTAGTGCATTAGATGAGTAGTATTATTTACGACATTGTTCAAATGTCACTAAGACACTGTTTAATGGTCTTCTGGTGATCTGAGAAATAGTTGACAACTGTAATTAAAACTATAAAATTGTATAACTTAATACTACTTAACAACTAACTGTCGGGCGAGTTACTTCGCCCCGTTCCGTGGAAACCAGGCCACAGTGCAAGCGGTGCAGACGACGAAATTCGGCCGTGTTCGAAGTAGATTGCAACGTAAACTTAAAAGTTTTAACACGTAAAATATTAACTTAAGTGTGTATTGCTCACGCTCACCGTTGAACAAAATTTGAAGCATTGTTGGAATGTAAAGGGAAATAATAATAGATCATAGTTAAGTTGTTAACCTGTACAAGCCAATAATTTGCAGACATTATTCAATATTTACGGACAAATCCCGGTTTTAAACTCACTTCACTCGTCAATATAATCTTTATCCTACAGGTTTCAATGCTTCACTATGCATCAATGAGCGCAACTGCGCAGGTACTACGACGACGTGACGTGTGCGTGTGAGAATCAGAGTCAGAGTCTAGGGACGTTCCGATACGATACTACTGGCTACTGGCTTGGACCCGATATTTGGTATCACTACGAATCGAAACCAAAGTATTGATACCCGTTACTGTAAGAGGAACGCGGGAGATAGCTAGGAGTCGAATCTCTCTATCATAAGTTACAAGAACTATATTTGAAGTTATTATTTGTGTTTATTTTGCTAAAAAGTATATTAAACAAAAACTAATCTATGTTTTAACAACGTAAAAATGTACTATTTTTCCGATACCGATACTCCAACTTTTCTTTCGATACCACGATAATATCGGTTAACTGATGCCCAGAGTTCCGAAAACAAAGTTTCGACCCTACTCGGATCGGAAGTATCGGAACTTGTCTATCAGAGTCCACTAGCCGAGCGATGGCGGACGGGAGTGTAGAGGTACCTTCAAGGTCACCGCTCTCCACCCCTCCACCCTTGTGACTCATCTTCCTTTTCGCGTTGCCATAGTAACGGCATGTACTTGACTGACTTTCTTAATTTCTCCGAAAAACTATGGGCCAAGCGCTTGCTTGGGTTATTCCACAACGTACATCTTGTTGCAATTGCCATTGATTAAATATACTAGTACCTTGATATCACTGCTTATAAGTTTTATCCATTTTCCCGACTTAATAACAATTTTATATATTAATTCCCGCCTTTCCCGACATTTTATTAATTTCTATACAAATTCCCGACTTCCCCGACTTTCCCGACTGCTAGACACCCTGTATATGTTCCCTGAATCTAGATTTAAAAGTACGTCCTACTACTACTCTGTAAGTACTTAAATAGTACGATTAAAAACAACCTGAACTGGGAAACAAACTTCAGTGTACAAAATAATATAGAACTTGTAAATAAAATAAAAGATATAGAAATACCAAGCAACTCAATTTTCATATCCTTCGACGTTAAAGATATGTATTCAAACATCCCTCCACTAGAAACTTTGGATATTTTGAAAAGTGACCTTGAAAAAAGCAGAATATTGTCCAACCAAGAAATAAAGGATGTTATAAAACTAACAGATACATGTTTGAATCAAAACTACTTTAAATATGATTCAATTTATTACCAACAAAAAGAAGGCCTAGCAATGGGTTCACCACTTTCAGGTCTTCTAGCTGATATTTTTATGCATAATTTAGAGGTCAGTAAAATCAATAATTGTGTAAATCCTTTTCAATCAAAAATAAAATACTGGTTTCGGTATGTAGATGATATCCTTTGCCTCTTCGAAGGAAATATGGAAGAAAGTGATGATTTTTTAAAATATTTGAATACATTGTCAAACAAAATTAAATTTACAAAGGAAAGTGAAAATAATCAAATTAATTATCTTGATCTGAAAATAACAAAACAAGGGAGAAAACATAATTTTCAAGTTCATAGGAAGACCACTCAATCAGACCTCCTCATCCCATCTAATTGAAACCATCCTTGGAAATTCAAAACAGCAGGATTTAGAGCGATGATTAACCGGATGTTATATTTGCCCTTGACAACAGAGAATTATGAAAAGAACTGAAAACAATTAAATATCTAGCAACAAAAATGGATACAGTCAAGAACTCATAGATAAAATGGTCAAAAACATAAAAAGAGAAAGAAGAAGAAGACCTAATAGAAGTGAACAAAGAAATGAAGAAAGATTTATTAGTATGCCTTTTAATACAACCCTAAACAAGGCAATAAGAAAAACATTTATAAACTCAAAGTACCAGATTGGTTACAAAACAAATAATAATGCCTTTGATCTAATAAATAAAATGACAACCAAGAATAAAAACCAAACTGACATATATGACAAATCTGGCATATATAGAATTAATTGCTCAGATTGTGAAAAGTTTTATATTGGCCAAACAGGACGTACTTTTAAATCTAGATTCAGGGAACATATACAAGCTTTAAAAAGCAATAACCGTACACCCATGAAGTCCAACTTTGCTGAACATTTACTATGTACAGGTCATAATTACAAAAACATGACTGAAAATATGCAAGTTTTAGAGATAATGGATAAAGGTCACTTAATGGATTCAAAAGAAGAATACCTTATATATATATGGGCAACAAAAAAGAACCAAACAATATATTAAATACTATTATTGCCACAAACAACGCCATATATGAAAAGTTAATTAAATTGGATTTGTAAAAAAAAAAAAACCAAAAACCTTTACTCAAAATTAAAAAACATATGAAATTTTAGAAATAATTTAGCATGTTTTTATTTGATCAGCTTTACGAAAATTAATAAATTATGTTAGGTTAAGTCTAGCTTGAAAATGGCCTTAAAAGTGCCGAAACATGTAGCTTCATTAAAAGATTTTAAAAAGGGTGCTCAATTGAATTTTTATTTTTTTAATATTTATAATAATAGCAGCCCTATACTGTGAATTGTTTAGTAACATACTGAAAATGGCTAACGACCAACAATTGATTCATAAACTCAAATACCTAACTTTGAAAACCAGAACAATCCAAGAAGACATCAAATTTAATAAAACATGTTTATCGAGAAATATTACTCCAAATTATGTTCAAATTCATTTAAAAAGCAAATCGATCGCTGCTTTGAAAACATTAACAACTGCTAAAAAGATATGGGTGAAAGAGGAATTGAATAGTCTTTATGCCAAGTTAAGTAATATAGAAAGAACAAAAGAAGAAACATTCAATGTCATTGCAACTAAATACCACCAAGAAACATTGGAAGAGATAATGATTTACATTGAAAGCTGGATTGAACCAATATTAATCAAGAAGAAAACAACACATACCAAGAAATTGAACATACTAATGGAAAAACAGAAACCGTGCATCTTGAACAACGATGAAGATTTACCTGAATTTTATCCAAGGATAAAAAACTTAACTGATATAGAGTTTTCTAAAGAAGAAACAAATGTTCTAGAAAAAGCTTTGAAATATAATATCAACCTCGATTACAAAGCAAAAAATCTTAAAGATGACCTGATTAAGATTGATGCAGGAATTAAAGGTACTGAAAGAGCTGATCAAGAACCGATTAAGTATAATTTTGTCCATGAACTGGATAAAAAGAATATACAATTGAGGAATAATACTATCATACAACATTCAAAAAGAGATATGAAGTCAATCCAATCCATTTCCACTAAATTAAAAGCTAATGATTCAATTATAATGAAAGCTGATAAAGGAAATACAACTGTAATTATTAAAAGAATAGATTATAATGAAAAGGTTCAACAATTTATTAACAACAACAACTTTACAAAACTCAAAAAAGACCCGACACAAGAATTTTCTAAATCTTCAAACAGTATAATTACACATTGTAAATCCCTTTCAAAACAAGAAAAGATCCAACTAAAAATGATGAATCCTAAAGCTCCTACTTTGAGAGGACTACCTAAGACCCATAAAGATAATATACCTATAAGACCGGTTGTTAATTTTAGAGCTGCTCCCACCTACAAACTCTGTAAGTACTTAAATAGTATGATTAAAAACAACCTGAACTGGGAAACAAACTTCAGTGTACAAAATAATATAGAACTTGTAAATAAAATAAAAGATATAGAAATACCAAGCAACTCAATTTTCATATCCTTCGACGTTAAAGATATGTATTCAAACATCCCTCCACTAGAAACTTTGGATATTTTGAAAAGTGACCTTGAAAAAAGCAGAATATTGTCCAACCAAGAAATAAAGGATGTTATAAAACTAACAGATACATGTTTGAATCAAAACTACTTTAAATATGATTCAATTTATTACCAACAAAAAGAAGGCCTAGCAATGGGTTCACCACTTTCAGGTCTTCTAGCTGATATTTTTATGCATAATTTAGAGGTCAGTAAAATCAATAATTGTGTAAATCCTTTTCAATCAAAAATAAAATACTGGTTTCGGTATGTAGATGATATCCTTTGCCTCTTCGAAGGAAATATGGAAGAAAGTGATGATTTTTTAAAATATTTGAATACATTGTCAAACAAAATTAAATTTACAAAGGAAAGTGAAAATAATCAAATTAATTATCTTGATCTGAAAATAACAAAACAAGGGAGAAAACATAATTTTCAAGTTCATAGGAAGACCACTCAATCAGACCTCCTCATCCCATCTAATTGAAACCATCCTTGGAAATTCAAAACAGCAGGATTTAGAGCGATGATTAACCGGATGTTAGATTTGCCCTTGACAACAGAGAATTATGAAAAGAACTGAAAACAATTAAATATCTAGCAACAAAAATGGATACAGTCAAGAACTCATAGATAAAATGGTCAAAAACATAAAAAGAGAAATAAGAAGAAGACCTAATAGAAGTGAACAAAGAAATGAAGAAAGATTTATTAGTATGCCTTTTAATACAACCCTAAACAAGGCAATAAGAAAAACATTTATAAACTCAAAGTACCAGATTGGTTACAAAACAAATAATAATGCCTTTGATCTAATAAATAAAATGACAACTAAGAATAAAAACCAACTGACATATATGACAAATCTGGCATATATAGAATTAATTGCTCAGATTGTGAAAAGTTTTATATTGGCCAAACAGGACGTACTTTTAAATCTAGATTCAGGGAACATATACAAGCTTTAAAAAGCAATAACCGTACATCCATGAAGTCCAACTTTGCTGAACATTTACTATGTACAGGTCATAATTACAAAAACATGACTGAAAATATGCAAGTTTTAGAGATAATGGATAAAGGTCACTTAATGGATTCAAAAGAAGAATACCTTATATATATATGGGCAACAAAAAAGAACCAAACAATATATTAAATACTATTATTGCCACAAACAACGCCATATATGAAAAGTTAATTAAATTGGATTTGTAAAAAAAAAAACCAAAAACCTTTCCTCAAAATTAAAAAACATATGATATTTTAGAAATAATTTAGCATGTTTTTATTTGATCAGCTTTACGAAAATTAATAAATTATGTTAGGTTAAGTCTAGCTTGAAAATGGCCTTAAAAGTGCCGAAACATGTAGCTTCATTAAAAGATTTTAAAAAGGGTGCTCAGTTGAATTTTTATTTTTTAATATTTATAATAATAGCAGCCCTATACTGTGAATTGTTTAGTAAGATATATATATATATATATATATATATATAGATATTTTAGCGGCGTTTCGAAGTCGAGGCTGGTTAATAAGCTGATTTCGAAACGTCAAAATGTGCATAGAATTTACAATAAATCTGGAGATATTCGCCGCGTTCCAAAGTCGTGTAATTTGCACCATTGACTTCAAACAGCTAAAATATGCTTTAAATTCTAATAATTTCTTGATAATTTCACTGTGTTTTGAAGTCGTAATACATTTTTTGAAATTATCATGAAGGTAATTGTTATTATTAATTCCTACTTAAAAGGTGGATTGAATGTGCAAGACCGTATTATATTAATACAAGTATTATTTAATTTAAACTTTCCAAACAAGATCGTTGTTGTAGTACTTTTCCTTTCGTCCTCCAGCCTCGCCCAAGAAAGATGGTAGGGTGTATCTGTTTTTTGTTTTACGTCCATGTGTTCCTACACCGTTTATCCGATGGGGTGAAACTTCGCATGGTCAATTAGGTTGCCCGTACGAAGGCTTAAAGCTAATAATCAAAGTCTTAGGACTTTAGAGCTTCGCCCAAAAGTTACGATGATGCTCTTAAGAAAGAAAGGTCTGTTACCTCTAATAATAAAGTAGTAGTTCGTGTGTGTCCAGGTGATTTTGAAAACGAATAATCAAAACTGCTCCCGGACCATACAAAGTTATATAAATGACCAAAATAAATGTTATAGATATTTTTTTGTTTACCCCTAGACCTCAAGGCTTTGCCACACTGGGATTAAAAGCTACCGTTTTATTGTTATGAAGAAAATATTTCTATTTTTCTAATTGGCTTGACAACGGCTCCTCAAAACTGCTCTCGGAGCATACGACGTTTTTGGGGGACTAAAATATGTCGGATACCTTTTTCCCGACCTCAGGGTTCTATCCCACTGGCTTCTTCCATCACTATTCCCGCCAACCAATTTTGACGTGGTAAAGTTCTTTGGATTTGTGTTATCAATCCACATATCTTGAATGATGCCCCTACGCTGGATACGTCCTTCCCATCAACCTTATAGGGCTCCGCCCCCTGAGAGAGTTGCCATATATTATGATTTACGTCCGTTTGCATGATTTTATCCAGGTTTAACTGTCCCATTTAATTATGATATATTTTCTTATAAACCCAAACTTAAATCTCTACCCCATTTCCTTTAACTTTGCCATATTGTTTCCATGACGAAAATTTATATAATAATAAAGAAGTTGTGCGTGTGTGTCCCAGTTGATTTTGAAAACGGTTTCTCAAAACTTCTCCCGGACCATATTGTTGGGGGACTATAATGATTCAGATAGTTTTTCCCCAATCGGCTCCACCCCTCTGGCTTTTTATATTACTTCCCGATGTCCAATTTCGACGTGGGATGATTTTTTAAATTTTTTTTCACAAAGCTACATCTCTTGAATGATGCCCCATCGTTGAATTTCCCCCCCACCAACCTTATGGCTTTGCCCCCTGGCAAAACTTCGATGTTATTCTTTCCGTTTTTTTGCGTGATTTAGCCAGTTGTCAATGATCTAAAATATTTGGATAGGTTTTTTATAACCCTTTATTCGGGGTCCACCCCAATGGCTAAAACATTGCCATGATAATCTTATGGAGAAAAGAGTATTCAAGGTGATTGCGAAAAACGCTCCTCATATCTGCTCCCGAACCATACCATGTTATTGCGGGACTAAATGACTCCGGATACTTTTTTCCCAACCTCAGGACTCCGCCATTCTGGCTTCTTCTTACCGCTTCTCGACGTCCAATTTTGACGTGTGATGGTTCTTTGGATTTGTTTTACAAAGCCGTATCTGTTTAATTATGCCTTAACGTTGGATATGTGACCCCACCAACATTAGCGTTTCTTCCCCCCTTCTCCCCACGGCAATGTTTCCATGTTATTCTCTCTATATTTTAGCCAATTGTCACTGATCCATAACATATGGTAACGTTTTATTTTTGTAACCCCGAAGTTAGGGCTCCGCCCCACTGGCCAAAAGTTGCCATGTTATTCTTATGGAGAAAAGAGTACCCCAAGTTATTGCGAGAAAGCTTTTCAAAGCTGCTCCTGGACCATACAACGTTGTAGATCACCAAAAAAATTAGGTATATTTTTGGTTTATCCCCAGTCTTGAGGGCTTCGCCCCGTTGGCATCAAAAGCTGCCATGTTATTTTTATGGAGAAAATGTTTTTCTAAACGGCTCGAAAACGGCGCCGAAAATCTGCTCCTGGACCATTCTATATTTTTGTGGGACTACTTCGGATACTTTTTTACCAACCTCAGGGCTCCACCCCACAGGTTTCTTCTATCCAACATCCCGACAACTAATTTTGACGTGTGTTGGTTCTTTAGGTAAGTTTACAAAGCCCCGCTGCTCTTAAACGATGCCTTCGTTGAATACGTCCCAACGTTAGGGTCCCCCTAACGTCCCCTGGCAAAGTTGCCTCGTTATTTGTTCCATATTTTGGTGTGATTTGGGCAAATTTTCACAGATCCATAAAATTTGAAGTAGTTTTTTCATAACCGCTTATCTCAGGGCTTCACTCCATTGTGCTCAAAGTTGCCATGTGACCACATTAAAAACTTGGCACTTGTGAAGAAAATACGTTGTCCAGATGGCTGAAAAAGGGCCCCTCAAACCTGCTCCTGGACCATACCACGTTGTTAGTATGGATACGTTTTTCCAACCTGAGGACTCCACCCCAGTGCACTTAAAAAGTTGCCATGTCATTGTTACGGTGAAAAGATTATTCTTGGAGCGACGAAAGGCGCTTGGTCTAGGTACTAAAATGGTATTCCAGTTAATTGTTAAAATGGCTCCTAAAACTGTCCCCAGATCGCCACACGTCGTAGGGGGACCAACTGATTATGGATACGTTATTTTAGTAAGACTCCACCCAGGGCCTTTTCTATAACTTCCAGGCGTCCAATGTTGACATGTAATTGATCGTTGAAATTGTTTTACTAACCCGCATCTACTGGAAAAAATCCCATAGGTTAATATGTATTTTTTGTAATGGGCCCCCCATGTTGAGCACACCCCCAATCGTAACATAATTTATGAATGTGTTTTAAAAAATAACATGCTGAATGGCCTTTAAGTGGTAATTTAGTACATATACATTCATTGTGAATTTCTTAAGAATAGGTGGTATTTGCGAGTCTACCTATGGAGGTTGACTGTGATCAAGGGAGTTTGAGGCGTTTTAAATTTGTAATATAATATATAATTTGTATATTTATTTATTACAGTTAGTTTTATATGATTGATAAAGGGAGGGTTTTTATATCATGGCAAACGTATGTCAATAATCTTAAAATACAAGTAATTTTGTCGGAAAGTTGCATTTATTGGAAAGTGGATTAATAAATAATTATGGGGTAAGTTAGTTAATTATCAAGTGTTAAGCCAATAAAGAAACATTAGTAAAGGAACAAAAAAGGATTATTGGTCGAGCGATGCGACTGTACTAAAATTATGGTGTTTTCATATTGGATGAATTAATAACTGTACGACATAGTTTATTAAAGGAAATATTGAAACAATATTAAGTAAAAGATTGAATTTTCATAGAAATATTGAGAACTGTATGAATACATTGTCTTTATTACGAACTGTGCACAATAAATCGTTTTAGTCTTGTCACTGAAAGGTGAGATTAATACAACCCTTTTTTCACGGGGACATTTTACAGATACGTTTACCAAAGGTGTTATTTACACAATAACAATCTGGAAATATCAAACTGAAACCCATAAAACATTACAATATTACAAGTGCCATTAAACATCGTTTACACAGCAATTATAGTGAAGTGTTGGTCATTTTAATTTTCTCAGCTTAAATTGTTGTAGGAATATGAACAAACCAAAAAACCTCTTTAATGTATCATAATGTTCTAAAAGGCTCTAAATTGTTATGTATAACCATAACAAAAGTAAAAACTAAATCTACATTTTTAATCATTTGTTTAACATAATACTCTTAAGTATTTAGTTAAAACCTCTAAAATAAAATAAATCTTAATTTTGTATGTTCACTTTAAGAGCAATTCCATTGTAAACGGAAAAATATTAATTTATATATGCGTAATAAGGATGCAATTTTCGTCGCTATTTATAATGATCGCCATCTTGAAATATTTTTAATATCAGTTTGGACAACCTTCAAAAGCACTTCAGAGTACAGCACTAATAGATTTGAAACTTGGGCAATATCAAACACCCATAGTAAGTAATACCACATTTTAATATAGGCAGTATAGGCTACATATATGTTTCAACATACACAGTTGACCCTGTTTAAATGTTTATCAAATACTAAGTTAAAATAAGCTATCAATTAAGTAAAATGCCTATTGAAGTAACTGGCTTCAATTTAGAATTTAGTCTCTATCCTCCCTACCATTAACGTTAAGTTTTCCTTTAATTTTAACCATGAGCAATTATCATAACAATAGGTTTTGAAATACGGGAAGTTCATTGTTTGTTTTTAAAATCTCAAAGGACTAATAATAATCCTTAAACACTGAAACGAACGAAATCGCAAACTGACCATAGTCCTACGCATTTTATCATTATCATCAGTTTATTTTGAACGTCGTTAAGTAAACTCCCTGTGTCTGCCATTTTGACTCCAATGTACTATGAAAAGTACTCAACGCAGGTGAAAGAGGTTGGGGAAGGTAGTCTCTCTGGAAAACCCGAGGGTTCTCTTTGATGCGCCGCACCTGCTGTAAATCAGCGTAGCTACCCTCTTCGGTTTGGGAGGCCTTCAATTTCGTAACGTTTCAAACTGGTCCCATTTATATTTGGTAACGAAGACCACCATCTTTCCGCCATCTTACCCCCAAACCCACCAGAAGTACCGCCCCCTCCTCTCCCTTCTGAGAAATGGGCATGGCATCCCAGGGATGCACACAATCTGTTGCTACCGGAACAACTGTCTACCACAACCCGACCCAAAAAAATTCCCTCGACCGATCCGAAATTACCCGTACGCGTTAAACAACTTAAAAAACGGATAGGCCTAAGATTGTCCTCATTTGCTCTGGTTTTACAACAATCCTACAGTATATATTAATACTCTAGAGGGTTTTTCTTTACAGACATTACACGATAACGGCACCGTAACGGATTTTAAAGTTTGAGGTGTCAAATTAAATATATTTTTACGTAGATTTTCCAATACGTCTCAGAATTTTTAGAAAAGGCCTCACTTAAATAAATTAAAGGGCTGAATTTTCGGAACAGTGTCGCTATCCGACGCGACGGCGCCGGCGCCGGCGGAAGTGTAAACCACGTATTGTTTGAAAGTACGTTATACGCATTATTCTCAGATGTTATCATCCGTTTAAATATCAGATATTTCGTTATGTTTGTTTACAACTGAAATAACCTTTCGTTAGGTACAAACTTGCACGGATTCGAGCAACAGGACAACTAGGTTGTTATTATTGTAATTTTAATTTGTTTAACTTTATAAACGGGTTGAAAAAAATACCTTTCAGAACTTTGGGATACAATTCCTCATATAAAAAGAAAGAACTAAGTTCATAAGAAGGTATGTCCTAAAACTCTTAGTTTTCCTTCTATCTGTATGTATGTGTTCTTTACTTAATACGTTATATCTTATGGATATCGGAAGATATCAACTTTAAAGTTGGTACATGTATTACATGTAATAAGACTCATTTTGTTATGGAATATCAAGTTTCTACCTTGTAACTTTTCAAAATGCTGGCCATATTTGTCTTTCAAAGCTAAATATCTTAAAAACCGTAATACTGTATTTAGAAAAACCTGTGCGGGATAAAAATCTGTGTCTTTTCGTCCCAAAAATAATTACATGAAAGTTATAACAATATGTTACAACAACGTCAAACATCATTTTTCTAATGCAAGTCCGATAAAGACGCCTTCTTTAAGTTTAGTTTCTGAAAGGTGTGGAAACTTTTGGCAGAGATTTTGTGGAAACATGGTCCATCTGTAGGTAAAGCCTTTACAAACTGTTTCATGAGGCATAGCTTTATATGTGGTAGGAACACGTTCTTCGGATCTACAAGGTGGCACCCAAGATTTATCCTGATCAACAAGTTGAATTTCAAAGTTTGATAGATAAACCTTTTTCACAAAGTCTGTAATGTTTCATTGGTGTTTTTTAATCACAAACTCACCACAAATATAACAAAAACTGTCAGCAGAGTTTTTACAACCGCGATAATACATTGTACTTAACACTTGCATAGGAAATGTGAAGTGAGATAAGGTTGACTTTAAAAAAAAATAAGCTATTAACAGAGAAATAGAACCAACCTTTTTTGTCCAGCAAATATGTTTCAGCAGTGTTACCAACATCATATACCTCCATTAGATATTTACAACAATTGTTTTAACTATATAAAAGCTATTTAATTCAATAAAAATTTGCTTAATTTAATCAAATTTAACTATAAAATATGAAAAAAGTTGGGAGATACAGCTTTTTAAGTATCATATTTGGACTCCGCACCACCTTAAAAACATAAGAATAAGGTACCGTATTTTTAGTGAAAAAACGTGTTCATCGTTGGCCTGTGTAATTGGAGAAAGGTTAGGTGCTACGGCCCCTTCAAGCCACTTGCTATACAAATTCTATAAACGAAATTATTAAGTCTAAATTGTGGCAAATTGCAGGATGATGGGAGACGACTAAAATTAAAGGTCTTGATCCCACAGGGATTCGGGAACAAATAGCAGGATTTTAAGAGTTATCAGCAAACGAGGAATAACGCAAAACATTCCCCATAACAAATGGATGGGGATTTAAATACCCCCGTCGCAGCAAACCTGCGTACTCAGCAAATTTCCAATGCATGCACATGTTTCTCACTACCACATAAAGCCGCTTACCTAGTTTCATAAAAATACATAAATAAATAAGTAATCTATAGCATTTTATTTATTCTCTATAAGAACAACATAGGGCAGAGTAAGCAGGTTTTCTGCAACAAGGAACACAAAATATGTGTTTTTATGCAATTATCAATACACCTCAACCAGGTGAAGCTACATACCAAGTTTTATTAATTTATGTTCATAATTAAGGGAGATCTAAAACTTTACTTATTCTCCATAAGAATAACATTATGGCTGAGTATGCAGGTTTGCTGCTACCGGGAAAAATCAACAAAAAACTTTTTTTGTGCTTATATCAATATACCACAACTAGTTGAAGCCACATACCAAGTTTCATCAATATACATTCATAAATAATCAAGATATCAAATTGTATTTATCCTCCATAAGGATAACATTGGACAACGTACTGTGTTTAGCACTTTTAATATCTCTGCAACGGTCGGACGTACAACAACAATTAAGACACCAAAATGATTGTTTTGTAGAGCTAAACTAATTGGTAAAAAGAAATGTGAGGTTTCCATTACAATGAACTGAGGGAAAGCTAAACACATTTTTCCCCTAAGATTAACATGGGATATTTTATGAGCACGTTTTTTTCATTTTCTACGCAACCACTTAACCTAGTTTAATGATTCAAAAAACTACTATTTTTCATTTTAAGCTCTATAAAATGGTCGAAACCAAAATTAAGTGTTTTACAAATTTGAGGATGAAAAATGCAAAAAACTGATTTTTGCAAAATTGTAAATCCCCATAAAACACCGTTCCCATGGTCCGATTTTTATGGTTTTCAAACTCAAAGTCATGAATGTCATTTTACACATTTTAGCCAAATTTCATCGTTATCAGACTTTTTTTACTCGAGTCATCGAGTTAACGGACACACACACATACATAAATATAAATTTTGTTATTCATACATATTTGTTATACATAGGTGTCTATATGTTATTTTGTTTTATTAGTTGATAAATTTGACAGCAGGGTGGCATTCTAGCTATTCACTGTAATTGTAGTTTTTATGAACTTTTTATAGTTATGTGCAAAACTGAATCAAACATTTTTGTTAACAGCGATGATAGTCTTTATACTCCCTAAAATGCAATTTGTATATCAGTGTAAAAAGGTAAAGATTTATTAATTAAAATGATATAGATGCAAGGATGGTAGTGATTTAATAAAAGTTATGATAGTTTACAAACCTGCCTACTCAGCGAATTTACAATGTATAAATATATCGCATAGGCTACCACATAAAGCCGCTTACCAAGTTTCTTTAATATGCATTCACAAATGAGTGATGTATAACGTTTTAGTTATTCTCCATAAGAATAATATGGGAGCTAAATACGCAGGTTTGCTGTAACAAGGAACACAAAATATAGGGTTTCATGAAATTTTGTTTAAACTCAACTAGGTAAAGCCATATACCAACTTTTATTACTTTATGTTCATTATTAAGAAAGACATCTATATTATTAAAAGAATTTCTTGATTTTTGTTCGGCAATTTTCAACTCCTAAAATAATTATTTTGTATACATGATTGGTATCAATGAAAAGCTCTTACTCTCTAGATGTGCCTTTTGGAATTTTGAAAAAACCTCCAACTTCAGAGCTTTGTCCCATAGTCTTTCAAAGTTCCAATGTTAATCTTATGGAGTTACGTTTTATTACGTCAGCTAATTATAATGTAAATAAAATTGAAAAACCTCTGGCTCTATGCCTGATACATCCCCGTACGGAGAACGGGACACCTGCTAGTAATATTTTACTTATTCTCCATAAAAATGACTTTGGAGGTGAGTACGCAGGTTTGCTGCTACAGGAAATATCGGTAAACATGTTTTTTCTTTTGCAATTAACAATAGACCACAACCAGCTGAAGCCATATACCGAGTCTGGTCGGTATTCTTTCATAAATAAGCGAGATGGTACCTGGGGGCCGAGCTTTGCTCGGGGGAAGGCCAGTCAGTTTGTTTAGATGACTTGGAGCATATTTAACCACTTCCCCCTACTTATAATCAGATTTGTATAACTCATTTGCCTCTTTTCTACATTTTTAAGGAAAACTTCGGTTGTTATTTAAAGCACAATGTCCCTTTGATTTATTTTATTACTCAATATATATGTAATCCTCACTCAAATATTTTATCCTCTGCTCTCAGGAAACGACATGTTAATAATCATAAACAACATGAGTATTAATTTGACAGTTCCCTGGTTGGTTATGAACAGCTGTTACAATTCATTTGTTTTTATTTGAAACTCCATAAGGCGAATGTTAATTTTTGTAACTATTCATTAGTGAATTTCCTTTGGAAAGTGAACTATTAGCATGACCCGCACGGTGAAACATAAGTCCGGGACCACCATAGAAGTTCCTAACGTGACCCCCGATCACGTTTTGGGGGGTCGTTCAAAATTGTATATATATATATATGTGTTTGCACTTTAGCGGTCGCATTTTTTCCGATTTACTTAAAATTTAGTAGGGACATTCCTTTCTGTAATCAGTTGGACAAGTTCGTTGGGAAAAACAATCGGAAAACTCTAAACCCCTTTTTTGGGGATTATTCTTTCAAAGTTCGAGTTTATGGGCCCAACAAGGGTCAGAAAAGCCCTGTATGTAAAATTAATGCATGTACAAATATGGGAATTAGTGAGGCAAAAGTTCTAAGCCCTCTCTCGACATTCTAGCATACTTATTTACCAAGTTATTAAAGAAAATGTGTTTAGACTAAACACAGTACGTTGTCTTATAGTGTATAGTGTACCTGTGTAAGTATTCATAGTAATTTTTAAAAAACGCGCCAGTCTCCCCACCCGAACATTTGCATTTTTCTGGACACCTTGAAGGAGGCCCAGATAGAAACCTACATTGGCATGAATACCGCTGAAACCATAGGACCTAAGCAAAGAAGGATGAAAACCATGTGTATCAACGCTGTTGATAGGACATTTTTGCAGCTATAAAACGGATAAATTGATACCTATATTAAATTTCTTTAAGTGCGTGTCTGTGAAGGTGAGCTGATTGCAAATACGTAAGTCAAAGCTTTTAAATAACATCTGATTGTATTGCACTGTACTGTAGGTACAGGTAAATTTGCATGATATAAAATGCACGACAAACCGATAGTAAAGGGAGAAATAAAGCAAGTCTATTGGTTTGAACTGTAAATGAGATGTATGGAACATCCAGCAATACATATAATGTGTACTGCTGGACACAAACCCCTGCGCAGAGATATGTGTCCATATACGAACATTCATGTAGGGGTAAGTGTCTGTAAATGTAAATAGAACAATAGACAGACACTACCTCATTTTTATAACAGTAGCGATGATTAGTTGGAAATGCTTGAAATTTAAAGATTTTTTCCATAGTCAAGTTATTTTACTATCATTATGTAAACATATATTACATAATGTAACAGCTTTCCATTTACTAAAGTTATTAATTAATGTGGAGTTTTTTTTATTAGTATTGTATGCATATATAACTACTTAGTAAGTATTTTAAAAACATGCAGATTAGTCAAAACTAGATTTTAAAGACCACCGGGGAATTTAAATACCATTTATGGACCGAGAAACCATCCCTCCAATGTTTTATTTCTGGACCCACCACTAGAGGCGAATGAGAAAGCAGCTTAGAAATTCATAAAGGCGTTTTGTGTCGCAACGATCTCGTACAGCGACAGGCACCACTTGAATACAGCACCAAATATGACCATCATTAAGAGTTTAATCAGGCGTTATTACACGCTTAAATACGGCACCAAGGAAATTTACAGGTAGGGTAGAGAGGTTGACCCTCCACAACCCCAAATATATACTCCCTTCATTCTCTTCTCCACCCACCCGACTATTTCAGACCCATCTGCCTCTAACTCTCTCAGTGTATTATATTTAAGATTTTTCTCCGTAAAGCACGTTAAAGCTCCATTTCCCCCTAGGTTTCCCGCAAAATGTATAAAAAATTATTTAACTAATTCAGTAACTCACCAGCCGTTACTGCTCCTCGTACAACTCTATAAGTGAATTAACATACCAAACCTAAAAAAGAGTTGGCTCCTTAACACCCCGTTCTTTCACTGGTTAAGACAAAGAAAAACAATTCTAATAAACTGTATTGGTAAAAAGTATGATAATTTACTATTTTAATCTAGTAAATGACCGGAACGGTAACACAAACTCCTATTTGTTAGTTAGTTTAGGGATTATTGCATCATGGTTGATAATGTAAAGAAATGATTGAGGGGCTTTTAGAGGATTAAATAATTAATTTAAAAATAAAAATAAGAGGAAGATAAACATAATTTGTCAAATCAACAGTTCAAGATGCATTTTTGATGTTTCTTAAAGTGGGCATATCACTCTATTGATTGTGGAACAAGTTTTTCCCCCATTCTTGTATAGATGATAAACCAATTTTTCCCCCATAACCCGTAACCCCCGGTTTTCAAGAGAGTAGTTAGTTGGGGGGGGGGTGAAGGAGGAGGGGTGTAAGTGTTATGGGTAAGAGGGGTGGCTGGTACCGGGTACATGTGTGTCAAGGCGGCCGGTGAAGGGTTCGGTTTCAAGTTAATGTGTTTTTTACAACATTTAAGGGTTGGTGCTGTATTCATGAACCCCGCAAAGACATTCGGGTACATGACTGGTTGATGAGGGTTAGACGTGGGGGTCATAACAACTTGCCCAACGACAATAGGGTACGAGATCTGTCTGGACCGGACGGCCGATTTCACAGGTGCGAAGCAAGATGAAAATTAATACTTGTTTATACTTTTTAAATTACAAAGGGTTTTTTTAAACTGTCTTAAGGGTAATAAAAAATATTCATCTATCTATACTAGTATACCAAAATAACTATGGATTTAAAAACGTTAAAGGCAGTACCGGCACCTTCCCTGTGAAGTAAAATTCACAAAAATATGCAATTTATGTACTAAATTTAAAGTTATAGTCATTAATGTTATGTACTTCTTAAGCTAAACGGGCAGAAAAGTAATTTGTGAGAATATTATATTTTAAAGATTATCTAAACTGTTTGAAAAACAGTAATCAGACATACTTAATGTTTATTAAGACAGTATTATTCACGTGTCATGGGCTCCACAATGTTACAGTCACCAAACCAGCAAAAAAGTTTAAGTATTGTAGATTATCTTTAGTTATTCCCGCCAGCAAAAAAATGAGGTTCTCTTACGTCACATTTTAATAGGAAATTCAGTTTACTAGGTACATTCATTTCGAAAAAACAATCATTTAAGTATTTTGAATTATTTTTCTATGTCGAAGGGTTGCCGAGATATTCGAAGAGTGTGTCCCGGAAGTGAAAAGGTGGGGTCCCTAACGGTTTTTGTATTAACAACACGTGACGAGTGCGCGAGCGTTGCGTAGTGGCGGGCGGGACGATTTGGCGGCAAACGCGGACGTTGGGAGAAATTTCCCTACACTTGCAAAAATGCAGGAGCACCTACTGGGACCAGCGGGCGAGGGGTAGTTGGGAGTAATGTTGGGGAAGAGGAGAGGGAGCACTTTTTGGGTTCTGGAAGCTCCCATTACGTGCTCTTTCTTAAGTGCTCTTTAAGAGCAGTTATTGGGTTTTGGATGCTAAAAAGAGCACTTTTTGGGTTCTGGATAAATATATTTTTATTTATACCGTACATTACGTTGGACTTATGTAATATAAATCAAAGTTAATATCTAAACAGCTTAAGAATACCTGAATAAACTAACCACTAACCGTCAAAAATATTTCTCATTCTATTCAGTGAAACATAAGGTTTTCTAATAACAGTGACTTAATTAGTCATGCTCGTAATTGGGGATCTAAAATCAATTCAAGTATTCTTATCTTAATTGAAGTTTCCGCGAGCAAGGCTTGGCCACGCAAGTACTTAATAACATTAATCCTACATTTATTCTTAATTCGAAATACGAAAGTTATTGTTTTATTGTTTGTACCTCATACATTTTAAATTATATTGAAGTGTTTGTATCGTTTCTTGGTTCGGAGTAACGAACCCAGTACTGGCTCTAGGGCAGTGCGAGCCGTGCTCCAGCACGGGGCGCGCGGGGCGCGGCGCTTTTGGGGGGCGGCGCTCGGCGCTCATAACGGGTCGTGGAATGCGGCCGTCGTAGTTGGGTATAGCCGCCTTTAAAGGCGGCTTTGAGTTGGGAGCCTGGGGTGGCGGATATATTTGTTAGGGGCTATATATACAGTAGGGGTTGAAGAGGAAAGCCTATTCATGTATATGTGTACGAACGATGATTAGGGGCGTGCGAGTACTCAAAAATTTGAGTATTTAAATAGTCAAATGAACTCAAAGTTTTGAAAAATACTCCAAAGTTTGAGCGAGTATTTCCCGCCAATCTTTGGACGATCGCGACCTGCCAAATCACGTAGTAAATGGCCGCCAAAGACGATTGCACCACGTATAATCGGCCGAAAATTACGAGACATAACATTATGTATTACACATGAATCGGACATAAAAAACTACCTAACTGTGTGGATGGCGACCGAACCACGTTTTATCGACCGTAACTGAAGACATTACATATGAAATAATCTGGAATTAACGTCCTTGCCCCGTAATATCAGCTACAAACGTCGACGGAAAATAAAATACTGTCCAAAAATGACGACTTTACTACGTAATAACGGCCCAAAATATGACAGAAGATCCGTAGCGATTCTCCGGAGATCGGCGGAAAATACTCGCTCAGACCTTCGAACATTTTTCAAAATTTGGGGGCCTATGCCAAAGCGGGGCCTGGGGCGAACCGCCCCCTACGCCCCCCCCCACGGGTGCGGTGCGGTGCGGGGTGGGCGGCATAGGCCGTCGCGCTAACGTAAAGAATTTGAAAATATATAAAAACCAAACTGATTTTGTAAATTGTTGTATATTATTATTATAAGTTGTTGAAAGGCAATATTTGAAAGAAAGTCATGAACATTCACCATGTTTTGCACCTTCATCATACTTAAACATTAAATTTACATATCAGATAATACAACTTCTGCTCCCCTCTATTCCAAAACGAAAAACGAGCAGCTGTTTTGACCTCTATCGGTTTGTGACAACTTCAGGGCATTCTGATTGGTATTGAGAGTTTGAATAAAACTCGCAGTACGATGCAAGAAATTTGCAATGTTAAAATATAGAGTAACACAATGCAACTAATCGTTTTAATCCGCCCACGCCGATTTTTTTTAAAACTAGTTCCTATAGATGAGGAAAGATATGGTTTGGAGGCTGGAGAGTATTGAATAGGGATTTGATCTATTTGAGTTTAGTATAATATGAAATAAGGGGGAAATATGATGCACCCTCCTCAGATTCTGGCGCCCCCTTACATCGTTACTTGTAAGGTTAACTCGTTTAGTTTACTTTGAAAAATATAGTTTATCGTTCCGTCTGTTTAGTAACCATTTCAACCACGTTCTTACTTGTTAACTTAGTCATTTCGGAGCATTGAAGATTTAGTCGGAAATGTTAAGAATCAAACATATACTTTTCCTCATTACAGATTAAGATTATTTGAGCTCTGGTCGTGGTTAATTGACTAATCATCTGTATTTCTTACTAATTGGCATTACTTTAAATAAGTTGCGACAGTGTATCACAGTATAGTACTATCGAAAAAACCCATGTTTACACCCAACTTGAGTTTTTAGAGTCATTGGTGTTAAACTTAATTGATCCAAACACTTTTAGAAGATAAGATTCAATATATCATAGAATAAAAAAAATTCAAAATAAGCTTTATAGCTACACACAACCTTAAAGATTAAATACTCGAAGATATAGTCAGTATAACTGAAAAACGTGTTATACATTAAAATCATTAAACAAATATTATATTCAGAAATCATTAGTTTTTTTTCAAAAACAAAAATAACTCAACAACAAACTTTGCTGTAGCCTATCCATCGCAAACTTCAGCCTCACAGATTCCACGAACCGTCAGAATCGCGGTCGGTTTTGATCAGCGTTTTGAATATTGTTTTGGTTCCCCTGGACCTGGACGAAATCTTTCCCACGCTCAGAACAGATGTACTGTTATCAGTATGTACTTCACCGTTCCTGCTTAGTTTTAAGGGTTTGTTTTCATTATTATTTCTCTTAAAGAAACACATAATTGTTTTATGATACACAGTGTATTGTGATACGTGGATTACAAGTGTGCACATTTGTTGTTTTAAAATTTTAGATTTTTTAGTTATTTGAGGTTTTTAATTTTTTTATGGCAAAAAGTTTAGTGGCGCGGAAGATCGGAAACGGGATACATTTCCAGGACGATAATATATGAAATCAAGATTTTGAACTACACAAGTCTCTTATTTAATGTGTTCCATTGCTTGTCATTTCAGGTGATTAGCTTAGCACGGAACCAGAAACATCGCAAACGCAACAACAAGCGAGGAAGAGATTAGTTCGTTTCGTGAAATTCCAGTGAGCGGGAAAGTCCCTGGCCCACTGTGGCTGTTTAGGGCGCTTGGGCCCACTTCAGCCGAATAAGGGAGAGAGGCGCGCATGTGTCAGTCTATCTCAGAACTATGGGGTAGGGAGGTTTTGGATTATGGTGGGGGGCGTAACATTTGGTCTTTGCACGGGCGCTGAAAAACTGACGGGCCGCCCCTGAACGAACCTTATTCCATTCGTTGGTCCATACAGTAGATCTAGTGTAAAAAGTAGACGAAATATATTTACCGAAATTTACCCGTCGTGTTTAAGTCTTTAATTAATAATTAAATACATAAATAAGGAGACGTGAAAAAACAGCAAAATAGTTATAATTTTGCATTTATATATTACAATTAAAACACATCTGTAAGACCAATTAAATAAATTAATACAACTTATATTGATTTATTTCGTTTGACATTGCTCTTTCATAATCGCCACAGGTTGTGATCCGACATAGGTATATATAACACTGCATGCATCTGACTTAAACAATTTAATATGATAATTATCCATAGATGAAGATATAGTTACTTAAAGTTAAATTCTTAAAAACGAGTTTTCTCTAAAAAATTAGCTTAAATCATGGACTGAACGGTTGACGGTATGGCTGACATTGGGTTCCCCGAGTGGTCAAAGAAATATATAAGGGTCCATAATCCTACTGCTTAAAAAAGTAGTAAGTTCCCCCAGTGGACCGTCAACGTGTCCACCGAGATCGTCATGTCCGAGTTCGTCACATCTACGAAAATCAATGAGCCGTACTAATTAGGGTCGGCCGCCTACCTGCCCCGCCGGGTATGTCATGCCTCCTCCGCCCGAACGGGAACAACTTATGCTAGTCACAGATCACAAGAGAACGGCCAAATACCGTTCTGAATCTTTACGCTCAGAGTTTACTGATGTTGGTTCTTCATGTAGCTGAAAATTACAACTAGCCTGTACATTTCGCCGAGCAATATTAAAAGTGTTAAATATTGCTAAAAAAAAGTGTTATTCAATTAAACTTTTATCCCAGATAGGATTTGGTTGTTATATTTATTAAATTCTTAAATTGTAAGAATGTATTTAACATATTTTTAATTAAGTAATTGCGAAAATATCATCAAAACTATTACAACTTTGGTAAATTTAACCTGACAGCTGTACTATTGTATTTATTTTATCCGCACGAATACCAAGCCCTTGCTAATGAACAAACATGCACAATTGCATTTTTTTAAACTCTATTTGAAATGTAAACAGCAATATTCTTTAAAAATTTTAACATTCCGCTTTATCAGTTGATAGTTGTTCTAATAATGAAGAGCCCACATGATTTAATAGTTGACGGAGTAAACATCCTGAAAATGTAAAATAAGCGAGAACATTATTACAATTAACACATATAAAAATGCAATGTTATGCTTTGCAAAAGATGAATGTTTATCTCAGCAAGGCTATATACCCTTATCCAAGGTGGTCCTGAGGCCGGTGACCGCGGTGAGTCATTTCCCACCCTTGCATTCCTCTACTCCAGAGGTCGACCACTCCAGATTCCAAATCACAGTTTAGACACCCCTCCCCTTAAAATATGCGAAAGAAGGTAAGTTTGAGAACCAAATTTACTCATTCAATTTTGGGACACCACCAAGTGCAATCAGTCACGGAAAATGTCCACTATAATTTCTTAAATAACAAATCTAAAGTAAGTTTACATTTTTAATTAAACACTACTACTGTTTAAAGTGTAGCAATTCAGTTCAGGGTCCTGACCTACGAACTAGTTCCAGTAGGATAGGATCAGTCGGCAGTAACCAGCGGTGTTATCAGCCGACCCTAGATGTCCACTTTATATATTTCTATTATTACGTTACTCTTTCTCCACGAGAAGACAGGGCTGCTATCCTTCCACCATTTCTCCCCTCAACTCATTGGCATTGACAGGTTCATAAAAACGTCAATTCTTAGTTGGGAATATTTCCCCCAACTACACTTACAAACAACCGAACGTCCAGCTAGTAAACTCCCACTATCATATCAAAACAAATAGGTGCCTCAAACAATGTTCAAAAAAAGAAAAAAAGAAACTTGATCAATTAACAAAGTACCAAAGTAACAAGGTCTTTCAAAATATGTATGTTGAAATTTTCACGTAAGTATTCTCAGTTACTTGAGGGACATCATGCTACTCATGCAGAATGCGGTCTCTAAAATGGTGGATTCCAACGGATTTCCAGGTACGGCGGGTGGTCCCTTTACTCCGTACTTGGTTGGAATTTACCAGGCGTGCCGAGACAATGATTCCTTCGCTAGCCCCCCCCCATGGGGGGTTATCTGTTTGTGTCCCGCTTAACTAATTCCCTGAAAGACCGGTCGTTTGTCATCCTCCCCTCAGAAAATTTACAAAATGAAGGACTGATCATTAAAAACTATTAATAAGCTTGTACTGTTGAAAAAAAACACTTTTGCTAAATCTACCATATACGTCGGTTTTAATATTCATAAATCTTAGCACCAGTATAAGTGTCCCAATATTGTAATTCAATAACAATAACACGATAACTTGGAGTCGAAAATTACTAGTAGACATTTATAGTGTTTCATTTCCTAATAAAATAACAGGGCAATCAGATCATTATTAAACATTTTACACGTGAATGGATTGTTAGTTGTTACGTATGCCTCCATGTGTCCTCAGCTAAATTGTCATCTAATAAAATGATAATATTTAAGTTAATAAATAATAATGGCACGCCCAACGTGCTTCCTTATGGGTGTGCCCTACCTGCCTTCCGCACACTAGAGTAGGGTTTTGCATCCCCCACATTGTAGGTTCAATTGTTAACCAATTAAAAATAATTTGTTTTTAATTCATTCCCAAAATAAGCATCTATGATTTATACGGTTTAAAAACCGTGATTTTCATTCAAACTAATTGGTAGGCCATTAGTAAAGTTTTCAAATTAAGTGTTTTTCTAAAGCTTCCTAACGTGAAAATAATTATTTTGGAAAAAAAGGAACAGCACGAATCCTAGATTGGAATCTGTAAAGTGTGAAACTGCAAATATTTTGGTAGACATCTGTAAAATAACAGTGCGATTGAGGAGAACAAAAAGGTCTGCAAGCGTAAATATGCATGGCCTGGCTTGGTTACAACACCGTACGGATCATTCAGTCTGGGGTAGGGCGCACCTTAGTTTCCAAGACCACGCCATCGCGACCTGTTCGACGTAATATCCACTGATGCGGACGTGATGTCCGCTGCTCGTTAACGTGGTTGTGGTTTCATAGACAGCGTAATTATTTCGAGGGTCAATGCGAAGCTGAGCGTCGGTAATCAGTAAACTAGGCCCACAAGCCTACTTTTTGTAATTTCAATATATTAAAGAGGTTATAATTTAAATTTACAATCCCTCCAAAGCTGAGTTTAAATTTTCTTTCATGCGCTATCCTCACAAAAATATATTTGTAGATTTTTTTTAATAAAAAAATACGGGATTCCAACGAACGAAATCTATTAAAATATAATCTTTTTCTGCTGTGAACACCTTTGACTTCATCTTATGTTAATAGTCAAATTAAATTGTAAGTGAGCTCACAAACTAAGTCGTTTAAACGAAAACGAGGTCACACGCAGCACGCTGACGTGAGGGAAGTGAACTTCTACAAAACAAAATAAACATACACACAAATAATAGCAAATACACAAATAACATATAACTTCAAAAACTGTGTTAAATATAGTCGTATTCCAATTTTTATGGGAATCCGAAAATATTTAATCTTTTAGCTGTTCTAATTCTCCTGGTTCTATTTACCTGCAATGCTGGGAAAAAATATTGCGCATTTTAAAGTTAGAAAAAGGTCCAGTTAGAATTGAAAGTAGGCGTGGATGCTAGGGATGATAAAACTACACCAAAATATGAATAACAGAATACGTTGTCTTATGGGGTTTATACATTGGTAAATACTGTTTCTCATGTGTTGATGTAGTTTTATCACCATGAAAAAGAACGACATGGTTAAATTATCTTCCCTGACTGTTTCATTTTTATTATATAAATAAGAGATTCTTTAACATTTGTTTTATTGTAATGGATACCCTTTTTAGGCTCAAACAAGAGGATTGTGTCTTCTGGTGGGACAATAGACAAGAAAATATAGTTTACAAAAATGAAATAGAACATTTTGAGAAAGGAAAACCTATAGACATTGGAAGTAGGATTGTAATGAATTATAAAAACAAGTTTTATTACGGGGAAGTTATTGAAATGGAAGCCCAAAGTCACGAAGAAGCAGCAAAGTCACCAACAGACGAGACCTCGTCAGAATAAGATATCACCAGGATTTTTTGTCTCTTAAATTTCAACGATTTCAGATAGTCCTTTGAAGTGGGACGGGATTTTAAAGTTAACATAGGCCTGATTAGAGAAACCGTACAAACGCGAATTGTTGCATGACTGGAGCAACATTATGATATCAAATATGGCTGGAGCAATTGTGGCGTCAAGAACTGGCTTCAAAACGCTGTGAAATCATACAAGTACCACAAGAGATTGTTATTAAACCAAATTATCCAGTGTTACATTGCACTTAGGTCTCCACCAGTTATAATATTTAAGTTTATTTTTAATTTAATTTAAATAAGGTTGTATATGTTTAAAATACATATATTTTATAAAAATAAATGTTTTACAAATGTTTATGGAGTTAGAAACAAATCTATTTTTTGTGTAAAAATGGGTAAAGATATCCTAACGAAATTTTTTTGACAACTAGGTAACATTAACACCAACACCCAGTAAAATTTTGGAATAGATTCAATGCTACGTTTTGATGGGAGAATATTTCTGCGCTAAGCGCGAATTTATTCCTGTGCATAGTGTATTAACTCAATAGTGATCATTTTATTAGTGAACGTAGAAGGCATCTTTCTACAAATCATCTAAAATTTTAAAAATCTTCTTGTATCTACTTCTAGAATTACAAAATATTTGGTTTCAGTGCATTTTACTTTCTGCAAAAGTATAGCATAAAACGGGTCGAACTAATCTAAACATAGTAAAACCTAATAAAAAATGACATTCTGCACACTTTTTCTCCTGTTACAAAATCTCGTATCTGTAGCCATTGAACCATAATAAGAAATATTCGTAGATTATACTGATTCATTTTGACGAAGTCAAAACGCTGCAAATGAATCTAAACATCGACTTTACGTGGATACCTTGTGGTGTCAAGAACTGGCTTCAAAACGCTGTGAAATCATACAAGTACCACAAGAGATTGTTATCAAACCAAATTATACAGTGTTACATTGCACTTAGGTCTCGACCAGTTATAATATTTAAGTTTATTTTTAATTTAATTTAAATAAGGTTGTATATGTTTAAAATACATATATTTTATAAAATTAAAATGTTTTACAAATATTTATGGAGTTAGAAACAAATCTATTTTTGGTGTAAAAATGGGGAAATATATCCTAACGAAATTTTTTTGACAACTAGGTAACATTAACACCAACACCCAGTAAAATTTTGAAATAGATTATATGTATCCTTTTGATGGGAGAATATTTCTGCGCTAAGCGCGAATTTATTCCTGTGCATAGTATATTAACTCAATGGTGATCATTTTTTTATTGAACTTAGGAAGCATCTATCTACAGGTCATATACAAATTTCAAAATCTTCTTGTAACTACTTTTCGAATTAAAAAATATTTTGTTTCAGTGCATTTTACTTTCTGCAAAGGTATAGCATAAAACGGATCTTACTAATCTAAACATAGTAAAACCTTATCAAAAATGACATTCTGCACACTTTTTCTCCTGTTACAAAATCTCGTATCTGTAGCCATTCAACCAATAATAAGAAATATACGTAGATTATACTGGTTCATTTTGACGACGTCAAAACGCTGCAAATGAATGTAAATAACGACTTTACGTGGACACCTTGTGGCGTCAAGAACTGGCTTCAAAACGCTGTGAAATCATACAAGTACCACAAGAGATTGTTATCAAAACATATTTTACAATTGTACACTGCACTTAGGTCCCAAGCAGGTATTATAGTTAAGTTTATATCTAATTTCAATTAAATTAGTTTGTATATGTTTAAAATACATATATTGTACAAATTAAAATGTTTTACAAATATTTATGGAGTTAGAAACAAATCTATTTTTGGTGTAAAAATGGGGAAATATATCCTAACGAAATTTTTTTGACAACTAGGTAACATTAACACCAACACCCAGTAAAATTTTGAAATAGATTATATGTATCCTTTTGATGGGAGAATATTTCTGCGCTAAGCGCGAATTTATTCCTGTGCATAGTATATTAACTCAATGGTGATCATTTTTTTATTGAACTTAGGAAGCATCTATCTACAGGTCATATACAAATTTCAAAATCTTCTTGTAACTACTTTTCGAATTAAAAAATATTTTGTTTCAGTGCATTTTACTTTCTGCAAAGGTATAGCATAAAACGGATCTTACTAATCTAAACATAGTAAAACCTTATCAAAAATGACATTCTGCACACTTTTTCTCCTGTTACAAAATCTCGTATCTGTAGCCATTCAACCAATAATAAGAAATATACGTAGATTATACTGGTTCATTTTGACGACGTCAAAACGCTGCAAATGAATGTAAATAACGACTTTACGTGGACACCTTGTGGCGTCAAGAACTGGCTTCAAAACGCTGTGAAATCATACAAGTACCACAAGAGATTGTTATCAAAACATATTTTACAATTGTACACTGCACTTAGGTCCCAAGCAGGTATTATAGTTAAGTTTATATCTAATTTCAATTAAATTAGTTTGTATATGTTTAAAATACATATATTGTACAAATTAAAATGTTTTACGAACATTTATGGAGTTATAAACAAATCTATTTTTTGTGTAAAAATGGGTAAAGATATCCTAACGAAATTTTTTTGACAAATAGGTAACATTAACACCAACACCTAGTAAAATTTAGGAATAGATTCAATGCTACGTTTTGATGGGAGAATATTTCTGCTCTAAGCGCGAATTTATTCCTGTGCATAGTGTATTAACTCAATAGTGATCATTTTATTAGTGAACGTAGAAGGCATCTTTCTACAAATCATCTAAAATTTTCAAAATCTTCTTGTATCTACTTCTAGAATTACAAAATATTTGGTTTCAGTGCATTTTACTTTCTGCAAAAGTATGGCATAAAACGGGTCGAACTAATCTAAACATAGTAAAACCTAATCAAAAATGACATTCTGCACACTTTTTCTCCTGTTACAAAATCTCGTATCTGTAGCCATTTAACCATAGTAAGAAATATTCGTAGATTATACTGATTCATTTTGACGACGTCAAAACGCTGCAAATGAATGTAAACATCGACTTTGCGTGGATACCTTGTGGCGTCAAGAACTGGCTTCAAAACGCTCTGAAATCGTACAAGTACCACAAGAGATTGTTATTAAACCAAATGATACAGTGTTACATTGTACTTAGGTCTCGACCAGTTATAATATTTAAGTTTATTTTTAATTTAATTTAAATAAGGTTGTATATGTTTAAAATACATATATTGTACAAATTAAAATGTTTTACAAATGTTTATGGAGTTAGAAACAAATCTATTTTTTGTGTAAAAAGGGGTAAAGATATCCTAACGAAATTTGTTTGACAACTAGGTAACATTAACACCAACACCCAGTAAAATTTTGGAATAGATTATATGCATCCTTTTGATGGGAGAATATTTCTGCGCTAAGCGCGAATTTATTCCTGTGCATAGTATATTAACTCTATGGTGATCATTGTTTTATTGAACTTAGGAAACATCTATCTACAGGTCATATACAAATTTCAAAATCTTCTTGTAACTACTTTTAGAATTACAAAATATTTTGTTTCAGTGCATTTTACTTTCTGCAAAGGTATAGCATAAAACGGATCTGACTAATCTAAACATAGTAAAACCTAATCAAAAATGACTTTCTGCACACTTTTTCTCTTCTTACAAAATCTCGTATCTGTAGCCATTCAACCAATAATAAGAAATATACATAGATTATGCTGGTTCATTTTGTCGACGTGAAAACGCTGCAAATGAATGTAAACATCGACTTTACGTGGACACCTTGTGGCGTCAAAAACTGGCTTCAAAACGCTGTGAAATCATACAAGTACCACAAGAGATTGTTATTAAAACATATTTTACAATTGTACATTGCACTTAGGTCCCGAGCAGGTATTATAGTTAAGTTTATATCTAATTTCAATTAAATTAGTTTGTATATGTTTAAAATACATATATTGTACAAATTAAAATGTTTTACGAACATTTATGGAGTTATAAACAAATCTATTTTTTGTGTAAAAATGGGTAAAGATATCCTAACGAAATTTTTTTGACAAATAGGTAACATTATCACCAACACCCAGTAAAATTTTGGAATAGATTCAATGCTACGTTTTGATGGGAGAATATTTCTGCGCTAAGCGCGAATTTATTCCTATGCATAGTGTATTAACTCAATAGTGATCATTTTATTAGTGAACGTAGAAGGCATCTTTCTACAAATCATCTAAAATTTTCAAAATCTTCTTGTATCTACTTCTAGAATTACAAAATATTTGGTTTCAGTGCATTTTACTTTCTGCAAAAGTATGGCATAAAACGGGTCGAACTAATCTAAACGTAGTAAAACCTAATCAAAAATGACATTCTGCACACTTTTTCTCCTGTTACAAAATCTCGTATCTGTAGCCATTTAACCATAGTAAGAAATATTCGCAGATTATACTGATTCATTTTGATGACGTCAAAACGCTGCAAATGAATGTAAACATCGACTTTGCGTGGATACCTTGTGGCGTCAAGATCTGGCTTCAAAACGTTCTGAAATCATACAAGTACCACAAGAGATTGTTATTAAACCAAATTATACAGTGTTACATTGTACTTAGGTCTCGACCAGTTATAATATTTAAGTTTATTTTTAATTTAATTTACATAAGGTTTTATATGTTTAAAATACATATATTGTACAAATTAAAATGTTTTACAAATGTTTATGGAGTTAGAAACAAATCTATTTTTTGTGTAAAAATGGGTAAAGATATCCTAACGAAATTTTTTTGACAACTACGTAACATTAACACCAACACCCAGTAAAATTTTGGAATAGATTATATGTATCCTTTTGATGGGAGAATATTTCTGCGCTAAGCGCGAATTTATTCCTGTGCATAGTATATTAACTCTATGGTGATCATTTTTTTATTGAACTTAGGAATCATCTATCTACAGGTCATATACAAATTTCAAAATCTTCTTGTAACTACTTTTAGAATTACAAAATATTTTGTTTCTGTGCATTTTACTTTCTGCAAAGGTATAGCATAAAACGGATCTAACTAATCTAAACATAGTAAAACCTAATCAAAAATGACTTTCTGCACACTTTTTCTCTTCTTACAAAATCTCGTATCTGTAGCCATTCAACCAATAATATGAAATATACGTAGATTATACTGGTTCATTTTGTCGACGTGAAAACGCTGCAAATGAATGTAAACATCGACTTTACGTGGACACTTTGTGGCGTAAAAAACTGGCTTCAAAACGCTGTGAAATCATACAAGTACCACGAGAGATTGTTATTAAAACACATTTTACAATTGTACATTGTACTTAGGTCTCGACCAGGTATAATAGTTAAGTTTTTTTCTAATAACAGTTAAATTAGTTTTTGTGTGTTTAAAATAAATATATTGTACAAATTAAAATGGTTTACGAACATTTATGGATTAAGAAACAAATCTATTTTTTTGTTGTAAAAATGGGTAAAGATATCCTAACGATTTTTTTGACAACTAGTTAACATTAACACCAACACCCAGTACATTTTTTGAATAGATTCAATGCTACGTTTTGATGGGAGAATATTTCTGCGCTAAGCGCAAATTTATTTCTGTGCATAGTGTATTAACTCAATAGTGATCATTTTATTAGTGAACGTAGAAGGCATCTTTCTACAAATCATCAAAATTTTCGAAATCTTCTTGTAACTACTTATAGAATTACAAAATATTAGGTTTCAGTGCATTTTACTTTCTGCAAAAGTATAGCATAAAACGGATCGAACTAATCTAAACATAGTAAAACCTAATCAAAAATGACATTCTGCACACTTTTTCTCCTGTTACAAGATCTCGTATCTATAGCCATTTAACCAGAATAAGAAATAGTCGTAGATTATACTGATTCATTTTGACGACATCAAACGCTGCAAATGAATGTAAACATTGACTTTACGTGGATACCTTGTGGCGTCAAGAACTGGCTTCAAAACGCTATGAAATCATACAAGTACCACAAGAGATTGTTATTAAACCAAATTATATAGTGTTACATTGCACTTAGGTCTTGACTAGTTATAATATTTAAGTTTATTTTTAATTTCATTTAAATAAGGTTGTATATGTTTAAAATACATATACAGTATTTTATAAAATAAAAATGTTTTACAAGTATTTATGGAGTTAGAAACAAATTTAATTTTTGTGTAAAAATGGGAAAAGATATCCTAACGAAAATTTTTTGACAAATAAGTAACATTAAACTTTAAATTTGAAATAGATTCAATGTAACTTTTTGACGGGAGAATATGTCTGCGCTAAACGCGAATTTATTCCTGTGCATAGTAGATTAACCAATAGTGACCATTTCTTTAGTGAAGATATGTGGCATCTTTCTACAGATCATTTACAAATTTCACAATCTCCTTGAAACTTCTTCTCGAATGAAAAAAAAAAACATGTCCACTGATATTTTATCTTATAGATTCTGGCATAAAACTGATATAACTAGTATAAGAATAGTACAACCTAATCGAAAATGACATTCTGCACACGTTTTGTCCTCTTACTAAATTTCGTATCTGTAGACATTTAACCAATAATAAGAGATATACGTAGATTTTACTGGTTCGTTTTTTTGACGTCAAAACGCTGCAAATGAATGTAAACATCGCCTTTACTCGGACGCCTTGTGGTGTCAAGAACTTTCTTCAAAACTCCGTGAAATCATATAACTACAACAACGATGGTTATTATAACTAATTACGCAATGTTAAATTACACTTAAATATTTTTGCGGTATATGAAATTTTAAAAATTAATTTGATTTTTATTTATGATTTTTTAATTTTAATGAAACTGTTGTACACCTTAATTTATATGTTAAATACACAATTTGTTTGCATAACGTATATTATATAAATATTTGTAGAGACAAAACCGTTTACGCCAGCGTCAAAATGCCGACGAATGTAAACAATTTACAAGTGCCTTTAAAACACATAATATAAATGCATATATATCTCGTGAAAACTTGTTATACATGTAGCATGAGGTTGTCAAACGAAAATTGTACCTGTACATTACTATGATTTATTATTTTGCTATGAATACCATAATATATATATATTATTTTAACGTTTATACTTTCTGTGTTTAATTAGGACTAATTCCGTATAGGGAGTTTATTTTGTAACGAAAAATAATAGTACGAAATATAGACTTTTCATCGAGAACAATCAAAAAAGTCATTAGAAAATCATAAATCCGAAACCAAATATTAACTTACTTCTGTTACTGTATTCAATTATAATACCAACTTAAAACTTGCCATCATTATTTATAAAAAAACAAAGATTGAATTATTTTGTTAACGTAATTTAATATATTTTATTTTTCATTAATATTGTGTTAAAACTATATATAATAATGTAGTATATGTAATTCCACTAATACATGTTGTGGAATTCTTCATTTTAGATTTATGAGGTTGAAAATCAACAAATCCAATTCCATTTTGTCACTATACTAAATTTACATGAAAACTCATACAGTTACATCAAAACATAACGTGTAAATCCACGCCAAATGTCGACGAAAGAATACACTTTTTAAAAATAAAATGATGCTAAAACTCAGTCGCTTAAAGTTGTCGGTGTAAAAAAGACAAAACAATGTAAAATATGTTCTCATGGAACACCTTCACCTGAGGAGTCAGACTTGTTGACGTCAAAATGCGTCAGCCTGCCTAACTTGACGTCAATAGTCAGTAAAACAATGCAAGTTCCACGATTAAATGAAGTGACGCCGAAATGCAATTGCTTAACGAAGTCGACGTCACAAGGCATTCAAGCGTTCCGGCGTCGACGCCAAAAGGCGGCGAAACAGTCTAAAATCCGTCCTTGTGGCGTCACCTTGTGGCGTCAGAAATTGACTTTGAAACGCTGTGAATTCGTGCAAGTTGACTTCAAAAGGCCTTATACATAAACCTATATATATATATATATATATACATATATATAAATTTGAACGAATAGTGTTTTTGGCATCTGGGGACCTCAAAACAAAAAGTTATCATGGTCTCGGGCTTAAGTCTTACCATGAGACCTACGGTAATAGCTTCTTCCCTATAGGGGAAATTCGCTAAAACTTAAATACAAAAATATTTCAATTAATTTTAGTGAATTTCCTCTGTAGGGAAGAAGCTATTACCGTAGTCGGCATGGTAAGACCTAGGCTCGGGACCATGATAACTTTTTGTTTTAAGGTCCCCAGATGCCAAAAACCATTAATTCAATACTGTATATAAATATTGCGTCCGTTTACGATTTCTTTCGTAAAAATGGTCTAATTTTGATGAAATTTGGTACAAACATGTAAAGAAACATTATGAATTTAAAAACTATATAACACTATACATTTCAGTATGCCTACAAAATTAAAAGTGATCTCATAAAAAATCACAGATTATAGTGTTAGGTCGTACACTATAATTTAGGCTAACTGAATTCTGTGAAGATCACAAGAAGTTTATACTTTAGGCCTAACTATGCTCACAAAAATTGACACAACTTCCCTAGTATCAAGCGGCCAGTGAAGAGATCCCAAACTGAACGTCTTGAAGACAGCAGAGAAGAGGACACGCAGGGGTGGAGACAGTCGTTTTAGGGGGAGGGTTACGATTGAAACAAATATATAAACTGTCAAATTAGAATAACGTTTAAGGTGAACAATGGGTAAAATACGTTAAGGTCTGAGATTTGGTGGGGGGGGGTCATGACCCTCATGATCTCCCCCTGTATCCGCGCCTGAGGACATAGTGGTACATGGTAAGTGCATTACATACAGTACAAGACAATTTGAACAAAAAAATATGCATAAATAATATTAATTTGATTAACTATACTTACATCTCTACTAAAGGCCAGGAACATAGGTCCATCATTTGTTTTTTTAGAAGTTTGAGAATCCTCCTTCACATTATCATGATGGTAACGGATGTGTTCTGTTTCTATCCACCGCAGCTCGTAAATGTTAAGAGCCAGCAATACAAGGCAACAGAAGATGACAAAGCTCACTAGAACCACTGGGTTTCTGGCAGTAAGCACAACCCTCATTTTTTTACTTTCGTATCTGAAACAAACAAATCATAAACAATTTTGTTTAGTATAAACATTTTTTTAAGTACATTAACAAAGACATAAAAAAGACATGTCTTATGTACAAAACCTTATCCGGATTTAGAGACATAACAACAAACCCATCTGATATAATTTATTAAAAAGGGAGATTACATATTTGGTAAATTTCCTTTATATTTAGGGCCTTGAAGCGGGTTTCCAAATTGTAAAATACTGATTTTCAATACAAGATTCAAATTCAAATTCTTCAGTTGTTATGTTATAAAAATCAAGGATCAGTTGCATTGCAGCATTACAGAAGCTTAGATACTATTTACATTAGTTTGACAACAAACAAACAAGGCAAATTAATCCTCATTAACAGATTTATATTTAAAATATCTAAATATTTAAATAGATAAACTAGTTCGCACACAGCTCGCTGACGTGAGGGAAGTGAATTTCCACAAAAAAACTTGTAAAACTCAAAATAAGTGTAAAAACATACATTTGTCCAATTTTTATCGAAATCTGAAAACATTGATTTTTTGGCTGTTCTGATACTCCTGGTTCTATTTACCTGCAATGCTGGGAACACAATTTTGCGCGTTATAAGGTTAGGAGAAGGTCCAGTCAAGCTTTACAGTAGGCGTGAACTTGTTGGGGATGACAAAAGTACACCAAATAAACGGTATCAGGAAACTGACACATACTTTCTCCCTTTTAGCCCAACTTGAATGAATAAATTACTTTTTATTTACTAAATATAGAATACAAAGCACGGTCGAATGTACAGAAAATCTTGTAAACAAGTTGTTTAAAAAAACATCCACCCAAATCCCTGCTTTGGAGGCACTACAGAATCCATTGCTACACTCGTGGTTTTATGAGGGGAAATGCCCCCTATTCCCCCCCAGGGTTATTAAGGGCAACATATTTTGAATTTCCTCTGTTGGTCAATGCTAGCTTGACAAGCATATCAAGTTTGAATGAAATTGACCAGTAAATAAGAGAGAAATTGTATTTTTTTTATTCCCCATAAGAATAACATTGGACAACGTACTGCGTTTACCGCAAAATGAAAATTTCAATTTTCTCCGAAACCAGCTATCGTAGAATAGTAATTCAAAATACTTTATTATTTAGTTTTTTGAGCTCTTTTTAATGGTGAATAGTAATATTTGTTTAAATTTATGTCTTTTTATGAAAAATCCAAAAAACTGAATTTTGGGTGTTTTAAGTCCTGTAATTTCTGAACCCGAATTTTTACAGGAATGCGGGTGGTGCCATTTTGTTGTAAAATTAAAGTTCTACAAACGACTAAAGTTTAATGAAAATCGTTAGAGCCGTTTTTGAGAAATTTGGATTTTTCATGTTTTTTGGCGGTTTTGGGGGGATAATTACCCTTAAAAATCAAAAATTCAAAAAATGAAAAAAACGCCTGGAGATATCGTGGATTAGTACCTACATGCCAAATTTCATAACAATCGGCCCATTGGTTAAGGCTGTAGCTCTGTACACATCCACACGGACACACACACACACACACACACACACAGACAGACATCACGTAAAAACCACTTTTTTGGGTTCAGGGAGCACCAAAACGAATATTTCCACTAACAACTCAAATTCGAAAATTTTGACGAAAACAATACTTTCTCCATATACTATGTATAAGGGGAGAAAGTAAAAATGATTAACACAGGCTTTTTCTAATGTAAAACCCCCATAAGACAACGTACTGTGTTTGGTTAATACACATTTCCTTTAATAACTCAGTAAATATATATGCTAAAATGACGAGAGAGAGCTTAAAACTTTTGCCTCTCTAATTCCCATCTTTTTACATGCATTGAAAGAAAGAAAGAAAGTATTTATTTCTATTCAAGTACATAACATAACATTGAATTCACTTATTACATAAATAAATAACAAATCAATAAACAACAAAATGATTCAACATAGAGTCTTAACCTAACAAAACAAAGATAATTAAGTGCTAGTTAATAAGTAAACAAAGTACCTAAACAGAAATTAGGTCCCCCAAAGGCGAACCTGTGTCGGGGTGACCATCATTTTAATAAGAAAGGGATGCAGGCCGGTGCATTACAAAAACTGAATTAACAAAGTAACAGTAATGACAATAAATAAAAAGTGCTACGTCGATGCCTCGGAAAAAACCTGTCCGGGGTCGTCGCCACGTGTACTGGTGGACGGACGAAATCGCGGAGCTCAGGAGAACGGCACTGATGCTTCGCAGAAGAGCGCAGAGAACTCGAAACCGACCGGAGGCTTTGGCCAGGTCGGCAGAGCACAAGACTGCGAAAAAAGCTCTTGCCAGTGCAATTCGCCTGAGCAAGGCTCGCTGCTGGAAGGAGCTGTGCCGGGACGTGGACTCCGATCCATGGGGAAAAGGGTACAAGCTCGTCACGAGAAAGCTCAGGGGAATGGGGGCCAGCAGTGCCTCTATGCCTGCAGGCACGATCACGGCCATCGTCGATGCTCTCTTCCCAAGTCACCCTGTGAGGCGAGAGGAAAGAGTAACGGGGCCGGTGCCTGATGTTCCTTTGTTCACGGAACAGGAGCTCGTGGCAGCATCGTATGCCATGCACAACAACAGAGCTCCAGGCCCTGATGGCATTCCGGTTGAGGCTCTGAAGGTTGTGGCGGGAAGTCACCCACATCTGCTGCTGCGCATGTTCAACGCGTGTTTGGCGGCGGGTGTGTTTCCGTCACGCTGGAAGACAGCTAGACTGGCGCTCATCAGCAAAGGCAAAGGTGACCCGGAGTCCCCGTCGGCATACAGACCACTCTGTATGTTGGACACGGCGGGTAAACTCTTTGAGAGGTTGCTGAAACCCAGGTTGAGGTTGGCCGTCGAAGCCGCTGGGGACTTGTCCCCCCGGCAGCACGGCTTTCGGAAGGGCCACTCAACCTTGAATGCCGTGGCTGAAGTCCTGGGCGCCGTCCAGCGGGCTGACACGGCCTGCCATCAGGCCAGGCCGATCGTGCTGCTGGTCACCCTGGACGTTAAAAACGCTTTTAACTCGGCCCGTTGGGTGGACATGCTCGAGGCGTTGCAGCGGGACTTCAGGGTACCCGACTATCTCTTGGTCGTGGTACAGGACTACCTGAAGGAGCGCAGGCTGCTATATAGCACAGAAGCAGGGGTCCGTTCCAAAGTGGTCACCGCCGGCGCGGCGCAAGGGTCGATCCTTGGCCCTGACCTTTGGAACGTGGCATATGACGGAGTGCTTCGCCTCGAGATGCCACCACAAGCCTATCTCGTGGGCTACGCAGATGATGTAGCCGCAGTCATCACGGCTCGGAATCCGGAGTTAGCCCAGCTTCGCCTCAACCAGGTGATGTTTCGGGTCAACAGATGGATGAGCGGTCATGGACTTGAGCTGGCGGTCGCCAAGACCGAGATCGTCATGCTCACGCGACGGAGGATCCAAACAGTAATCCCTATGACTGTTGGTGACGTGGAGGTCCAGACGAAGACTGCGGCGAAGTATCTGGGAGTGGTGCTTGACCGCCGCCTCACATGGTGGGAGCACATCCAGGCGGTTTGCAACAAGGCGACGAGGGTTGTTCTGTCGCTCAGCAGATTGATGGGGAATGTCGGAGGCCCGAGGTCCAGCAAGAGGCGACTTCTCATGTCCACCGTCAACGCGACTCTCCTGTACGGCGCAGAAGTGTGGGCGGGTGCCATGAGAGTCAAAAAACACAGCAAGAGAATTCTCTCCGTTCAGCGCAGGGCGGCTCTTAGGGTTGCCTGTGCGTATCGCACTGTGTCTGGACTGGCTGTAATGGTTGTGGCTGGAGTGTTTCCCCTTGATCTGCTCGCCGCTGAGAGGCAGAACATCTTTCGCCGTGCTCCTGATCTCCGAAGAGACCAAGCTGCTGTGGAAGCCAGACTCGAAACTCTGCGAGTTTGGCAAGAGCGTTGGAACGGTGGACTGGAAGGGCGATGGACGTTTCGTCTCATCAGAGACATAAGCCCGTGGTTGAGCCGTGCATTTGGGGAAATTGACTTTTTCTTGTGTCAATTCCTGACGGGCCACGGGTACTTCAGGGAATACCTTTTCCGCATGGGGAAGGTGAGGTCACCTCAGTGTAGGTACTGCCCGGAGGAGGTGGATGATGCTCATCATACTTTCTTCCGGTGCAGTCGTTTCGCTGAAGACAGGAGGAGGCTCGTCTCTGCTGTCGGCGATCTGTCCCCGGACGTCGTGGTGGGGGCGATGCTTCGAGATGAAGACTCCTGGAGAGCGGTTGCGCTCTTCGTGCAATCCGTTCTTCGGGGAAAGCGAGACGAGGGATGCTTAGGTGACCTCTAAGTTTCCCGAAACGGTGACGTGACCTGTCTGGGCGCAAGACACGCGGGCCAGTGCCGAAGTTGTCCGATAAGGGTTCCGGCCTGGTTTTTCCCCCGCGGCTCCGTAGGAGGTTTAGTGGGTATACCTCGTAAGAGGGAGTCCCACACTGTTCCTTTGGGTTCGCGCATTAAGCGTTCCTCCTACGTAAAAAAAAAAAAAAAATAAAAAAAAAATAAAAAGTGCTAACTATCGTAATAAAGAAACATATATCGTACAAATAATAAACAGTATCAGGCATAATGACATAATACCGAACAATTTTAACAAACTAACTTTACCTGGCCAAAGCGCTATACTCAAACATTGAATTCAAAAAGAATATTTATATCTGGAATATCAAATAGCCAAATAATTATTAATTTTTGAAACTTCTTTAAACTAAAACAATTCCTTATGTGATTTGGTATTTTACTGAACAAAGTTGGACCAATGTATCCAAAAGAATGTCTAGAAAATTCTAACCTAGGCAATGGTATAAAGAATGAGTTTGATCGTTGGTGCCTTAATTCATAACCTCTTTCAATTGAAATCCATTTTTGAGATTTAATAAAAAAAGTGCTTACTATTCTAAAAATGTATAAGTGTTTTAAGGGGAGTATGTTTAACGATTTAAAAAGAGGAAAAGAAGGTTCCATCATAGTTTTTTTTAGCATGCAACGAACAATTCTCTTTTGTATATTTACAACTGGTTTTAATAAATTTGAATAAGTATAGCCCCAGCACACTATTCCATATTGAATTTTAGAAGCTATTAGACCAAAATACACATTTTTTAAAATATCAATCGAACAAAATGTTCTTAGTAAAAATATCTTCCTAGCCATCATCAAAAGAGATTTTTTCATTGATCTTACATCAGGGGCTTTTCTGACCCTTTTTGGGCCCAAAAACTCAAAATTTGAAAGATTAATCCCCAAAAAAGGGGTTTAGAGTTTTCCGATTGTTTTGCCCAACGAACTTGTCCAACTGATTACAGAAAGGAATGTCCCTACCAAATGTGAAGTAAATCGGACAAAAAATGTGACCGCTAGATTTCAAACACACACAAATATATATATATATATATAATATTGATATATTGATTATATATATATAATATATATATATAACATTTTGAACGACCCCCCAAAACGTGTTCAGGGGGTCACGTTAGGAACTTCTATGGTGGTCCCGGGCTTAATTTTCACCGTGCGGGTCATGCTAATAGTTCACTTTCCAAAGGAAATTCACTAATAAATAGGCAAAAGTATAATTATAACAAATAAATAGGTATATATACCAAACATAAAATATAAAGTGACATAATATCCTATAACACTGGGGAAATAAATATTTAAAATATGCCATATTGAATTGTTTAAAGCAACACATAATTTCTTTATAACATCCTAAATGAATCATAAAACAAATGGTATCAGGAAACTGACATATACTTTCTCCCTTTTAGCCCAGCTTTAATGAATAAATTACTTTTTATTTACTAAATATAGAATATAAAGTATGGTTGAAAGTACATTTAAAATCTTCTTAACCTGTTGTTTAAAAAAATATCCAACCAAATCCCTGTTTTGGAGGCTCTACAGAATCCTTTGCTACACACAGTGGTTTTAAGAAGGGAAATGCCCCCTCTTCACCCCCAGGGTTAAGTTTCTCTGTAACCAGCAAGCGTAGAATAATAATTTAAAATACTAAATTATTTTGTTTTTTGAGCTCCTTTTAATGGTGATAAGTAATATTTTTAACATTAATGTTTTTTTTATTGAAATTCTAAAACACTAAAATTTAGATGTTTTAAGTCCTGTAACTTCTGAACCCAAATTTTTCCAGACATTTTGGTTGGTGAAATTTTGTTGGAAACCTAAAACTTTACAAACCACTAAGAATCTGTTTTGTTCGAAGCGGCTGTTGCGATAATCGCTTAGCAATCGACGCTTTGCGATCATCTGCTCTTACCTAAGTGCCTTTGTGCTGTATTCCTCCGAGCGTCTGACCTAGCGGATGAAGCGTCTTCAGACTCAGACGCTGGCCCGACAGCTCTCGAACCGGTTGGAGACGCTTCAGCCGCGTGTCTACTGAGCTGTGGTACATTTTTTCAGTACAAAATAAGAGCTCTCAAAGTAGAAAAGTTTACTTTTTCATAAATTATATGAGAAATTACGTGAGGCATTATCATCTCACCCTGCAATTTATAACTTGAACATTTTTTGTGCTAAGGTTAGCAAGCCAAGGATAATTTTTTAGTACCAGACAGACGTCCCATAGAAACGGAACCGTCCCGTTTTTTGGTTTATCCAGTACTCCCGAAAAACTCTTTCGGAACGGCTACAATTAATTAAAGTAAGTTATTTAAACCAACTTTTTGTCCTGTTGCTCGAATCCGAGCAAGTTTGTATCCAACAAAAGTTTACTTCAGTTACAAACATAACAAAATATCTGATATTTAAACGGATGATAACATCTGAGAATAATGCGGATAACATGCTTTAAATCAACACGTAGAGATTTCCGCCGCCAGATAGCACCACTGTTCTGAAAATTCAGCCCTTTACAGTATTTAAGTGATGCCGAGGAATTGGCAAATTTACAAAAAATATCTTTAGTTAGATACCTCACACGTTAAAATCCGTCCAGCCGTTATCGAGTTATGACTGTGAAGAAAAGACCCCTAGCTTATTTAATATATAAGATATTTAACATATTTTAACCAGGCTAATAGACAGAATTTGAAAAAAAGTTTTAATATGTTACATTTTTAATTCTAATGAGGATAAACTTGAATAATATACGTATTTAAAATATTAGTATATAAGTACCGGTATTCAAGATTTTCCAGGGGAGAATCTTCACCGGAACTGGACTCCTCCCTTTTGCATGGGGGGTATTCTAACGGACGCTAGAGCATTTGGAGTGGAGGAAAACAACTAAACGATCATCGCCCAGTATCTTTTTCTCAGCTTCGATCGCTGAGCGACTATCGCAACAGCTGATCCGTGCACAATGGACCTTAAAGTTTAATCAACTACGTTATAGCCACCATTTAAGAGAAATTTGGATTTTTCATGTTTTAAGGTATAATTATCCTTAAACAAATTTTTAAAGAAACGCCTGGAGATATTGTGGATTAGTACCTCATACCAAACTTCATCAACATCGGCCCAGACAGACAGACACACACCCACACACACAAAGACATCTCTCCGAAAACCATATTTTTAAAGTGGCCATTAAAATGAATATTTTCACTAATAACTCAAATTCAATAATGTTGACGAAAACAATACTGTCTCCATATATGCCCTAGCCTACTATCCATATAGGGGGGAGAAAGTAAAAAGTCAACATGTAATACTGCACCCGGTAACAGAAAAGAAAAATTACTCTTGAGAGTGTTTGTTTATCTGTTTTGTCATTACATTAAATTGAAGATTTATTCACTTGGAGATAAACAGAAGTTTAACTCCAATTTGATTAATTAATAGTTATGCTATTTAGTACCTGATGATGGTGTCAGTGCATTCAAAAGGTTCATTCCCACTATGCCTCTGATTCTGTGCAATATTGCATGCAACTTTGCATGCCTCTTGTAACGTGCGTCTTGCCTCATGCGCTTCGCCTCTGTGATGACTTTTTGACTTTCTAAGCACCAATTGCAGTCAGTTTGAGAATGCCACCAGAGCGACAAGTGCTGGTGTCACGGCCATTATCATTTTGTCAAAAAAAAGAAGGAAAGGACCTGATTTTTAGCAAATTTCCCCTATAGGGAAGAAGCTATTACCGTAGGTCTCACAGTAAGACTTAAGCCCGAGACCATGATAATTTTTTGTTTTGAGGTCCCCAGATGACAAAAACACTATTCGTTCAAATTTATATATATGTATATATATATATATATATATATATATATATATATATATATATATATATATATATCTATATCGGACACATATATATATGTGTCCGTGAATGCGATAACTTGAGTAAAAAAAGTCCGATTTCGATGAAATTTGGCCAAAATGTGTAAAATGATATTCATGACTTTAAGTTCGAAAACCAGAAAAATCGAACCATGGGAAGGGGGGTTTATGGGGGTTTTAAATTTTTCAAAAATCAGTTTTTTGCATTTTTCACCCTAAAATTGTTGAACAACTTAATTTTGGTTTTGACCATGTTATAGAGCTTAAAAAAAACAAATAATATAGTATTTTGAATTATTAACCTAGGTTAAGTGGTTGTGGAGAAAATCCAAAAAACCTACTTATAAAATCTCACATGTTAATCTTATGGGAAAAAGGTTTTTGGCTTTTCCTCAGTTTATTTTAATGTAAAATTCACATTTGCTTTTATCAATCTGTTCAGTTCCACAAAACGATCATTTTGGTGTTTAAATTGTGATTCTACGCCCAACCGTTGCTGAGATATTCAAAGTGCTAAACACAGTACGTTGTCCAATGTTATCCTTATGGAGAATAAATAAAATTTGATATCTCGATTATTTATGAATGTATGTTGATAAAACTTGGTATGTGGCTTCACGTAGTACTGGTATATTGATATTTGCACAAAAATTGATTTTTTTTATTATTCCTGAAGCAGCAAACCTGCATACACAGCCCCCATGTTATTCTTATGGAGAATAAGTAAAATGTAATGACTCCCTTAATTATGAACATAAATTAATAAAACTTGGTATGTAGCTTCACTTGGTTGAGTTATATTGATAATTGATATTGATAAAAACCCATTTTTTTGTTCCTTGTTGCAGCAAACCTGCTTACTCAGCCCCCATGTTATTCTTATGGAGAATAGGTAACTAAAATGTTATATGGCGCTTATTTATGATTGAATATTGATGAAACTTGGTATGTGGCTTCGCCTAGTTAAATTATGTTTATATTTGCATAAAAACCAATTGTTTATGTTCCTTGTTTCAGCAAACCTACATACTCATTACCAATGTTATTCTTATGGATAATAATTAAAATCGCTTATATGTGAATATATTTTATGAAACTTTGTATGCGGCTTTATGTGGTATTAAGACAAATATTATGCATTGGAAATTCGCTGAATACGCTGAGTATTTAAGGTTTGCTGCGACGGGGGTATTTATTAGTAATTAGGTACTTGAAATCAAGATTAGTATCTTCAAGGTGGTAGAATATTGCATCTCTGCGTTTTGCACGATTATTATAATCGATGTGGGATGCTTGCCATGACAAAGTTTTTTCTGATAGTGGTCGATAAAGTCTATTGTTTTATCAGTACTCCACTCCAATGAATAATCTAGGAAAAGTAATTAATTTATAGATACAGTATTATTAACTAGTCCGAAAGATAATAACTTAGTGTAACTGATGGAAACAGAAAGACCAAACCTGAAGGAAGACGAAACTATAATTGTAGAGATAAGCTGTCAACTACTCAAGTGAGGCATAAGTGTTGCAAGATGCTCTACGTCGGTCTCGGGGAGTATATGCTTCTATTTGTAGCTAGCTATCCATGCAACTACTTATGGGGTACGTGGCGTTGCAGGCATCACGCATATCCTGTGCACCTATGCGCAAGACACATGAAAAAAGGCATAGTGGAGACGAACCTTTATATTGTTTATAACACAATATAACATTTCTGATTTCCTGGTCTGGTATAATAACTTTTGATTTATCTTTAAAGACAGTTATTCTAGTAATTGAACAACATTCATGTTTCCTACTGGAGTAAAATTCATAACTTAGAGCTATGTAAAAAGTATCAGTATGAATGCTATTAGGCTTCCAAAATTGTTAACTGTCTAACTGATTTTCCTTATTTGATAGGCCCATTAGGCTAATTTATTTTGACTGAATGCAGTAACATATTGCACTATGTATGTTAAGTGAACATAAGTCATTGTTCACTTATAATTTACTAACAATGAACACACAACACCCCTTGCATAAGATTAAAATTATTGTAAAATGGTGGCTGCCGTGTAAACAAATAAAACAAAGACAAGGTGTAAACAAATGATTGTAAGTTAAGGAATGAAAGTTGCGTATGCCTTCATCTTCATAATACATTTTTAAAAACCATACACATTCAATAAATAAAACCTTCAAACATAAATTATACAGTTGTCTTTAAAAAATTTAATTTTAATTGTATAACCCTAATAACGGTTTGCCTTTTAGATTATAAAAACCTTTTTACTTGAATTTTTGTTGTGTTTTCCTCATCATTCATGATAGGCTTATGTTCTTAGTTTAAGACATTTTTGACTTAACTGGATGCTGTAATAATTGAGACTGTCGATTCTTTCATGTAAATATGACAAATAAACACTTCATTATAAGTTACTTACTTGTTAATTGAATTCTAAAAGAAAAGGATGAAAATACTATAGCACATAACAGTAACTAAATTTACGACAATTCCAACCAAAAAATATTCAACATACCTAACTTGATGGGCGTAATGTAAACTTTCACAAGATTCACAAGTCAGATGTGACAATTCAACTCAGGCGCCTAACGGTACTCATGACAGTAAGCTTGCGCAGTGCGCACGGCGGGGCGGGAGCGCTAGATTCTTTCAATAGCAGAAGACAAAATAAAGAAATAACGTACTTCTATAATAAAACAGCTGATTCGACAGCTGATTCCACAGACACTTGCATTAGCTTTGTATTGAAGAACATAATAAGGAATGAACGAGGATTGGATTTAAGTGGGATTCACTTGATTCACTATTCGCTATATTATTAGTTTACGAAGTTGCGACTGGAGTGGCTTCAAAACGTGGTGGTTACACAAAATTTACGAATACAATTTTGTAGTGTAAGTGAGTTAGTAAGAAAGAGAATAAGCAAACCAGTTGTTTCAGCTTTAGCGGGAAGCCGTGAAAGTTGTTTTAGCGAATTTCCCCTATAGGGAAGAAGCTATTACCGTAGTCGGCATAGTAAGACCTAGGCCCGGGACCATGATAACTTTTCGTTTTGAGGTCCCCAGACCCCAAAAACACCATTCGTTCGAAACTGTATATATATATATATGTGTGTCCGTGAGCACGATAACTCTCGTAAAAATTATCCGATTTAGATGAAATTTGGTATAAACGTGTAAAGCAACATTTATGACTTTAAGTTCGAAAACCAGCCAGATCGCTCTACCCGAAGGGGTATTTTGGGGGGGTTTTGTACCCCAAAAATGGGTTTTTTGAATTTTTCACATATAATTTTTGAGATATTCAAACTTTGGTTTTGACCATTGGTTTCAGCTTAAAAAAACACACAATTTGGTATTTTGATCATTTCTCTACGTCAATTGGTTACCGAGATATTGAAAGTGCTAAACACAGTACGTTGTCTAATGTTATTCTTATGGAGGAAAAGAAAAATTTTATATCTCGCTTATTTATGAACGTATACTGACGAAACTTGGTATATGGCTTCATCTGGTTGTGGTCTATTGATATTTGCTCAAAAAAACTATTTTTAACCAAAGGCTCCCGTAGCAGCAAACCTGCGTACTCAGCCCCATGTTATTCTTATGGAGAATAAGTAACTTGTTATCTCGCTTCATTATGAAAATAAATAATGAAATTTGGTATGTGGCTTTACCTACATGAGTTATATTGATATTTGTATAAAACCACATTTTTTGTGTTCCTTGCTTCAGCAAACCTGCATACTCAGCCGCCATGTTATTCTTATGGAGAATAATTAAAATGTCATAAATTGTTTACTTATGAATGTATATTGATGAAACTTGATATGTGGCTTTATGTGGTATTAAGATACATATATATGCATTGGAAATTCGCTGAGTACGCAGGTTTGCTGCTACGGGGGTATATATATATATATATGTGTCCGTGAGCACGATAACTCTCGTAAAAATTATCCGATTTTGACGAAATTTGGTATAAACATGTAAAGCAGCATTTATGACTTTAAGTTCGAAAACCAGACAGATCGACCTATCCGAAGGGGTATTTTGGGGGGGTTTTGTACCCCAAAAATGGGTTTTTTGAATTTTTTACGCATAATTTTTGAAAAAGTCAAATTTTAGTTTTGACCATTCGATTCAGCTTAAAAAAACACACAATTTGGTATTTCGATCATTCCTCTACGTCAATTGGTTACCGAGATATTGAAAGTGCTAAACACAGTACGTTGTCTAATGTTATTCTTATGGAGGAAAAGAAAAATTTTTTATCTCGCTTATTTATGAACGTATACTGACGAAACTTGGTATACAGCTTCATCCCGTTGAGGTCTATTGATATTTGCTCCAAAAAATCTTTTTTGCATAATCATCCCGTAGCAGCAAACCTGTGTACTCAGGCCCCATGTTATTCTTATGGATAATAATTAAATGCTCTGTTTCCCTTAATTATGACCACAAATTAATAAAAACTGGTATACGACCTCTCCTAGTTGAGTTATATTGATATTAGCATAAAAACCAATTTTTTGTGTTCCTTGTTGCAGCAAACCTGCGTACTCAGCCCCAATGTTATTCTTATGGAGAATAATTAAAATTGTATATATCACTTATTTGTGAATATATTTTTATGAAACTTGGTAAGTGGCTTTATGTAGTATTAAGACATTTATATCTCCATTGGAAATTCACTGAGTATGCAGGTTTGCTGCGACGGGGGTATATATATATATATATATATATATATATATATATATATATATATATATATGTGTGTGTCCGTGAGCACGATAACTCTCGTACAAATTATCCGATTTTGATGAAATTTGGTATAAACGTGTAAAGCAACATTTATGACTTTAAGTTCGAAAACCAGCCAGATCGCTCTATCCGAAGGGGTATTTTGGGGGGGTTTTGTACCCCGAAAATGGGTTTTTCGAATTTTTTATATATAATTTTGGAAATAGTCAAATTTTAGTTTTTTCCATTGGATTCAGCTTAAAAAAACACACAATTTGGTATTTTGATCATTTCTCTACGTCAATTGGTTACCGAGATATTGAAAGTGCTAAACACAGTACGTTGTCTAATGTTATTCTTATGGAGGAAAATAAAAATTTTATATCTCGCTTATTTATGAACGTATACTGACGAAACTTGGTATACGACTTCATCTGGTTGTGGACCATTGATATTTGCTCAAAAAAACAATTTTTTACCAATGGCTCCCGTAGCAGCAAACCTGCGTACTCAGCCCCATGTTATTCTTATGGAGAATAAGTAACGTGTTATCTCCCTTCATTATGAAAATAAATTAATGAAATTTGGTATGTGGCTTTACCTACATGAGTTGTATTGATATTTGTATAAAACCCCATTTTTTTCACTCCTTGCTTCAGCAAACCTGCATACTCAGCCGCCATGTTATTCTTATGGAGAATAATTAAAATGTCATAAATCGTTTATTTATGAATGTATATTGATGAAACTTGGTATGTGGCTTTATGTGGTATTAAGATACATATATATGCATTGGAAATTCGCTGAGTATGCAGGTTTGCTGCTACGGGGGTATTTTAATTTCTATTCTAGTACCTAGTGGCAATAGTCGGTTGTGTTGTAAACTTGTGATAACAATTATTTGTGGTTTTTTAAGGTCAAAGTTTTACAATTTTAGCTAGGCCCTATGCCTATGTCAAGATTTTATAAGTGACTTAGTTACATACAAAACCTATTTTAGAGGTGAAAATTTACCAGTCCTCCGTTCATAGTACTAGAAAAACAATGGGGGAATTAGTCAGTGCTATTACGAACTTATGCAAACTTTTGGACTGTTTAGTAAACACTTCTTTGAAACCAGAACATTTTAGACTTTCCAAGTTAAATAACCTAGGACCTGAACAGGTTTGTATAGTTTTAATTTCTTTTGATCCTACGCTTGGGCCTAATGACATCTTGTTGTTGCAGAGCCTACATCTACCAGAGACATTTTGTTAGAGAGGTTATTTGTAAAAATGTTGACATATATAGACACCTCTTTTTTGAAAATAATATCATTTTCCTCATTTTATTTCTTTTGGTCAAAAACTAATGTTTCAAAGAACTTTTTTGGAAATGCCGTTTTTCCGGGAAGTTGTCGACGAATAAGCACCCATGTCAACCTCACCAACCAACCTTATCTGTAGGTCTAAATATACTAGCTCATTTCAAATAAATAAACTATTGTACATGCTCTAAATAAATTAAAGCTGAAACTCAAATAACTCAATATGTAAACAATTTTTTTATTGGATGGTAGCGTTAGTAATCCATACACACACCACCACTCCTGCTGGGATTGTCTTAAAAAAAGACATAAAAAGACAAAAAAGACATACACATCTCGCGATACACAATGGCAGTAGGCCTACGATTTTTGATATGTTATTGCCATATCGCGATATATCACTATCTAATGAATATTTGCTTACATTATATTGTGAAAATATTATGGTTGATCAAACTGTTAAACTTGACCTATCAGGGTATAGGTACGGAGAGCTATCATAATAACTACTGGTTCCATCATTATAAACACAAAATGTATAACTAATAAATCGTTTAAACAGGGCCGTATTTAGGATCGTTGCCCCTAGGATTATAAGCGTAACTTGGATCGTTGGCCCCTGGCAGCTTACTCCAAGTGAGGCCCCTCTATAGTTTGTTTATTTATTGTTACTCTTATAGTTTGATTACAATTGATTTTAGACTATTTTAATGCAGTTTCATAAAATCATCAAGGAATCCAAATTTTTTTGCAACTTCGGTAATTGTAATATAACCATTACTCCTATAGAAATTGAATTTTTTTTCAAAACGTTCTAAATAACTTACTGATTTTGAAAATAATAATTTTTTCCGCAAAAATGTCGGGAAAATGGGAAAACTGGAAAAAATATTTTTCCCGGAATATAGCAATGTGGGTACTCAAATTGTGTTGAATTTTACCCTGAACACGAACTAATATGAAAACCGTTTCACGATTTAATATTTCATAAGCGAGTTATCGTAAAAAAAGTGTAAAATCTACACAATTTAGGGGGCCCGGTAGGATTCCGGGGTAGTTGGGTGGGGAATTATCTTCAGGCTAGGTCAAATTTAATAAAAGGCAAATTTCCCCTAAAATGGGAAAATTTTCAATTTTTTTTAGGTTAGGTTAGGTTAAGATAAATAAATAAAAATTGGCTGTATTTGGTAAATAATTTGTGTATATATATATATATATATATACATATCTCATAACTTAACCTAACCTAACTTCGCAGAGCGCTGTATAACGGGATTCTCGTTTAAGGTTAAAATTCCCATGTTAGGGAAAATTACCCGGAAAAGGTAAAATTTCCCATACAGCGCTCTGCGGAGTTAGGTTAGTTTATAATAATTAAAATTTTTGTAACAAGGGTAAACTTCCCGTCATTGGGAAAATTCCCAAACATGGCAAATTTCCCTTTTTAGGGAAAATTTCCCGTTTTAGGGAAAGTTTTTCTTTTATTACATTTAACCTAGTCTGAAGAAAATTCCCCACCCATTTACCCTGGAATCCCACCGGGCCCCCTAGATTGTGTAGAGTTTACTCGTTTTTTTTATGATAACTCGCTTATAAAATATTAAATCGTGAAACGGGTTTCATATTCGTGTTCAGGGTAAAATTCCACACAATTTGAGCACCCACATCGCTATATTCCGGGAAATATTTTTCCCCGTTTTTTCCCGGTTTTCCCGACTTTTCCGCCGGAACAAATTATTATTTTCAAAATCAGTACGTTATTTAGAACGTTTTGAAAAAAAAATTCAATTTCTTTAGGAGTAATGGTTATATCACAATTACCGCAACTTCTTCACACTTTTAAGCCCATAGTTCCTGTTGTGCTTTCAAGAGATCAAGGACAGGGCAGAAATGTTTCAATTTTTTGTTTTTCTGTTCCTTTTAGTAGGCCCCTTTATCCCGCAGCTTTCATAAAGATGTCAAAAACTTCTCTTTTTTTTCAACATAGCTTGCAAGAGAATATTTAACACTTAACAGACACTGAAAGTGTCACGAAGGGCTTTTGCAAAACTATGTAATGGGATTTGGATAACACATTCCGGATTTGATAGTCTAAATAACATGGTTTCTAACTAATATATGTGTAGATACTAGTACAATACTAATATATGAGTTTGGCCAGTACAATCAATCTGGAATATGTATTGACAAACAAAACATGGTTTGACCATTGTTTTAAGCCGATAAAACACAGTCCGGTTGCCATTTGCCCAATATCACTTGGTCTGGACTTCGCTTTTTGACCGACATTATATTTTCCGCCATAATTTACGGCCCATATTTTACGGTGTAGTTGCTATCTCTGACCGACATGTGTCGCGAAGTCAATTTTTGGATGCCGTTTTTGGCCGATATTATCTTAAATTTTGTCATTTTAAGTCGTCCAGTCTTCATTTTGGCTGATATTAAATTTTCCATCGTCGTTTACAGCCGATATTTTGCGGTCCGCTCGTAATTTACACACGTTCGGCTGTTTTTATGACTGATTCATGTTTCTCGTCATCTTTAACGGGTGTAACTACGCAATTTGAGAAGTCGCGATCGTCTGGAGATCGGCGGGAAATACTCGCTGGAACTTTTCGAGTACTTTTCAAAACTTTTAGAGTTTCTCAAACAAATTTTTGAGCCCTCGTTCACCACTACCAGCTAATAAATAATTCAGTCTTAATAATAATATTCAATTGATTTATGAGATAAAAGAGGGAAGAAGAAAAATGTATGAATAGGTTAAACAATTTTTTTATAACAAAGTTTGTGAGTGAAATTGTTTTTTTTTCAAGAGAAAAAAATGTCATGTGAGGCCCAAAGTGAGGTCCCCCAAGCCGAGGCCCCCGGTGACCGCCTTGTCCACCGTTAGGGAAATATGGCTTTTAAATACAATTTGATTAAATTGGTCATAACATTTGACTTCCTAGAGAGTCCAATCTTGTTGATATCTGGACCATAACAATAACAACTGTATTTTTAATGTAACATTGAAGAAATTATTACAATTGAAACATAAACAGCTGATGAAGTATAAACACATATTTACAGTTATTTTGGGACAGGTTCACCACAACGGAATATTCACAGCATGAAGAGGGTAGAATTTATTTTACCTAGGTTGGGTGGTGGAAACTTGACAATTTTAGGAGAACTGTAAGTTACCGATAAAAACTAATCTCATTTATGAATTCTACACTAATAAATCTTTCAGAAAATATAAACAAAATTATCACCAACATGAATAACTGTACAGTGTTTTCTATTTGAACCAAACAGGATTGAATGTTAGGTCTGAACAAATATTTAAAGAAAAAACATATAAGAAGTACAAAATAATAAGCATGAACTTAAGTAGTAGTGGTTTTCCTAAGAAAACCACCATGACTGCCGTCATGAAGTGCTAAAACACGGGTCTTCCTCTGAGTGTTTTACATCATGCCAATAAAAAGTAGACCCCTACTACCATAAAACCATAACATTACGTAGTTACATCTATATTAAATTGTTTACAACAGCTGTTTTTTAAAATTTGATTTGATAATAGGTTTCAATAGTAATATCGAATGTCAAAGACCAAATGCATCCGAATAGTTGGTGGATGCATGTCATACTGCACCCATAGACAGTGCCAATCAAATAGAAATATTTTAGAGTTCTTGATCAGTAGTGGGTCCTCTAAAGAAAGTCATGAGTGCTTTAATTTCCCATGAAGGGTCCATTTTCCGTCCTCAAATGATTAACAAGTTACTTCACGAGTCACAGAATAGCTTTTTGTAAAGGTTAATCACTGCCCCTTCAAGGGTGGAGCTAGGTGGGCCCCTGGGTCCACGGCCCTGCCTGGGGGTAAACGGATCACTAATTTGTGGTCTGCCTTCCTTAAGCAGTTTTCACTTTCATGTAAAAGTATCCTTCAAAATCAGCAGATTCAGACAGTTTAGTTGAAGAAATTCTGCTCATTAAGAGTTTCTATACAGTAGTTCATTCTTCCAATCAGAAAAGGACTAGAACGAAGCTTCTCAAATCCATATGTAAAAACATTCTTCAAGCAGTTTTTTTAACCTGTGTACTCAGACGTTTTTTTCTAGTAAACACACGCAGTGTACATGGCTGATAGAATGGCAAAATATTTAAAAACTTGGCAAAGGAGCACACCAGGTCTAAGTCATCTTGACCATTTAGCAATTTTAACATTTAAATACCCCTGTCGCAGCAAACCTGCGTACTCAGCGAATTTCCTATGAATGAATATATTTCTTACTACCACATAAAGCCACTTACCAAGTTTCATAAAAATACTTAAATAAATAAGTGATATATAGCATTTTATTCATTCTCTATAAGAATAACATTAGGGCTGAGAACGCAGGTTTGCTGCAACGAGGAAGATAAAAATGCGGGTTTTTTGCAATTATCAATATAACTCAACCAGGTGAAGCTATATACCAAGTTTTAATGATTTATGTTCATAATTAAGGGAGATATAAAGCTTTCCGTATTCTCCTTAAGAATAACATTAGGGATGAGAATGCAGGTTTGCTGCTAAGAGGATAATCAACAAAAAATCAATTTTTTGTGGAAATATCAATATACCAGTACTAGGTGAAGCCACCTACCAAGTTTCATCAATATACGTTCATAAATGATCAAGATATCAAATTTTAAATATTCTCCATAAGGATAACATTGGACAACATACTGTGTTTAGCACTTTGAATATCACGGTAACGGTTGGACGTAGAATCACAATTTAAACACCAAAATGATTGTTTTGTAGAGCTAAACTGATTGGTAAAAGCAAATGTGAAGTTTACATAGAAATTAACTGAGGAAAAGCCAAATACCCCCGTCGCAGCAAACCTGCGTACTCAGCGAATTTCCTATGAATGAATATATTTCTTACTACCACATAAAGCCACTTACCAAGTTTCATAAAAATACTTAAATAAATAAGTGATATATAGCATTTTATTTATTCTCTATAAGAATAACATTAGGGCTGAGAACGCAGGTTTGCTGCAACGAGGAAGATAAAAATGCGGGTTTTTTTCCAATTACCAATATAACTCAACCAGGTGAAGCTATATACCAAGTTTTAATGATTTATGTTCATAATTAAGGGAGATATAAAGCTTTCCGTATTCTCCATAAGAATAACATTAGGGATGAGAATTCAGATTTGCTGCTAAGAGGATAATCAACAAAAAATCAATTTTTTGTGGAAATATCAATATACCAGTACTAGGTGAAGCCACCTACCAAGTTTCATCAATATACGTTCATAAATAATCGAGATATCAAATTTTAAATATACTCCATAAGGATAACATTGGACAACATACTGTGTTTAGCACTTTGAATATCACGGCAACGGTTGGACGTAGAATTCCAATTTAAACACCAAAATGATTGTTTTGTAGAGCTAAACTGATTGGTAAAAGCAAATGTGAAGTTTACATAGAAATGAACCGAGGAAAAGCCAAAAACCTTTTTCCCATAAGATTAACATGGGAGATTTTACGAGCAGGTTTTTTTGGATTTTCTCCGCAACCACTTAACCTAGGTTAATAATTCAAAATACCATATTATTTGTTTATTTAAGCTCTATAACCATGGTCAAAACCAAAATTATTTTTTTTTTAAATTTTAGGATGAAAAATGCAAAAAACTGATTTTTGGAAAATGTAAAAACCCCATAAACCCCCCTTCCCGTGGTCCGATATTTCTGGTTTTCGAACTTAAAGTCATGAATATCACTTTACACATTTGAGCCAAATTTCATCGAAATCGGACGTTTTTTACTCAAGTTGTCGCGGTAACGGACACACACATATATATATATATATATATATATATATATATATATATACATATATATAAATTTGAACGAATAGTGTTTTTGGCATCTGGGGACCTCAAAACAAAAAGTTATCATGGTCTCGGGCTTAAGTCTTACCATGAGACCTACGGTAATAGCTTCTTCCCTATAGGGGAAATTCGCTAATATAGGGGAAATTCGCTAAAACCTTTTTCCCATAAGATTAACATGGGAGATTTTATGAGCAGGTTTTTTTGGATTTTCTCCGCAACCACTTAACCTAGGTTAATAATTCAAGATACTAAATTATTTGTTTTTTTATGCTCTATAACATGGTCAAAACCAAAATTAAGTTTTTTAAAAATTTTAGGGTGAAAAATGCAAAAAACTGATTTTTGGAAAATTTAAAACCCCCATAAACCCCCCTTCCCATGGTCCGATATTTCTGGTTTTCAAACTTAAAGTCATGAATATCACTTTACACATTTGAGCCAAATTTCATCGAAATCGGACGTTTTTTACTCAAGTTATCGCGGTAACGGACACATATATATATATATAAAAATTTGAACGAATAGTGTTTTTGGCATCTGGGGACCTATAAACAAAAAGTTATCATGGTCTCGGGCTTAAGTCTTACCATGAGACCTACGGTAATAGCTTCTTCCCTATAGGGGAAATTCGCTAATATAGGGGAAATTCGTTAAAACCTTTTTCCCATAAGATTAACATGGGAGATTTTATGAGCAGGTTTTTTTGGATTTTCTCCGCAACCACTCAACCAAACATTAACCTAGGTCTTGAATTATTAACCTAGGTTAATAATTCAAGATACTAAATTATTTGTTTTTTTATGCTCTATAACATGGTCAAAACCAAAATTAAGTTTTTTTAAAAATTTTAGGGTGAAAAATGCAAAAAACTGATTTTTGGAAAATTTAAAACCCCCATAAACCCCCCTTTCCATGGTCCGATATTTCTGGTTTTCGAACTTAAAGTCATGAATGTCACTTTACACATTTGAGCCAAATTTCATCGAAATCGGGACGTTTTTTACTGAAGTTATCGCGGTAACGGACACACACACATATATATATATATATATATATATATATATATAAATTTGAACGAATAGTGTTTTTGGCATGTGGGGACCTCAAAACAAAAAGTTATCATGGTCTCGGGCTTAAGTCTTACCATGAGACCTACGGTAATAGCTTCTTCCCTATAGGGGAAATTCGCTAAAATGAATTAGCCAATACGGATGACTTTTTCTATGTAACAGATAACTTTAGTTATAAGAAAGCTCGGAAGATATGAAGTTGTCGTATTTTTTAGGAAGTATCAATGATTTACATATTTATTTACAGATTAATTTACAATTAATTTACCAGGGATTTAAAAGCTACCACCTTCAACAGCTAATTTTGTAAAGATCACAACCTAGTGTGCTAGATAAAATATATTTCCTTGAAGGCTAGTAAAAAGGGGTTATTTTTTCAGATGCAGCAAATTTGGAATGTTTCACACAAGCTTTGCTGTTTTTCTCCAATAAATAAACCCTGCAGTGGTAAGTAAATTAAATCCCGTAGTGATTGCAGTAGTAGTAATTAGGTAACCTAAATTCAGAGAATTTCTATGGGAAAGTGCTCTTCGAAAGAGACATGTTGGCAGGCCTGTGAGGGTTTGATTATGGGGATAGCGCTGTTACATTTTTCGTTGGAGGTATTTTTTAAAATCTCTTTTTCTAACCTATTGGCGTAGTAGACATACGAGCTGGTCTCGTTTCTTACTCGTAATTTTTTAAACCTATGAATTGGAATAGAAATTTTTGTTTTTAAATGGATTAATGATTTATTTTCATTCAGTTTTTAGAGTCACATTGGCACACTCACAGTAGACATAAGTAAAAAGTAGCAAAATCAGTATTGACCATGTGAAACTCACAAAGAATTAACCGATCCCGTCAACTTCCAAGCAAGCCTGCCACCGTTTGTTTTACTTGGGCCCTCCCACCAACGTTGCTACAGACCGGTTAACTCATTGTGAGTTGCACGACTGGTCAGTTTAGGTTGTGTGTGGGAATCAAACCCACGAACATCGTATCCACACCTGGCCAAGGTGTTTCCACGACGTAGCCATTACCGTAGGTGGCAGGGTAAGACTTAAGCCCGAGACCATGATAACTTTTTGTTTTGAGGTCCCCAGATGCCAAAAACACTATTAGTTCAAATTTATATATATGTGTAAATATATTTCTATACATATGTGTGTGTGTGTGTGTGTGTGTGTGTGTGTGCGCGCGTGTGCGTGCGTGTGTGCGTGTGCGCGTGCGTGCGCGCACGTTACCGCGATAACTTTGAAAGAAACACCCGATTTTGATGAAATTTGGCACAAATGTGTAGAGTAACATTTATGACTTTAAGTTCGAAAACCAGATTGATCAGACTGTGGGAAGGGGGTTTTATGGGGGTTTTAAATTTTCCATAAATCAGTTTTTTGAATTTTTCCCCCTAAAATTGTAAAAACATTCAATTTTGGTTATAACCATTTTAAAGAGCTTAAAAAAAATTTGGTATTTTGAATCACTAACCTAGGTTAAGTAGTTGTAGAGAAAAGTCAAGAAACGTGACCATAAAATTTCCCATGTTAATCTTGTGGGAAAAAGGTTTTTGGATTTTCCTCAGATAATTTTAATAAAAATTCATATTTCTTATGACCAATCAGTGTAGTTCTACAAAACAATCATTTTGGTGTTTTAATTGTTGTTCTACGTTCAACCGTTGCAGAGATATTCAAAGTGCTAAACATAGTACATTGTCCAATGTTATCCTTATGGAGAATAAATCAAATTTTATATCTCGATTATTTATCAATGTATATTGATGAAACTTGGTATGTGGCTTCAACTAGTGGTATATTGATATTTGCACATAAAAGGTTTTTTGTTGATTTTCCCCGTAGCAGCCAACCTGCATACTCGGCCCCCATGTTATTCATATGGAGAATAAGTAAAGGGATATCTCCATTAGTTATGAACCTAAATTAATAAAACTTGCTATGTAGCTTCACCTAGTTGGTTTATATTGATAATTGCAAAAATACACATTTTTATCTTCCTCGTTACATTAAACCTGCGTACTCAGCCCTAATGTATTCTTATGGAGAGTAAATAAAATGCTATATATCACTTATGTATGAATGGATTTTTGTGAAACTTGGTTAGTAGCTCTATGTAGTAGTGAGACACATGTATATGCATTTGAAATTCACTGAATAGACAGGTTTGCTGCGACAGGGGTATTTTTGCCAGTTTTGTGCATTGTCTGGTAATATTTATTTTGCAGGCGGCTGTCTGAATTTTTTTATATACCTATGACCAATATAGTTAATCATACTTCCCTAAATCATTATTGTATTTACCTGTATCATTATTTTGTGTAAAATTAGAGTACTTTTAATTTTTCTATATAAAGCTACCCAGAAGTTAGTTAGGTACCATTGTTGTTTTTGTGTTATTTAAAAGGGTTACCCAGAGTAGTATGGGGAACAACCACTCTTTGTGTCTCTATACAGATGACACAAATATTATTATTTCTGGTCAAACACAAAATAGTATTGAAGTTGCATCTCTCATTGGGCTGTCAATGATCAAAGAGTTTTTAAATAATAAGAATTTATTAAAGAACTAAAAAAATAAAATTTTATATCTTTTTTGGACAAAACAGCCAAGAAGTAAATTATTTCCAAATATTTGTATTGATGATGAAATTATAGACCAAGTACAAGATACCAAATTCTTGGGCTTGATTATTGATGAAAATTTGCCTTATGACAATCATGTAAATCTAATTATAAGCAACACTTCTAGTGGTCTCTATGCCTTAAGACGTATGGCAAACCAATGTGCCTGAAACTTGAAAGTAATTTACTAAGCGTTAATACATTCTCGTATTGCCCGTGGTATAAGTATTTATGGTGCTACAACAACAACAAAATGGATAGAATGTTAGTGCAACAAAAAAGAGCTCTTAGAATTATACTCACCTTAAAAAATTCTGACTCGGTTAAAAATATTTTACCAAAATTTATTATTTTAACCGTATACAGTCTGTATATATTTAAAACAATAAATTTTGTATTTACCAATAGTAATCCAACTTTGGAAAACAAAAGACACCAATATAACACAAGAAATAATAGGTATGTTGAGGTACACAGGTTAGCTTTGTTTGAAAAGCGCACCGAATATATGGGAAGAACATTTTTTTGTCTGTTTGCCTGGTCATATTAAATCAGAAGAAAAAAACATAAAAAATTCTTGAAATTAACAAAAACCTATCTGTCTGATTTGGCATTCTATTCCATTGAAGATTTCATGAAAAAAACAGGTAAATCCGGAAAATCACTGAAATGTAATGAGTAATTGTAATTTAGGCTATACCAGGATTTAGTCTTCAACTTTATGACATGTAATGCACATTGTATTTACTTAGATTAATTAACATGACTTTGTTCTTTGTATGCTGATACAAGTTTTGAATAAAGATGATTTTGATTTGAGGTAGTCAGAAGTTACTTTTCAGTTTCAGTCAACTAGTCCATTTAAAAATGCTTCATTTCTGTAGGAATTGCGTACACAAAATAACGAGTTGTGCAGTACCGATGGTGGACAAAGGTAAAAGAGTTGATTTAATCAGTATTTCTCAACAAAATTAAAAAATATATTATAACAATTAGCCTATTCAATTGAGTGGATCTTGTTCCAGGTGATCCTTACAAATGTGTAGACAACTACTTAAGAAAGCAAGGAGGAGTCGCTGCTTACTTCATCTCGTCCGATGCCACGGCTCGCCAGTTACTCCTCTGTTTTGGATTCTTACTCTCAAGGAGAATCATTGAGTGCAATATTGATAAAGTACTAGTGGAAACTCCTTTGGGAGAAGAGCTTCCATCATTTATGGTCAAAGTAAGAATTTATTTGATAATTATTGTGCTATGCACAAGTGATTAAAAACTAAAAAAGTATTTTTCACTACCGGTACTGGTTATAATTAAATTTAATGAATTGACAATTTATATTTAAAAAGCTAATTTTGAATGTAACAAAATGGGAATCCGCTGTGCAAAATTTAAAGATAATATTGCAATAAAGCCCCAACATAAATGCATATTAAATAGAACGTGTCTAAATTCAAAAAGTGTCTTTTTACAAAAGACATTTTACGCCTGCATGCAATAGCCTAAAAGGGTTTAGTTTAAACTTTGTTATTAGTTTAGTTTTGGATGTTGAATCAAACCCATTTTGGTGACACTTCAAGCCAAATTTTGTTTCTTAAAAACTGCAGTTAAATTTTATTAAGTGTTTAATCAGATTCAAATTTGTAATACAAATCAACCTAACTACTTCCACTGCTTTTATAACTAATAGATAAAAAATACAGTCTACAACATTTACATTTACCAACATTTAACCCTAGCAGTGGCCCTCCGACCAATTTGGTCGGATTTTATGTCGCCTATTGTGGCCACCTACCAAATTGGTCGGATTTTACTGAAAATTTTGTAACGTTAATAAACCAATAATAATAAACTCAAAAGTGATCAATATATATATCATTCGAAAGATCAAATTCTGAACTTTCATTTTATTACATAAATGAACCATGTAGCAGCTGTATAACAATATTATGACGATTAGAAATCAAATGAAGTTTTGGCTCAACGCAGTTGCTGCAGCCGACGCTCTGACAGTGGCAAAACACGATATTTTTTAAATTAGCCAGATCGGATAATTTTTCTCGTAGAAAGATGCAGTTGGTACCAATGCACAGCTACAGAGTAGCGCTTTATGTTGGTATTGATTTTTAGAATGAAATATTGATTGGACAGGTTATATGATTTTCTGAAAACAGGTGTTTTTGGTTTTTTTTTGTATAATGGCCTATCCGACCAAATTGGTCTGATCAGAAAATCACGTTTATATGCAGTGTATGTTATAGTTACTAGTCAAATAATATGTTATTTTGAAGAGGAAGAAATTTAGAGTAATTTAGTTTTGCCGTTGGCAGCACTGTTTGTCCTTGGCTTCATCACCAAAGAATTGTTTCATTACATCACATTTTTGCCTAATCGGCAACTGCGCAGCTGTTTACGAAGTCTCAGTCAGTTTGTTTGGCTTGCTCCAAACTGTATTGTATTTGGTATCACTGTAAACAGCAGATTTCAGGCTTTCTTCCTATATCTGTCTCGATGTGTTGTGTTTTTGTTGACAATATGACATGACATCTGAAATATGCAATGTCCAGTCCCAGTCCAAAATGGGGCGCTATGTTATTGTTTGACCGCTGCCAGTTGTGTAAGAGTGTTTTAGTTATTTATTTAGCCGAATTTACGCAAAAATGGATTGTAGTGACATTCGGGGCGCTCTTGAAGAAAGTATTAGTGACATTGATGATGATTTAGAGGGTGATATAGGCAAGTTATATTGAGGGGAACAACTTTCCTGATGATGTGTCATAGGCTAATTGGATTATTTATCTGGTAGGCCTAGTGGTGAGCTATATGTATATTTCTATGTATTCTATGTATAACATGTTATGCATTTATACGTAAGGAATTGAATGTACTACAACATGTTTGTATTGATTTGGGGGTAAAACATTTGATAGAAAAATTATATACTAAATACTGTAAAATCTTTTTTTTTCAAATATGAAAAAATATCAAAACATTCTTTTATTTACATTTATTTATAAGTGATAAACATTTTTTACAATCACTGACTTTTTTGGATTCCTTACTTCATTAGCTATACAAATATATGGATATATCATTATTAGTATATACATATATTACATGACTTATTTACAACACAAACTAACACTGTACAGTTTATACATATTTCGGGTTTCCATTTATTATTATATTACGCCCCTAAAAAAAATTCTTTCCACAACATGTTCTATATTTCTATGTAGGGAATTAGATTGTTTACGAAATGTATGCAATTAATTTTCTATAAAAAATGCGTAGAAACAATTTTACTGAGGCTGTTTTTCAAATAAAAAAAAAATATTTTTTTTTCATTTTACCGTAAAATATTTTTCTAGATCTTTTTTATTTTAGTATTTATAGATTTTCCTGTTCTTTCCGATCAAAATGAATATGTGGTTGGCCAGGTTTACTTCTACGGTTGAATTTATACGAAATTTCAAAAAAAGGTCTGCAAAATCGCCAAATCTGCTTGGCCATTTCCCACTTCAACATTAGGCCACTGCTAGGGTTAATTGTGTTTCATCTGTTAACATATAAACTATCTACAGACAGTGCAACAAAAAGACATAATTTATCTATCTATATTATTAATACCATTGACTATATATATGAGTAGACTGGACATGGCTATTGTTGTTCTGTGTCGGGCGGCAACACCAAGTTCGTGTCCTTGCCGCTAGGCCGCTAGCACGCCTCGAAACCCCTCCCCCTCCCCCCAACCACCCCAACTACCCACCAATCATTCGCATTCCACTTCAACTCGACTCTAGTTCTCGTTGCTCGTTCAGTCAGTCGCGCTTGCGCTGTGGGCATGTTGACATGAGCCGCTCGGCACTCGACTCTGAGTGGCGTGGGGCCTACAGTTTGCCTAGTTCGCTAGTGTCATTATGTTGTTTTTACCTGACTGTATGGTTAATCATTGCTTCCTATTTACCTCCCAGACCCGTGTAAAAGTTATATTTCCTTTTATACGGATAACATTTATGCTTACAGGTTGTAAACAAAATTATGGAGCGTGGTTATATTAACCCATTGAGGTAGTAATTTTATTCTATTTGCAGTAGCCTATAACGGGAATTGATTGGTGCTGCGCTCTAGTAGCAAAATATGTAACTAATGACCGCGGGCGTCTACGGTTCTATCCGCTAGGGGCGCGGACTGAGTGAAAAACCTTAATATCGCCGCCAGGCCTTTGGTCGTGTTAGCTGAGTTGGCTACGTCGTGGAAACACCTTGGCCACTTGGTGATACGATGTTCGTGGGTTCGATTCCCGCACACGACCAAAACTGACCAGTTGTGCAACTCTCAATGAGTTAACCGGTCTGTGGCAACGTTGGTGGGAGGGCCCAAGTAAAATAAACGGTGGCAGGCTTGCTTGGAAGTTGACGGGATCGGTTAATTCTTTGTGAGTTGCACATGGTCAACACTGATTTTGCTAATTTTTACTTATGTCTACTGTGTCTGTGCCAATGCGACTTTCTAAACTGAAAAAAACAATATTTTAATTAAAATACACCATTAATCCATTTAAAAACACCAATTTTATACTCCAATTCACAGGCTAATAAAATTACAAGTAAGGAACGAGACCAGCTCGTATGTCTACTCCAATGGGTTAATAAACAAGGACATTTATTTACTCAGTGCATTTTAGTTCCATTGATTTGTTCTGTACATATTAGGTAAAGTTTTAAAATAAAAATTTTGCTATCTGTTAATATATTTGCTGAAGCCATGACACCTTTTAATTATATTATAAACACCATTTATTGGTAGAAGTAACCTATGGGTGTCAAATTTCTGTTTTTGCGAGACCGGTTTCAGATTAATTACAATCCATCTTCAGTCGCAATTTTCCTAACCATAGTACATTACAACCACGAAAGTGTGCTGCAGTAGTATAATGTACTAGGTTAGGAAAATTGCAACTGAAGATGGATTGTAATTCATCTAAAACCGGTCTCGCAAAAAACAAATTTGATACCTATAGGCTACTTCTACCAATAAATGGTATTCTCTTACTATGTTTGCAGTAATCTAGATAAGTTATAAGATTAACTCGAATCAAGTAAACAAAATTATATTGAAGTCACAGCTAGTAACATTATTTTATATTGTACCGTCCTAACTTCAATTATTTTGATTTGGTATTTTTGATTTTGGGTGGATTATATTCGTGTCGGATTGAGATTGAACTTCTTCGGCAACAAGTATCGTAGGCACCGCTACTATTGTCAACTTGATAAAATAAGCTGTTTATTTTAATTAATTAATTAAGAAAAAAAACACGTGACATAAACCAAAAAGAACTATCCTCTATATGAACAACATGGGGACTTGGACGTCCCGTCCGTGGGGCAGAGCCCTGAAGGCTTTACTAAACGGGAAGAGAGACCTATGGACACTCCTGAGTATATAGACTACGTTTGTGCCAAACATCAGCAGAATTGGTCCATTGGTTTTGGTGGGATGGAACAATAGACAGACAGACAGATAGATAGATATTCAGACACCACCTCATTTTAATGGTAGTGGTTAAAGATAAATATAAAAATAGTCAGCTCTGAACACTTTGATGACAGAAGAAACTCAATTTTTTAAATTTATTATTTACTGGAAGGATATTGTTCACTGGACACCAGCGTATGTTTTGTACAAAGAGTGTTATAGAAACAGAAAGTTGTTAAATGATACCATGATATAATTCTCGTATAAAAACATGATATAATTACAAAATATTTCTACACAGTTTATTTACCCTCCGATATTCTTTCCAATAAAACAAATCTCAATTTAGCGAACTTTGGCCATCTGCGAATTTTGTGACCCAAGAAAACTCTCCTCATTTACGTGAATGAAACCAAATGTAACAATGAAATGTAGCTCTTAAATTATGCATTTGTTAGGGCCTACCTTAGTATAATATTGACGAAAGACCCTTCGTGGCAACACAAAATAGATAATATTCAACATTAGACAAACATGTGAAAATTTGGTTGCATACCTTTTTCATATGAAAAACAGTTCAAGGGGTAAAATAGATACAAATTATAACTAGACGACAAACAACACAATTTTTCCGTCCACAATCTTTCTATATTTGTCACAGTACATATTTAACCTCTCAAATGGAAACTCGTGTGGACTGCGCGTGCGTGTTGATATTGCTAAGGCTCGGTGGATATCAGCGGTTTGCGGCGGCGACGCGGCAACGACACCGGCGCCGGCGCTGGCGCGTTCTTAGGGCCAATCTATAAGGATGGCAAATGTATCGCGCTATACTCCGTTTTGCAGGTCAATGGAGTTTATGTGTAGCGTCTATACGGGCGCTCTTGCCGCCCGCGGAAGCCCTGCTCACTCCGCGTTGACGCACGCATCGCGACTTGTCCTGCAACGAACGCTATTTACGTGACGGCATTGCCGCGAGGTTTCTTCTATACTGACGCTATTACCGTCACAGCGTCGCAGGAAGTGAGGTTTTTAATTTCGGTGTCCTTAATCTGTCTTGTAACACCACCGATCAGATGTATTAGCTCGTTAAACGAGGCAACAGACATCCTGTAGAATTGGAACAATTTATCTTCATATTGTCTGTGCTTTTCAAACATCACATGAGAAGCACCAGTAGACAATCTATTGCTTAGAACAGGATGAGTACCCCAACGCCTAACTTCTCGCTTAGTTCCATCCAAATATACCTCGAGAAGGAACTGAAATCCAACACGCCCGATGTGCACATGTAGTGTCCATGTTGGCATCTCAACTCAACTCTCAAAAACTGGCGTGACCTTGGTTAGCGTGTCGATATTAGCATCAGTATAGAAGGTTGGATAGCGCAACGACATTTGCGTCTGTGTAGAAGGTCGGTTTTCACTACTGGGCGTTAGCGGCATTAGCGCAACGCATTTGCCGTCCGTATAGAATGTCCCTAGATATATTGGAGCAAATGGTGAATTGCCGAGCAGTGTACTTAGCGTGCACATCAGCAGGTAGCCCCGAGTCTAGAGACGCCTAACTTCTCCTCTAGCCCCGTATTATTGCAGATACAAAATGAAATAAATTTCAATTTGGACTTGAATTGTAATGTTTGGACTTTATACATCAGAACTCCTTCCATTCCATACCTACACATTTAATAAAAATTCCTGCTTTTTATTTACTCACTTCCTGAAGTTAATACTTAAACGATTTTGATGGTTCTTTTTTAATTTAAAAGATAATTTCAAGTTCTATGGCACTGTCAAGCCAGAATTTTGATTTAGGCCCCAGGGCTCTATTAATATAGTTGTTTTTTTGTTGTTTTGGTTTTAAGAGAAATAAAGTACCTAAAGAATATGGATCTGTCATACAAATCACGATTTTTAATGTTAAAACTGAGTAAATAACCACTTAATATACATATTTTACAATAGTGGTGTAAATACATAATTAACAATCCAAAATTGTCTTTTTAGCGAATTTCCCCTATAGGGAAGAAGCTATTACCGTAGGTGGCATGGTAAGACTTAAGCCCGAGACCATGATAACTTTTTGTTTTGAGGTCCCCAGATGCCAAAAACACTATTCGTTCAAATTTATATATATGTATCTATATATTATATATATATATATTTATATATATATGTGTCCGTTACTGCGATAACTTTTGAAAGAAGCGCCCGATTTTTATGAAATTTGATTTGGCACAAATGTGGAGAGTAACATTTATGACTCTAAGTTCGAAAACCAGATCGATTTTATGGGAAAGGGGGTTTTATGGGGGTTTCAAATTTCCCAAAAATCAGTTTTTTGAACTTTTTACCCTAAAATTTTAAAAACACTAGATTTTGGTTATATCCATTTTGTAGAGCTTAAAAAAACAAACAATTTAACAAACAATATTTTGAATCATTAAGCTAGGTTTAGTGGTTGTGGAGAAAAGTCAAAAAATGTGTCCAAAAAATTTCCCATGTTAATCTTATGGGAATACGATTTTTGGATTTTCCTCAGTTAATTTCACTAAAAACTCCATATTTCTTTCTACCAATCAGTTTAGCTCTACAAAAAAATCATTTTGGCATTTTAATTGTTGTTTTACGTCCAACCGTTGCAGTGATATTCAAAGTGCTAAACACAGTACATTGTCCAATGTTATCCTTATGGAGAATAAATAAAATGTTATAATATGATTATTTATGTATGTATATTGATGAAACTTGGTACGTGGCTTTAACTAGTTGTGGTACGGTATATTGATAATAGCACAAAAAAAGTTTTTGTTGATTTTTCCCGGTAGCAGCAAACCTGCATACTCGGCCCCCATGTTATTCATATGGAGAATAAGCAAAGTTTTATATCTCCCTTAGTTATGAACCTAAATTAATAAAACTTGGTATGTAGCTTCTCACCTGGTTGAGTTATATTGATAATTGCAAAAAAACACATATCTTATATTCCTTGTTGCAGCAAACCTGCGTACTCATTTATAATGTCATTCTTATGGAGAATAAATAAAATGCTATATATCACTTATTAATGAATGTATTTTTGTGAAACTTGGTAAGTGGCTTTAGGTAGTAGTGATACCCACATATTTGCATTGGAAATTCGCTGAGTACGCAGGTTTTCTGCGAGGGGGGTATTTTACATTGACATAAGGTTCTAATTCATATTATAACTGAAATGTATTTCATATGTGTGTGTTCAGAAGTTTGTGTTCTTTCAAACAATGTGTATTTTGTATGGTTATATAATATATTTAATAATATTTTAATGAGGCTCGTTGTTAAAAATCAATGTAATATTATATTATTCAAATTTGGAAGGGCCTGCAAAAAATCTGTTATCGACAGCCGCTCTGAAAATGAGTTTGTCATAAAGGATATATACATTTAACTAACTGCCATATAAATTCCATTGTTGCCTTCCGCCGCCGGTGTTCAGGATACCCATGAAACGTATGTAGCTTCACCTGGTTGTGTTATATTGATAATTGCACAAACAGGTATTTCTTCTCTTTATTTTTGCAGCAAACCTGCTTACTCAGCCCTAATGTTATTCTTATGGAGAATAAATCAAATGCTATAGATCACTTATTTATTTATGTATTTTTATCAAACTTGGTAAGTGACCTTATGTGGTAGTGAGAAACATATGCGTGCATTGGAAATTCGCTGAGTATGCAGGTTTGCTGCGACGGGGGTATTTTTAACTTGTATTATCCGTGTGAGTTCTGATACGGCTTTAGATCAATAAGCATCCAGATTTAATGTTCGTTCACAATACTTTGTAAAGAAAGAAGGTTTTTGCACAAAAAAGGCCTTTTTCGACCACTGTGGCCATTGTGCGCCGCACGCCGGCGGCGGCGCCAATGCGTGCACCGGGCCCAGAGTAGCGCGAGTGCAGGTGAGAACGTGGAGTGTGGAGAGAGAGACGCACTCGGGGAAACAGCCTGATAGTTCACATCACAGTCGCCCGCGCGCCACCGGACAGATCTGACTATGACGTCATAGAGGCCTAGTTCAGTGTCCTTCACGAGTGAGCGCGCCAGTAGTAGTGTCTTCAAGGACAACAATGCTTTGTCCAGTCTACTCATGTATATAGTCAATGTTAATACGCTACATGCAAACTTGGTAAACAATAGGGCTTTTTTGTTTTATGATTTACCCCCACATTTTATATACTAAACAGCACATCTAGGAGTGCAGATGAGCAAACGGGCTTTAAATTTTCGATTTAGGCCTTAGGGCTCTGCCCCATGGGACTTCCAAGTCCCCATGTTATTCATATGGATGAGAGTTTTATTTGGTTTATGTCACATGTGTTTTTTCTTAATTAAATTAAATTAAATAAACAGCTGTTATAAGGATTACATATAACTACAGACTGTCATTGTTTTGTTTACTATTTACTATTTTCACTTCTCAAAACAAGATGCGCAAGCTGCGCACAGGAAATTCTAGTTAGCTATAAAATGTATGGAAAATTATTTCACATTATATAATGGGATAGGTCGATAGTCCTTAGTTTTCTTATCCATTGCATTCAATTTCTTACCAGAGTTTCATCCAATACAGCACATGAAATCAAAATCTAACTAAATTTTTAAGATAACAAAACTGAATCGGAATATTAAACTTGAAATATGTAACTGAAATATAGTTTACTGGATTATGTCAATCGTCTTAACCTACACAAACCTTATGTGGTTAATTTTACTGTCTCATTTTATCCTCCCATTTTTAACTGTATTTGTGTCTTAGATTACCATGTTTTTTAGATTATTATGTTTTTTATGTACTCATACACAAATCACTATACTACTTTAGGGAGTATAATGGCTATCCTCGATGTTTAAAACAACGTTTGATTCAGTTTTACACAAATCTTAAAACTACAATTCCAGCTCTGAACCGCTAGAATGCCACCCTGCTGTCATATTTTCTGAGACCCAGGATTTATCAAAAGAAAATCATGTACTCTGGTTCCATTAACAGTGATAAAACCCAATTTCGCTGCAAGAGTAAAAGTAAACAAAATCTGAAATATAATAGAATAAACAAATCTGAATTGAACTTTGCTGACACTTTTATACAGTATTATAAACTCTATTCCCATTCATCATGGAATTTATGTTTCTTACTGCTTGTAAATTTCAATCCAAAAACCTAAGATTAGTTAGGAATAGTAGTCTGCTTTGTTTACAAAAACAACCTTAACTTTACTCAGCTGTTGTATTGAATTTGGATGCAAAATAGGGAACACATGGTAAACAAAATGATTGCAAATAAAACATGGCCAAAAAATACAGTGTTTTTTGCCAGTTACAAACTTACAACTAAATAAATGTAAGATATCGTATTTTTAGCGAATTTCCCCTATAGGGAAAGAAGTTATTACCGTCGGTGGCATGGTAAGACTTAAGCCCGAGACTATGATAACTTTTTGTTTTGAGGTCCCCAGATACCAATAACACTATTCGTCCAAATTTATATACAGGGTGTTGGAAAAAAACCCTTCAGAACTTCGGGATATGATTACTTACATAAAAACTAAGGAAAAAGTTCCTATTAACACATGTCCTAAAATGCTCGGTTTTCCGTATATCCGTCTGTATGTGTTTTTTACATGACCAATTATATCTCACAAATCACTAAACGTAAAACTTCAAACTTGGTACGTGGATGACTATTAACAAGACCTATTTAGGTGTGAAGTATCAAGATTCTACTTTGTACCATTTCAAAATGGCGGCCATTTTTAGATTTTAAAGCTTAATATGTTAAAAACCGTAAATTTTACAAAAAAATTTCCAATTTTATCTTCTAAACAATGTTATGAAGATTATTAAGATCTGGCCATAAATAACTGATTTATTGCAATTTGTAATAGAATACATGCTTATTTGCTATAATTGCTACAAAATAAGCATGTATTCTATTTAAAAAAAATTGCAATAAATCAGTTATTTATGGCCCGATCTTAATAATCTTTATACTGTTTTTTAGAAGATAAAATTTCACAACTTTTTTGTGTCTTGTAAATGTTTTCGTAAAATTTACGGTTTTTAAGATATTAAGCTTTAAAATATAAAAATGGCCGCCATTTTGAAATGGTACAAAATAGAAACTTGACACTACATACCGAAATAGGTCTTGTTACTAGTCATCCACGTACCAAGTTTGAACTTTATACGTTTAGTGGTTCGTGAGATATAATTGCTCATAAAAAAAACACATACAGACGGATATACGGAAAACCGAGCATTTTAGGACATGTGTTAATAGGAACTTTTTTCTTAGTGTTTATGTAAGTGATCATATCGCGAAGTCCTGAAGGTTTTTTTTCAACACCCTGTTTATGTGTCCGTTACCGCGATAACTTTTGAAAGAAGCGCCCGATTTTGATGAAATTTGGCACAAATGTGGAGAGTAACATTTATGACTAAAGTTCGAAAACCAGATCAATCGGTCTATGGGAAGGGGGTTTTATGGGGGTTACAAATTTTCCAAAAATCATTTTTTTTTTTACTTTTTACCCTAAAATTTTAAAAACACTAGATTTTGGTTATAGCCATTTTATAGAGCTTAAAAAATAAACAATTTAGTATTTTGAATCATTAAGCTAGGTTTAGTGGTTGTGGAGAAAAGTAAAAAAATGTGTCTAAAAAATTTCCCATGTTAATCTTATGGGAATACGGTTTTTAGATTTTCCTCAGATAATTTCACTAAAAACTCCACATTTCTTTCTACCAATCAGTTTAGCTCTACAAAACAATCATTTTGGCGCTTTAATTGTTGTTTTACGTCCAACCGTTGCAGTGATATTCAAAATGCTAAATTTTTATGGAGGATAAATAAAATGTTATATTTCGATTATTTATGTATGTATATTGATGAAACTTGGTATGTGGCTTCAACTAGTTATGTTATATTGATATTAGCAAAAAATTTTTGTTGATTTTTTCCTGGTAGCAGCAAACCTGCATACTTCGCCCCCATGTTATTCATATGGAGAATAAGTAAAGTTTTATATCTCCCTTAGTTATGAACCTAAATTAATAAAACTTGGTATGTAGCTTCACCTGGTTGGTTATATTGATAATAAAAAAAAACACATTTCTTATTTTCCTTGTTGCAGCAAACCTGCATACTCAATTATAATGTTATTCTTATGGAGAATAAATAAAATGCTACATATCACTTATTAATGAATGTATTTTTGTAAAACTTGGTAAGTGGTTCTAGGTAGTAGTGTGTCGCTGAGTATGAATTTCTAATGCCTATATATGGGTATCACTACTACCTAGAGCCACTTACCAAGTTTTACAAAAATACATTCATTAATAAGTGATTAAAAATACGGGGGTATTTTTAATCATCCTGGGCCTAAGGGAAATATTTTGACACCAACCTGGTCTCTCTACGTTTATTAGTTTACTTGGAATAGGTGGTTACACGTTGCCTTGTACATGCTATTATTATATAGGATTATTGAAATACAACCAAAAATAGTAAATAAAATATTAATTACAGTATTATTGAGTTCCAATAATATTCAATGCGTAAATTTTACAATGATACTGGAAATTATTATAGGAATTATCGTTAAAAGTATTATTAAAATTGTATAATACTCAATAATACTATGATTTAAATTGTAATAATACTTAATGATACAAAATATGAAATCTATGATAATTAACTATAATTTTGTTATTCGAATAGTTATTTTAATTTTAAATAATATGATTTTTCCAATTAAATTGCTTAATAAACCAATAATATAAATAAAAAAAAAGGATTTTAGTTGCAAAAATATCATGAACAGGTCAGGTCTTGAACCTACCATCTTTGACTTACTGTCCACATGCCTTAACCCCCATGGTCATTCTGACTCATGAGAACACTAGGATGGAGTGGGATGTACAAATTACTAATAATTACACCTACACCACTCCAACAATACTTCAGTTATATTTTTCTAAGCGAATCTAGCTGCTCGTGCACATCACTGAAATAAAAGTAATAAAAGTTGGAACAAATTCATTTGGTTCATTTGTTTTTGTATCTATTCTTGCTATTTAATATGATAAACTCGGAGCAAATGAATATTAAAATAATTATAACTGTGTACCCTTTAAATCTTTTTATTAAGACTAGCAGCCAGTGTCACTTCGTGACTTATCTTTTTGAACTTTTGAGGAACCATACTTGGTTGAACCTAAAAGTAGTAAATCAATCATGTGTCCCAAAAATAGCAACAAAATGCTCTGAATATAGTTCAATACATATTGGATACAAAATGATTATTATATATTGATGTGAAACCAGAAAAACACTGATGTCGAAGTATATAATTCATGATAAAATATTTGAAAAGTTAGAACACACAAATTGTTGAACACTTCACTTATTCTCTTCACTTCGTTGTCTTATATGAAATGTCTAAAATTTCCATAATAAACTGATAAATGACGGAAAATCACTGATGTTAAGGTATTTAATACATGGTAAAACGTATAAAAATTATTACAAAAATGACTGTCGTTTCATAGATTATGAAATAAAACTTAAACACTTAAAACTTAGTTTCAAGTTTAAAAACATATTAAAATTTTCTAGATAAACTATGAATAAATAAAATTAAAACTTTTTACTTTACATTTTATTGTAAATTCTGTAACCTATGTATTCGGGGAAAAACTCTTCCATCTAATTATAAAATAACAGCTTTCAACATCTACCATATAAGAGAGAATAAATTAGTTGAAATCAAACTGGCTATGTCCCAGATTTACATGAGTGGTACTATTCTTTGTGGTCAAGGAAACTTGAATTATTTTTTCTTCCAAAAATCTATATTTCAAGAAATTAAATGAATTAGCCCATTTGAAAATCAACTTACTTATAACTTTAAAAAAAACATCAGTTTCATCAAATAAATAAATTCAAGTGCTGTATTCTGTGGTCAAACTTAAGAACTCAATCAAATCATCACCATATGTTTTGTTATAAACAAATGTGAATTGGAAAAAGTTTACAGGTTTAACTACAGATGGTAGCATATTCGCTGAAATTTCAAAAGCCTCCTGGACGAAGGCTTTTCATGGGATATTTTTGAAACCTGAAAAAGGCACATCTAGAGAGAAGTAGCTTTAATTTGATACCAAATAGGTATAGAAAAATAAATTTCTAGGGGTCGATATACTGCGAAGAAAAATCGAGAAATTCTTTTAATAATATAGATAATAATACTAATATAATATTATGATGTTAATATAATTTATACAACAACTAAACAACTTTGGTCCAACAATATTAACAATATAATTGCACCACAACAACAATATTAAAAGACGATTGCACCACAGATTGTGACTATTTTGAGGATATAATCCCGTCCTAAAATAATCCCGAAGTAAAATAAATCCCACCTGAAAAACGGGATTATTTTTTCCTGAAAAATTCCTGAAATTTTGGAACTCGTCCTTCCGTAGTCATGAGCTAAGGAACAACTAAACTAACTTTCTGTCAAACTTAGGGCGCGTGGAAATAAAATTCTCTCTAGCCAATTGATCACTGCTGCACTTCTAAGATTATTAAAAAAAAATGGAGTCCCTTGGTCGACCATCTCCAGTTCTGGGCCAGATCTGGCCAGAAAATATTTTTTCATGAGGGTGTGTTACATTAAATAATACTAGAGATGTGAGAGTACTCAAAATTTTGTATTTTTTGTCTGTATAGTCAACTTTTAGGTTAACCTAACCTTGTCAATTTTTAAAGTAAAATATCAATAAAAAATATGTAATGAAATCTAATAGATAAGCATAAGAAGTTTGTGCTTGTTTTTTGTTCCATAATAATTGAAATTGAGTCAATCCATTACTTTTAGGCTCAACTGTCCTTTGGCATTGAGCTGTTTTTAAAGACAAGTGATTTGTTTTGGCCGTGTTCATTCATGATTTTTTAAATAATTTGTAATATTCTAAAACTCTATTTAAGACATGGTTTAAATTTCATCAGTTGATTTGCCAGGCACTTCCAAACATATCTTTATGATGTTACTAACTGATTGTTCTTATTAGGACTATTAGTTTTAAAATTAATGCTAAGATATCTTAGTAAATACATTTTGTGTGGTAAGTAAGTAGGCTAATGTTATACCATGAAATAGGCCTCTTAAGTATTAAAATAAAGTTCATTTTAACTTATAGGACTAAATGTAGTTTTATTTTCTCCATTCGTAGAAAGATGTTGCTTAGGCCTAAACATAATGTAAAAAACATAGGATAAATAAACAAGAGGAAATAAAACAAAAATTGAGATTATTTTTTAATGAACTGTTAATTAATACCATATAGGCTATAACAACCTTAATACCAAAAGATTGAAAGTATTTTATCCTCATGGCTAAATGTGATGCAATAACTTTGGTATGATTTATTTTCAGATAAATGTACTTACCTTTTCCCAATGAAGCAGGAGACCATTTATTTTACTTACTATTGTAATTTTCAGGTCATAGTGACGAGAAAAGTATATTTTAATAACAACATTTATAAATGGAAACCTATAAACTTTTTTGATCCAATTCAACTCGACCTATATGTTTTTTTTATTTGTATACTCGACTCGGAACTCGAGATTTGAATCTTTTGCCAATTACTCGACTCGACTTAAAAAACCTGTACTCGCACATCTCTAAATAATACTCTATATAATACAAACTATCATTTAGTATTATAGCTTCAATGATGCATACTACACTTAATAATACTCTTTAATAATACTAACTATCATATAATAATAGTACAATAAAACATATCTCACTCAATAATAGTGTATAATTCAGTTTACTGGTATTATAGCAATTCTTATAGCCTAGTACCTTCATGTTTATAATACACAATAATATATATATTTTACCTTCAATGATACGTGTTTAATTTAATAATACTGTATAATATAGTTGACGGGTATTATACAATTGCCAATAATACTAAATTTGTTATTTTATCCAATAATTCAGTAGTATTACTTCTCACAGATATCATAGACCATATTATTGAATATTTGGATTGAGTGAACGAAGTGAAAGAAAATCCTTATACATAACTTTACTGCTTAGACTGGTAAGAGAATCAACTCGAACTGGCGTGTCTGTGACCAAAATAACTCAAAAATGCCTCTACAGATCCACTTCAAACTTTAGAGATAGATTCTATAGTACGAAATCTTGGTCGAGTTCGTTATTGGGAATATTTGGTTAAGTAATATTGAAATTATCTTTAAAACAAATTTATTTTTTTATCCCATAAGATTAACATTGGGAGCCATTTTATTGGTACTTGAATCGTTGATATTTAGCCAACGTCTATGTTTCAACTATAGAGTAACGTAAGTATTGCCATAGATTCACTACAGAACTGTAGTTATTCATGTTCATGTTGACTAAGAAAAAAAAACTTATTTTCGTAACTTGAAACACAAAAACTAAGGTTTAAATATCATTAGCTTTTAAAAGTTTTATGACTATTTTATTTTATACTTATTAAAAGATGCATTATTATTTTAAATACTATTATAATAAATAACTTGATTGGTACCGTACTCTATCTAAAAAAATGCAGGCCCAGCGCTGGACTATGGGACTTTGACTGACCTCTCCAGACTCCAGACGACAAAATAACTGAAAGGAAAGATGTCAACAAGAAAAGTATTAAAGTGATAAACCTCCTTCTTACGTGATTAAAGTGATTAAACGCTAATATATGCAATTATTTACACTATAATTTCCACTCATTAACAGTAGAAAGTCTTAATTTGTTCAAAAAATGATTACCTCTATAATAAAACGTAAGTTACCGAATAAAATTAGATGTTTTGGTTATTTATTTATTTATTGACGGCTGTCACCAATGCAACTTTACAATATGACAGTAATTAACATTTGTAAGAACAGAAAAAAGACCAAACTATAGCTACCTATGTTATTAAAACTTAATGTGGCTCATTGGTTTTTACCATATTCTGGGTCTAGCCTATTTCCTTTTTGTCAGATTGAAAACTTAAGTTTAATATAAATTTATTTTCCTACAAAAATGAAAATTGCATTACCAGAACTACCCTAGACCTCGTGCGGATCTTCGTGAAGCCTGGGTGTTATTGGTAAAAGTGGTTTAAACCGGTTTTTATGGGGGGGGGGGAGCGATTGATATCTATTCTTAGACTATTGACTAAAAAAAATTGCTTGTGAGAATCATCTGTTACGTGCCAAACCTAAAACATTGCAAACGCGAAGTGATTGTTGAGCAAAGATCGTATATAGGTTAAGTCTGTCCTATACATCCCGCGAACAGGCCTAAACATTCGACCGAACATCCTCCCGAATGTTCACTGAACATTCTGTTCCATATTCTTGCTTTCAGAATACAATGGCCCAAAAAAGGCGAACTAAAGCGAGCGCGATAGTTTACTCAGTGTGCTCGTGTATGTTCGGGATAGTTCGCATCGCCATGATTCGTGTTTGCCTGTGCTCCGTTTTTGTCAGGTTTTTGGCACGAATCAAAGGTGACGAGCGGAAGCGAATGGGTGAGCATGGTATTGCATGGTATTGGGCAAGCGTGTACTGGTTAGTTTGTTGTGCACATTCGTTTAATTTGGTGCAAAATTCGTTGTCGCGACTCGTTCCGAACATTCGGTGGAGCATTCGAGCGAATCATTCGGCGATAGTGTACTGATGCCAAAAAGTTTGTGCAGCTCCTACACTTCTCGGGATTACTCCAATCATTCGGAGATCGTACAAGAACTATAGTGCCTACACCAGGGAAACAGTTCAACGGCTTGTGCTGACGATTCCATGTGAAAAAAACTCACTTATGTCTAAGTCGTAAGAAGCCTAATGTAATCATTTAGAATTTGTTAAGACATAATTTAAAATACAACACTCAAAAACATAAAGAGTGTATTGTCAATTATGGTTTAAATACCATCCTCGTTTTTATCAAGACTCACCCAGTAATATATATTTAATATTACATAGCCAAATGTTTTCCGCAGGAATAGTATTACGACATATGGTATTGTGATCTTCCCCTCCAACGCTTATCCCCCCCCACTCTTCTGCTGGCACCCCCTACTCAGGCTTCACGAAGATCCGCAAGAGGTCTACATAAGTGTTTATTCAAACTCAATAAGGCAAACTCAATAAGTTAGGTCCTTTTTGGAGGTTAATATTTGTAAGGTATGCCTATCGACTTTAATTTTCTAGGCATAATTTATGATGTCCATACACCACTGTTTTAATCAAATTTTTGTCTAAATTTCTTCATTTTTATCCAAAATAAACATTTTATAAAATTGTTCCGTAAGGTCAAACTTAGTCTCTGGGTAATTGTGGCTTTTGGCACAAGTTCATCCTAGGCCTTCTTTTTGATTGAAAATGATCAATTTCATTGAACTAACCTCATATAAATTTACCTTTAGAGTTTGGAAATCACATTTGTTTTTTCCAGAAACAAGGGTAAAGTGATACAAATTTTAAATTCAAAATAAGCTATGACTTTTGTTTAACTTACATTTAATTTACCCAGGCGAATCCAATATGGTTTTGATCTTACTCGGCTCGGGTATACTTTCATAAGTGGAACAAAATAAAGAACCAAATGAAATTGTTTGATAGGCTACGGTATATTAATTAGGTTGATATTTTTAACACTGATTAATATTTAATAGCTTGTATGTTTGTAATTATTACCGTACCTACGTCATGTTTGTTTAGTTTATTCTGTTCAATTAAACTTAAAATTAAAATGTAATAAACAAACATAACATGATAATGTTATTCCTGACAATGCATGTTTAAAGTAATATTGGAACCAACGTTTGTTATTTGGACAAATGTCAAGACACCTAAACTGAAATATAACATACCGTATCGTAAAACTGGCTAGACCCGGACAGGGGGTCTTGACCCGGACAGGGGGTCTTGACCCGGACATGTATATATTTGTAAACATAAATATTTCTAAACTAACCTGCAAAGTTGAGCTGTCGTTCCTTATAGGTAGGCTTACATTTGTTTAGAGCAGAACATGCTCTAAACGAGGCATGCTCTAATCGTTTATAACTCACGACTTTTCACAGAAATAAAATATTATGTCTAACTAAGACATGTAATTTTTTTCACGTTTGTCCGATTGTTTTCGTGAATAAGGCGTAATTTTATTCAAAATTTAAGCGCGCATAATGCCATGCTATTTAAAGAGATAAACATCATATATGTAAAAAAGTTTCACATTAACGACAGGCCTACTCCAGTTTTGACCCGGACACTTTAATTATACTCCGTGCAAGTGACTCTTGTCAACCGTTGCGACTCGTTCCTGCCGTAAACACAGTATTCCCGCCATAACTAATAACAACATTGTGGTTTTTAGCTCTGATACGGTATTAATTATAAGAGCAGCAGCGAAAAAGTATTCTTTGTCTAAATCGACCATAAGTGATCATGTCCGTGGAAAATATAATGGGCCCCTTGTTTCAAACTGTATTTTAAACGTCTTTTCCCCTTACAGTTCTTTGTTTAGTTTCATTTTATTTGCAAAGAATAAACAGCTGAAACGTGACATAAGAATACCCTTTTTTCATCCTAAACCCATAACAGTTTTGTATTTATTTCACTTTTAAGCCTTTGATTGGTGCAAAGGCATCTGCAAACCTCAAAACACCGTCCAACTACGGACAGAGAGGTTAGTTTATATGTTATAACCTTAGTTAGGTGAATGTCCGGTTCAAGACCGTTTGTGGAGGTTAACCCGGAAATTTTTTCTTATTTTTAGCAAATTTCCCCTATAGGGAAGAAGCTATTATCGTAGTCGGCATGGTAAGACCTAGGCCCGGGACCATGATAACTTTTCATTTTGAGGTCCCCAGATGCTAAAAACACCATTCGTTCAAACTGTATATATATACAGGGTGTCACAAAAAAGTGTGATGGGCTATACAGGACCTAATTCTACATGCAAAAATAAGTCAAAAATGAAGAATAACATTTTTTGGATTTCGGCTTAGTTTAGCCGTAATCCGCCATTTTGTTTTTATGGGAAAATATTTATTATTTCAAAAACCCAATGAGATATTTTTACGAAACTTTGCAAAAGTGTTTACATTAAAGTAAGTAACATTTGTAAAAAAAATATTTTTTTACCTTTCCAAATTTCAAAATGGCGGATATAAACTATTTAAATCGGTCCTTTAGTTTTTGTTAGTGTATTTACAAAAGGATGTTGTTGATATTTGAACATGGGCTTTTATGAGAGCAAAAAATTAAGATTAATTTATTATTAGAAACAACACATCTAAACTAAACAAAGATATTGACGACATTAGTGTATGTCAAAACCTTCAATTTAATACAAAAACTATTTAATAGTTTTTGCTAGTAATGTAAGTGATTTATTGAAAGTTGAACAATACAGGGTGTCCAAAAATCCGGAACTGGCTATACATAACCATATTCTACATACAAAAATAAATCGAAAATGTTCAGTAAATTTTTTCAATTTTAACTTCGTTTAGCCGCTATCCGCCATTTTGTTTTTTTTCACTTAAACATTTCTATTTCCGTAATGGATTAATGTATCAAGTAAAAATTTACTATGGAGCTTTACAAGATAAATGTCTAAATCCACAAAAAAAATTATTTTTTTCCGACGTTCATTTTCAAAATGGCGGCCACTTTAAATTTTTAAAGTCAAATTCCATGAAAACTAGCAACTGAAACAAAATTTTACTAAACATACAATTTAAAGCACTTTGTAATCCAAATCTAATGACATTTTTACTGTAAAAATCGGTTAATAAATAAAAAAGTTATGGTAATTTTTTTATAATAAATTTCAAAATGGCGGCCATATACAAATTTCAAAGTCAAATTCCTGGAAAACTAGCAACTAAAACAAAATTTTACAAGACATAAAATTTAAAGGACTTGGTCCAATGCACTAGGGAATTTGACTTTGAAAATGTTATATGGCCGCCATTTTGAAATTTATTATAAAAAATTGCCATAACCTTTTTATTTATTAACCGATTTTTACAGTAAAGATGTCATTAGATTTGGATTACAAAGTGCTTTAAATTGTATATCTTGTAAAATTTTGTTCAGTTGCTAGTTTTCATGGAATTTGACTTTAAAAATTTAAAGTGGCCACCATTTTGAAAATAAACGTCAGAAAAAATAATTTTTTTTGTGGATTTAGACATTTATCCTGTAAAGCTCCATACCAAATTTTTACTTGATACATCAATCCATTACGGAAATAAAAATGTTTAAGTGAAAAAAACAAAATGGCGGATAGTGGCTAAACGAAGTTGAAATCAAAAAAATGTTACTGAACATTTTTGATTTATTTTTGTATGTAGAATATGGTTATGTTTTTAAAAAAACCAGTTCCGGATTTTTGTGACACCCTGTATATATATGCGTGCCCTTGAGCACGATAACTCTCGTAAAAATTGTCCGATTTTGACGAAACTTGGTATAATTGTTTAAAGCAGCATTTATGAATTTTAGTTCGAAAATCAGACAGATCGACCTTTCCGAAGGGGTATTTTGGGGAGGGGTTGTGTACCCTAAAAATAAGTTTTTTGATTTTTTTACATATAATTTTTGAAAAAGTCAAATTTTAGTTTTTCCATTGGAATCAGCTTAAAAAGAATTTGGAATTTGGTTTTCATTGGAATTTGGTGTTTTGATCATTGCTCTATGTCAAATGGTTACAGAGATATTGAAAGTGCTAAAGACAGTACGTTGCAGGGTTTAAGCTGCAGTCGCATTTGTTGCAAAATGCGACATGCACCACGAAAATGCGACCATTTTTGGGCAGGCTGTCGCTTTTTTGCTACAAAGAAAAGTATTTTTTAATTTTATTGCAGAAAATCTGGTTTTAACAACACAAATTGTATTGAAAATGCGTGATCACGATCCATAACCAAAAAAGATTAGAAGAGTAGTTGGGATGTTGTAGAGGCTTAACGTTGCTTTGGTTGCACTACGTCACTTTACCGATCGCCTCTGAGCGAGTGGTAGAGGAAACGAGCCTACATTACGTAATCAATTGCTGTCGATTTCAACTGCGTACCGTGTAAACGGAACGGGCGAGTTACTGATATGACAGTTGTAGTGATAGTAGCTAATGCCCTAGCAGACGTCATGCGCTGTGTCTCGGTTTGGCGCGCACTCCGTAGTAGAGATGTGCGATCCAGTGACTATGTCGGATCAGTGACTTCAGTGACAGCGCCAAAAAATATTAGTTTACTTTTACCGGTGACTTGGCACCAGTTACTGGCGCAGTTAGTCGTGACAACACCAGCGATAATTTATTCCTTTTTGACACTATGTTATTCATCAAATTTGATCATGACCTTATAAGGAATCAATAGCTCACTTAATTGGCATTATAATTAAATATATTTCATAAAATAGGAACAACAAGTAATAATTATAATTCTTAGTACAAATTCTCATTTAACTACAAAAAAACTTAGGAGTATCACTAAAAAATATTAATTACCTAGAAGTAAAATAATAAAGTTGTTACTAAATCATAAATAAATAAAGCTTGTAAAAAGACTACTTAATTATACAAATAACAGTCATCAGCAAATTAATTAACTAACAGCGCTTTAGTTACTAAACACACAACAGCGATTTGCATGAACAATGCGGGCTCGTGCTGTCACTGAAGTCACTGGTGCTGGTTCGTCCATCTCGTCTATGCCCAACTCCAAGCTCCAGCAACAGTGCCAAGCTCCAGCGACAGCGCCAAGCTCCAACCAGCGCCAGCGCCACGAACCTAGCGGCGATACCTCGAAACAACCAAACAGCGACAGCGACTTTTGAGTGAGTGAATACGTACTGTCACCGAAGTCACTGGAGCTGGTTAGTACGATTTCCTGGCACCAGCTCCTTTAGTGCCGAACAAATATTAGCGCCAAAGTCACCGGTACAGAAATATTTAACAACCCTACTCCGTAGTAGTCGAGTCTAGCCGAGCGAATGCGAGAATGTCGAGGGCTAATTCACCACCGAAGGGATGACTGCGCTCGCCTCGCCATCGCACCGATTCTTGTCGGTTTTTGTGACCGAGTCAAAGGAGACGAGCGGTAGGTCATCCATACTTAGTACCGCTCGCAGTCTCGAGTCGCTGCAGAATGTGGACGGTTACACGAGCACGAATCGCTCGAAATCGCAACGATCGGGCGAAAGTGTAGAGGACCTTAGTGAAAACAGACAACTCGAAATCATTGATGCGCAAATGCGATTGCGATATGCTTTGAGGTTATGTTTCAGACTGTATAATGTTTGGGGTGTGTGAGTTTTAGTTGTTTTGGTGTCATATTAGGCCTATTCTATTATAATGTTTAGTATATTTCCATTACAGACATTAATGGTTAAAATGGATAAGTTACCAAGAAAAGTAGACTCTGCTGAATTATATATTATTTAAATGTTAAACCTTAAAAACAAATACAAGCAAAAAACAACTTAAGACAAAAAAATAGTATAATAACACGTGATAAAAATGTGAAAAGGAAAATATTTTTGCTACCAGTCTTTGAAAGCTTGTAGCATTTTTGCTCAAAGAATTTTGTTCCCAGCTGAATCCCTGGTACGTTGTCCAATGTTATTCGTATGGAGAATAAGAAAAATTGTATATCCCGCTTATTTATGAGCTAATCCTAATAAAACTTGGTATATTGCTTCATATCGTTGTGGTATATTTGCACTAAGAAACATTTTTTGGCTGATAGTTCCCGTAGCAGCAAACCTACGTACTCAGCTCCCATGTTATTCTTATAGAGAATAAGTAATGTGTTATCTCCCTTAATTATGAACATAAATTAATAAAATTTGGTATGTGGCTTTACCTTCCTGAGTTATGAAATACCAATGCCAATAATTAAGCAGGCACGTATATATTTATTATTACCATTACTGCATGTCATTAATTCCTGTTTCATATCTGGTATATTTCCTGGAAAACTGAAGATATCTAAAATTAAACCTTGTTTCAAGAGAGGTGACCCAAGAGAAAAATGTAATTATAGACCAATATCTTTATCTTCTTTTTCCAAAATTGTTGAGAGGGCAATGCATATACAACTGTGTAACTTCTTAAACGAAAATAATTTATTAGATTAACAACAATTTGGTTTTAGAGCGCGTAAATCTGTAACGGAAGCAGGGGTGGATTTCTGTGAGTCTGTCATTAGATCAATCGATGCAAAAGAAAAATTAGTTGGAATTTTCCTAGATTTAACTAAAGCGTTTGATAGTGTCTCTTATGATTTAATGCTTAAAAAACTACATTGTATTGGTGTCCGAGGGAGAGCTTGGCGCTGGTTTGAATCATACCTTGTTGGAAGACAGCAGTATGTTGCAATTGAGCACATAAATAGTTTTAACCAAGTGATTACCTTTAATTCTTCAACGAATATTATAAATTACGGTGTCCCTCAAGGATCTATATTGGGACCTCTATTGTTTTTAATATATTTGAATGGTTTCCCATCAATAATAGAACAGCCTAACAGTGTTTGTCTCTTTGCTGATGATATAAACATACAAATATCTGGTAAATCAAATGCTGATATGGAAATTTCATCTTTTGTTCATCTTTCTACTGTCATTCAACATTTACATGATATGAATTTGTTACCAAATCCGGAAAAAACAAAAATTATTAATTTCTCATTTTCAAGGCAAAGCTCAGCTAGCACAAATATTTTCATGAATGAAATTTTATTAAGTGAAGTTAAAACAGTAAAGTTTCTTGGACTGAATATTGATGATAGATTTAATTGGGATTGCCATGTTAATTCTGTTTGTAAAAAGGTATCTTCAGGCCTGTATGCGTTGAGGCAAATGTATAAATTTAGCAGTTTCAAATCTTTAAAAGTAATTTACCATGCACTGATTGAATCACATATTTCTTTTGGGTTATGCCTATATGGGATTGCATCAGTTAATAATTTGAATAGTATATTTATATTGCAGAAAAAAGCACTTCGTATCATGTTAAAATTAAAACCAAAAGAAACTTTAAAGAAACAGGAATTATGACTGTGCACAGTTTATATATTTTTCAATTTATTCTTCACGTTAAATCAAAATTAGGAACAATGCCAACATTGAATTCTTTTCATAACTATTCAACCAGGAAAGGTAATCAGCTGGCTTACAATAGGCATAATTTGTCAATGTACAAGAAAATACCCTCTTTTAATAAAGTTCAATTTTTTTAACAAATTACCTTTAGGTATTAAAAATATTGCTGGCTTTAATTTATTTAAAAAACATCTGAAAACATTTCTTATCAATAGACCATTGTATAAGACAGAAGAATTTTTTACTTATCTTTAAAACACTGATCAAATGGAATGAGTTTGTAAGTTAGTTTTGAGGTAAAAATTATGTTTTGGTTAGTTGGGTAGTTGTTTATACTGTATTACTGTATACTGTTGACGCCATTCTGTACTATTATGTGCATTTTTTGAATTAAGTTATTTTGATTGATTGATTGATATATTGATATTTGTATAGAACCCAATTTTTTGTGTTCCTTGCTTCAGCAACCCTGCATACTCAGCCGCCACGTTATTCTTATGGAGAATAATTAAAATGTCATAAATCGTTTATTTATGAATGTATATTGATGAAACTTGGTGTGTGGCTTTATGTGGTATTAAGATACATATATATGCATTGGAAATTCACTGAGTACGCAGGTTGGGGTATTTATTTTTGTTATAATAACATCCAACATAATAATATATAAGTTAGGCTAAAGGTACATGGATATTTAAATAGTACACACACTTTACAATGGTCTAGTTTTTATTGGTGATATCGTTAATGGGAAGGCACTATAACCTAAAAATGTAAAATACCCCCGTAGCAGCAAACCTGCGTACTCAGCGAATTTCCAATGCATATATATTTACCTTAATACCACATAAAGCTACATACCAAGTTTCATAAATATACATTCATAAATAAACGATTTATGACATTTTAATTATTCTCCATAAGAATAACATGGTGGCTGAGTATGCAGGTTTGCTGAAGCAAGGAAAACAAAAAATGGGGTTTTATGCTAATATCAATATAACTCAACTAGGTGAAGTCTCATACCAAATTTCATTAATTTATTTTAAAAATTAAGGGAGATAACACGTTACTTATTCTCTATAAGAATAACATGGGGCTGAGTACGCAGGTTTGCTGCTACGGGAGCCTTTAGCAAAAAAATATTTTTTTGAGCAAATATCAATGGTCCACAACCAGATGAAGCCGTATACCAAGTCTCGTCAGTATATGTTCATAAATAAGTGAGATATAAAATTTTTATTTTCCTCCATAAGAATAACATTAGACAACGTACTGTGTTTAGCACTTTCAATATCTCGGTAACCAATTGACGTAGAGAAATGATCAAAATACCAAATTGTGTGTTTTTTTAAGCTGAATCCAATGGGAAAAACTAAAATATGACTATTTCCAAAATTATATGTAAAAAATTCAAAAAACCCATTTTTGGGGTATAAAACCCCCCCAAAATACCCCTTCCGATAAAGCGATCTGGCTGGTTTTCGAACTTAAAGTCATAAATGTTGCTTTACACGTTTATACCAAATTTCATCAAAATCGGATAGTTTTTACGAGAGTTATCGTGCTCACGGACACACACATATATATATATATATATATATATATATAAAATTAATTTCACATAGAAGGGCTACTATATAATCCAGGGTACTCATGTTACTTATTTTTCATCTATGTATATATATATATATATACAGTTTCGAACGAATGGTGTTTTTGGGGTCTGGGGACCTCAAAACGAAAAGTTATCATGGTCCCGGGCCTAGGTCTTACCATGCCGACTACGGTAATAGCTTCTTCCCTATAGGGGAAATTCGCTAAAAGTGTCCGGGTCAAGCCTGTTTTACGGTAGGCCTAACTGAAACCTAAATAACCGAAACCTTAATAGGCCTAACCGAAACCATACCCGAATAACCTAAATAATCGTTATACCCTATCGAACAATTTCATTCGGTTTTTTATATCGTTCCACTTATGAAAGTCTATCCTGGTTTCGGTTATTTAAATTTCAGTTATATTCGATCTCAAAAGATATTGTCTTATAATTTGTCCAGCTAACAAATGTTGATTTCACTAATACTTAAACATGAATTGCCGGGAACAACCATTGTAAGGGATTTATGGAAATCGCACTAAGCACTGAAAAAAAATCCAGTCTTGGTTCCCCAACAAGGTCCGGAAGCAAGTTTGAGGAGCCGTTAGACCAAAACCTTTTATCAATAAGAATAACATGGCGGCTTTTGATGCCACTGGGGCGGAGTCCTGAGGTCTGGAAGAAAAACAAAAAAGTACCGGTACCTATCTACAATTTGTTGGTCCTCTACAACATTATGGTCCGGAGCAGTTTTGAGTAAGCGTTTTCAAAATCACCTGGGACACACACGCACATGCACAACCATTATAAGTATAGATTTGTCTCAATACATAATACTTTGAGCTCCCGAAACAGCCCGATTAACATTTTTTTTTTAATTCTTTACGTAAATCTATTAGCAAAACTACTTTTCCAATTTTAACTGTTTTAGTGTTAAATTAAAGGTTTTGGCCTGCAGTTATGTCATAATTACATATTTTCTTTTTATGTGTTTTTTAACGCACAATGTTTGTGTTTACCCCATAACAAATACAGGGTGTCACAAAAATCCGGAACTGGCTATACATAACCATATTCTACATGCAAAAATAAATCGAAGATGTTCAGTAACATTTTTTCGATTTCAACTTCGTTTAGCCGCTATCCGTCATTTTGTTTTTTCACTTAAACATTTCTATTTCCGTAATGGATTAATGTATCAAGTAAAAATTTGGTATGGAGCTTTACAGGATAAATGTCTAAATCCACAAAAAAAAATATTTTTTTTCCGACGTTTATTTTCAAAATGGTGGCCACTTTAAATTTTTAAAGTCATATTCCATGAAAACTAGCAACTGAAACAAATTTTACAAGACATACAATTTAAAGCACTTTGTAATCCAAATCTAATGACATTTTTACTGTAAAAATCGGTTAATAAATAAAAAAGTTATGGCAATTTTTTATAATAAATTTCAAAATGGCGGCCATATAACATTTTCAAAGTTAAATTCCCTAGTGCATTTGACCAAGTCCTTTAAATTTGATGTCTTGTAAAATTTTGTTTTAGTTGCTAGTTTTCCAGGAATTTGACTTTGAAATTTGTATATGGCCGCCATTTTGAAATTTATTATAAGAAAATTACCATAACATTTTTATTTATTAACAGATTTTTACAGTAAAAATGTCATTAGATTTGGATTACAAAGTGCTTTAAATTTTATATCTTGTAAAATTTTGTTTCAGTTGCTAGTTTTCATGGAATTTGACTTTAAAAATTTAATGTGGCCGCCATTTTGAAAATAAACGTCGGAAAAAAATATTTTTTTTGTTGATTTAGACATTTATTCTGTAAAGCTCCATACCAAATTTTTACTTGATACATTAATCCATTACGGAAATAGAAATGTTTAAGTGAAAAAAAAACAAAATGGCGGATAGCGGCTAAACGAAGTTGAATCGAAAAAATTTTACTGAACATTTTCGATTTATTTTGTTATGTAGAATATGGTTATGTATAGCCAGTTCCGGATTTTTGTGACACCCTGTATTGTTCAACTTTCAATAAATCACTTACATTACTAGCAAAAACTATTAAATAGTTTTTGTATTAAATTGAAGGTTTTGACATACACTAATGTCGTCAATATCTTTGTTTAGTTTAGATGTGTTGTTTCTAATGAGAAATTAATTTTAATTTTTGGCTCTCATAAGAGCCCATGTTCAAATATCAACGGCATTCCTTTTGTAAATCCACTAATAAAAATTAAGGACAAATTATTTAAATAGTTTTGATCTGAAATTGAAGCTCCTGTCCTACAGAGATTGGTACTTTTATTTTCAGAAAACATGTTTTTCTCAGTGAAAAATTACTTTTAATGTTTAACAAGTAAAAGAGATGCTCCTGTTTAACATTTTGATCAAATTTAGTTGAACTATATTCACCGGAAATTGGAATTATATATGTGTTAATGGACTGTGCAGGACTTGTCCTTCCAGGCTGATTATGAAATTTGTTTACTAAGTTTTCTGTAACTTTTTGCGTATGTGTGAAGTAATAGAATACATTTTAAAAATGGAAGGAAACGTCGTTCCTATCTTGTGTGATAAATTTTGTTTCCCCCAACCTACTTAGTAAAGTCAAATTTTACTCCTTGTAATGAAGGAGTATAGGGCTACTTTGTCTCCCGGATCAGAATCAGCTGACATCATTAATGCTGCAATCATTAATGCTGCAGCTATAAGGGAATCGGATCAGCTGATTGATATTTCGCTCTAGCTGCAATTAATGTTCCGAGTTTAGTTATTACGCATTACGCAACCAAAATGGAAAGCGATTGTGAATGTGAATACTTATCAATACTTGTGGCTTTTGGGGTGTGGGAAAAATGTTGTTTGTAAATTTATCGCCCTGGCCTACGGCGTCGGGCGCCAACAATTTCCCTTAGGGAACAAAGTTTCACTTTATTCCCTTAATACACAAATAACTATTGTTTCAAGCAGAAGCCCCCGTATTATTTTTTACATCAAAAAGATTTCACATAATTTAAACTTGAGATAATCAATAATATAAAACATAAGTGGGATCATAATACACCGTTACTGAAAAAGAATGTGATCATAATCTTTTTGGAAACTTAAATGCTATACAGCATTTGTAATAATCAATATATATAACTAGCTGGCCCAACAGACGTTGTCCTGTCCTAATGTTATTGAATTAGTTTTATTTCAAATACTCATTCATTTTCAAGATAAGCTTGTTCGCTTCACTCACTCGCTATGCTTACTTGAATATCGAAAAAAGAGTTTGAGTTGCCATTCAACTACTTTTTTTATTTCCAAAATGAGAGTTTCCATTCAAGTAGTTTTTTATTTCCATAATTAACATATGTTTATGCCTTTCAAGTATGTTTACAGCTGCTTGGTGTAACTAACTGAACTTAGATAAAATCAATGGGAACTTTGAAGGCCTGTGGGGCAGAGCTCTTAGGTCTGATTAAAAATTGTCTTTTATAAGGACCTTGTCCTGACATAAATGAACTCAACAAAAAAGAATTATTCAATTTGGTCCACTAATTCTCAAGTGATGACGTGACCAAGGGAAATAGGGATCCATTTTTATATATTAAGATGTATACAAAATGTTGGACCTTGAAACAATGACTGGTGGGTTCTAAGTGGGTCAAAGAGTTTGGGCCAAAGAGTTTTAATTACTAGCTTATATTTAACATTAGATACTACTTTTTCTTTCTTTTTAAAATAAGGCAATTTATTCTTCTTAAAAACAAATTGACTGATTTAAGCCTTATTGTTTTTTAAGTTCTGAATTTATAGGCTATGTATTTGAACAACAGTATCAAGCTACAATAACAATGGGAGGCCTGGGGGGCATAGCCCCCCCCTCCCTAGTAAGGTTAATGTGTTACATTAAAACCTCTGGATTAGAGATTAAAATCAAAACCAATTGACTGATTTAAAAATGTATTGTTCATCAAGTTCTATATTTATACGTATATATTTTTACAGAAATATTAAGCTACAATCGAATAACAATCCTGATGGGTCCTCCAGTGGGACCAAAGTGTAAATAACTACTTTTAAACCACGTGCCTTAAAATTGGGGACCTTTATTGTCGCCAACATATTATATTTTATCAAAATCTTCAGCTAATATTATTATGAGGGCCTAGATGATACAGCCCTCAGTGAGACTGAGGGGTGAGTAACTACTTCATGTGCACTTTGTCTGACTGACTGATTGACAGATTTAAGGCCTCATTGTTTGTCATGTTCTGGATTTGTATGTCATTGTCAAGCTTCAGCTATAATGGAGGGCCCATGAGGTATATTTTCAATTGAAACATTTTTGTTTGTATTTTTAACTGTGAGCTCAATCCTCACACGCGATGTAAGAGCGTACTCCTAGTGTATTCTCCTTAAGAAAATTGAGTATGCAGGTTTGCAGCATCAAGGACCACAACAATCTGGTTTTTATGCAAATACCACTTGTTGGATTACCACTAGATGAAGCAACATAACAAGTTTTACCAATTTATGTTCATAAACAAGTAATATATCACATGTTTCTTATTCTCCATAAGAATAACATTATAGCTGCTGAGTACGCAGGTTTGCTGCCATGGGGACCACACAAAATTAGTTTTGTATGCAAATATCAGTAAACCCCAACCATATGAAGCCACTTACCAAGTTTCATTAATATATGTTCATTAATAAGTGAGTTATAAAATGGTACTTATTCTCCATAAGATTAACATTGGACAACGTACTGTGTTTAGCACTTTCAATATCTCGGTAACCAATTGACATAGAGCGATGATCAAAATACAAAATTGTTTGCTTTTTAAGCTGAATTTAATGGTGTAAACCAAAATTTGGGTTTAAAAAAATTACATGTAAAAAGTAAAAAAAAAACACTTTTTTGGGTACAAAACCCCTCTTATAATTGTGCGATGTGTCTGGTTTTCGAACTCATGAAAATAGATGCTGCCTTACACGTTTATACAAAATTTCATAAAGATCGGACCATTTTTACGAAAGTTATGTTGCCTACGGACCCATATACATATATATATGAATTTGAACTAATGCTGAATTTGAACATCTGTGGGCCTCAAAACAAAAAGTTATCATGGTCCCAGGCCTAGGTCTTACCCAGTGGCAGATTTAGGGGGGGAGGCTATAGGGGCTGTAGCCCAGGGCGGTAAATTTACTGAAAAATTAATAAGTTGTTTACAAAAGAATGGTTGAAATGGGGAACATTTTGACGAAAGCGGATGACAATGACAGTGTGCCACCCTTTTAAAGGTAAAGGTAGTAATCAGAGACTAATGTATTACGCTTGCAGTCCCACATTGCAGTTCCTCAAAACAGTCATAATGCATTTTTCATTCATCCGTACTAGCAACAAGACGATTATGCTACAGAGAAAGGGCGGCAAGCCACGAACTACAGTTAATTCAACTTCTCCCCTCCGCTCATCAGGCACTGGGCCACTATGACTGTGTCCAACTCGTGGACTTCCAAGTTTAGCTGTACATTCGCATAGCATTAACATTTTTTTTACACAATATCAATAATGACTAAGGCACATGGCTGATAAATGTTGCAACAATCGAGTTTGAGATGACAATAACAAAATTTAGAGGCTACAAAGATATTGTTGATTCATTTTCAAACTAAAGGCAACAAAGAAAGTTATTTCAGCCAACTATATTTACCATCAAAGGCTACCACACATAATCGTTCATTCTGGAGTATATTTTTTTAACAAAACATCTGACCAAAGACGAATAAAGACTAACATAATTTGTGAAGAGAGGATTTGATTGGTTGTTGGGAGCATAGTTGACAGAGGGTCAAAATGGTGGTCAGCATGTAGGCTACAGTTTATTACTCCTGGCGAGACCACTATATATATATTTTGGGTGGGACGGTGTCAAAATCTCCATTTCATTAAATAAAAAACTGTGATATTCGAAATCTTTGAATTGATATTTTAGGCGAATCATGATGTTAAACTTAACTTTATAATCTTGAGACATATATTAAATGTAATTTTATAGTTTATCTCAAAGCAAAGTTATGTTTTGAGTTAAATGAAAACACCGTTATAATATGGCTTTGGAAATAGTGTTGAAAACAAGCCGCCTTGCACGTCGAATTTACCGTCCCACCAACAAGTTGACACCACAACAGGACAAAATACCAAATATGACGGCACGCTTTTTGAAGGTTATTTCTCAGAGAGTAGTGACTCCTGTAGGCATTATAGTTTAATGCATTGGATCTACAGCATCATGGTGGTGAAACTAGAAGAAGTGTTTGAAAATGCGTAGAGTTTTATGAAGATTAGGCCTACATCAGTTAATTTTATATTTTGACCGTCTAAAACATATAAAAAATTCTTTGCATAAAAGTATAAATTACAAAATGGCTGAAAAACTGTATTGAAAAGCACTAATTCAGGATTAAAATAGTCAGAATTTTGATGCTAATGATCCGAGGTCCGAATTACGAATTTTAAAGTTACAGTGTCATAATATCTTATTTATATGTTATTTATTATTATTGTCAGTAGTCAACCTTTGCTGAAGGATTTTCTTGTTATTAAAAGTAGCACTGCTTCACTCCTTTTAACACCAACATTTGTCTCTAGGGTTGATTGTCATTGAGTATATTGAATATTGAACTGTGTTTATGTGAATCAAGTCAATTATACTGTACATTATTTTACTGTATTTTTCAACTAGGAAATAACAGAAATTTCTTAAATTTATTAATTCAGTAAATTCGTAACTTCTTTAGATACTGTCACAAAATAACCAAACAAGATATATAACATGTGGGTAAACCTGGGCGGCTAAAAGGACTAAGATTATTGAGGGGGGGCAGATTTCCTAATAGCCCTTAGGCGGCAATTGCTTAAATCCGCCACTGGTCTTACCATGCCACCTACGGTAATAGCTTCTTCCCTATAGGGGAAATTCGCTAAAAAAGAGTATTTAGCGAGTATCGAATTCATATGAGCAGTTATAGTTCATTCAAATACAATATTTTGTTTTGAAAATTTTCCCCAAAAGAGTAAGAGTAATTTTTCAAAAATGTTCACCAAACAGGAAATTTTACGTGGAAAGGGGACAGTTTTAAAATGAGTCTGAAGTCATTGTCGGGTCATTCGACCCTGCGCTGAAGAGGCTACAGTCATGTTCGCCATAGTTATAAAAACGACCTTAAGGAATTTGTTGAGTGTGCATGTTTGCTGCAACAGGGGTATTATTTCTTTAATCGTATGGCTTGAAGGGAGATCTCTACTACAAAGTAGTTCTCCTCGCCTCAGAGACCAATTTTGTTTTCTAGATAGTGGAACTGCAGCTTAAGGTATATTTAAAAATAACCATACTGTGGCATTATCACATACCTTGGTGATTGGTAGGGATTGGACCTGAGACCTTGTGACCTTTAACTCACAGTTGTATTTACTTCTCATCTTAAATTGAGCCGTTTGTTGCAGTCAAGTAGTGATGACCTCGTAGAAACCCTTGCCAGGCCTGATGAAGCCGATCCACAAGCTCTGTTGAACTATGTTTTGTTTGTTTCTGGAAAAATCAAACACAATCTAAGGGCTGTTGCAAACTATTCTCAAGAGAAGGCCCAGTTGTTTTCCAAGGTATTATTATTTATTTGTTCTTAAATTATAGAAGCAAAATAAATTATCGTTAGTGTATAGAGCCTTAGTGTCACTTAGAAACACCCTGAGTTATTATTATTCCTAGTTTTACCTAACGTGCTTAGTATACATAGATTAAGCAATTTGTAGATAAGCATCTGTGATGAAAAAGTGAAGCCTATATGGTAGCTGTCATTTCCCCTCTATTCAAAAATATCTTTTCATGTTGCCAAAAATACATAAACATGTATTAACCCATTGGCTTAGAATGACGTGCTGGTGCCGTCCCTAACTTTTTGTTTTTAAACCTATAAGAATAAGAAACTTTATTACCATTGATCACATAGGCACAGTGAAATAGGCAAAGTCAACAAAATGCAAAACAATGCAGATAAGATCTTACAAAACTAGCTTAACAATACTTACAATGCTAAGATCAGCTTATACACAGATCAAATAAATGAACAATCAATTTTGATTATCAAAAATTGCATTCACACTATCGACAGGTACATCTAAAAATTCATGAATTGTATAAAAAGGATTCTCTAAAAGCCAATTATTTACAGAGTTCTTAAATTTTGAAAATGTGATATCTTTTGCTGAATTAGGCAATTTGTTAAAAAATGTAATGGAATTTATTTCGAGAGAGTTACCTGTTAAAGCAATTCGGTGCTGTGGGACATCTAATTTTTGCCTGTGTCTGGTGTTGTGACTATGTATATTTTGCCTGGATGTATATTGATTGATGTTGGTTTTTGTATGTAAAAGAACAAAAAAAATGTAAAGATTGACTATTGTGAAAATTTTTAGCTCTTTGAACAGGGGTTTGCAGTGTTGATTGTGGCTGGCCCCAGCAATGGATCTTATAACCTTTTTCTGAATTAAAAGTAACTTCTGGATATGAGGTGAGTGTCCCCAGAATATAAGACCATAGGCAATGTGCGACTGAAAAAAGCCCAAAATATATTGTTCTCAAAAAGTTATTTTCCAGACAGTCTTTAAGTTCCAAAAAAGATAGGATCCCCTACTGACTTTCCTACAGACACCTTCTACATGAACATCCCATTTAAGCTTGCTGTCAATCTGGAAACCCAGCAATTTAACAGATTTTATTTCACTTTCATACACCAGACTCAAAAGAATGTGCTGAGTTTTTCTTGATTACACAACAATCTGTTTGTAAAAAACCAATTGAGGGCTATGTGCTGAGCTACTTCCATATTCTCCTTTAACTTATCAATGTCACAAGACTACAGGTGGCACCCTTGGCTCTCACTTGTCTGTGGGGGACCTGCTTATGATAGTTTGACCAGAGCTACAGCTTAACTGTATGTTTCAGCTTCACAAGACTACAGGTGGCGCCCTTGGCCTGCGCTTGTCCGTGGAGGATCTGCTTATGACAGTTTGACCAGAGCTGCAGCTTGTTAACTGTATGTTTCAGCTTCACAAGACTACAGGTGGCGCCCTTGGCCTGCGCTTGTCCGTGGGGGATCTGCTTATGACAGTTTGACCAGAGCTGCAGCTTGTTAACTGTATGTTTCAGCTTCACAAGACTACAGGTGGCGCCCTTGGCTCTCACTTGTCTGTGGGGGATCTGCTTATGACAGTTTGACCAGAGCTGCAGCTTGTTAACTGTATGTTTCAGCTTCACAAGACTACAGGTGGCGCCCTTGGCCTGCGCTTGTCCGGGGGGGATCTGCTTATGACAGTTTGACCAGAGCTGCAGCTTGTTAACTGTATGTTTCAGCTTCACAAGACTACAGGTGGCGCCCTTGGCTCTCACTTGTCTGTGGGGGATCTGCTTATGATAGTTTGACCAGAGCTGCAGCTTGTTAACTGTATGTTTCAGCTTCACAACCCTTGGCTCGCACTTGTGTGTGGGGGATCTGCTTATGACAGTTTGACCAGAGCTGCAGCTTGTTAACTGTATGTTTCAGCTTCACAACCCTTGGCTTGCACTTGTGTGTGGGGGATCTGCTTATGACAGTTTGACCAGAACTGCAGCTTGTTAACTGTATGTTTAAGCTTCACAAGACTAAAGGGTCGCGCCCTTGGCCTACCCTTGTCCATGGGGGACCTGCTTATGATAGTTTGACCAGAGCTGCAGCTTGTTAACTGTATGTTTCAGCTTCACAAGACTACAGGTGGCGCCCTTGGCTCTCACTTGTCTGTGGGGGATCTGCTTATGATAGTTTGACCAGAGCTGCAGCTTGTTAACTGTATGTTTCAGCTTCACAAGACTAAAGGGTCGCGCCCTTAGCTCTCACATGTCTGTGGGGGACCTGCTTATGACAGTTTGACCAGAGCTGCAGCTTGTTAACTGTATGTTTCAGCTTCACAAGACTATAGGTGGCGCCCTTGGCCTGCGATTGTCCGTGGGGGATCTGCTTATGACAGTTTGACCAGAGCTGCAGTTTGTTAACTGTATGTTTCAGCTTCACAACCCTTGGCTCGCACTTGTGTGTGGGGGATCTGCTTATGACAGTTTGACCAGAGCTGCAGCTTGTTAACTGTATGTTTCAGCTTCACAACCCTTGGCTTGCACTTGTGTGTGGGGGATCTGCTTATGACAGTTTGACCAGAACTGCAGCTTGTTAACTGTATGTTTAAGCTTCACAAGACTAAAGGGTCGCGCCCTTGGCCTACCCTTGTCCATGGGGGACCTGCTTATGATAGTTTGACCAGAGCTGCAGCTTGTTAACTGTATGTTTCAGCTTCACAAGACTACAGGTGGCGCCCTTGGCTCTCACTTGTCTGTGGGGGATCTGCTTATGATAGTTTGACCAGAGCTGCAGCTTGTTAACTGTATGTTTCAGCTTCACAAGACTAAAGGGTCGCGCCCTTAGCTCTCACATGTCTGTGGGGGACCTGCTTATGACAGTTTGACCAGAGCTGCAGCTTGTTAACTGTATGTTTCAGCTTCACAAGACTATAGGTGGCGCCCTTGGCCTGCGATTGTCCGTGGGGGATCTGCTTATGACAGTTTGACCAGAGCTGCAGTTTGTTAACTGTATGTTTCAGCTTCACAAGACTACAAGTGGCGCCCTTGGCTCTCACTTGTCTGTGGGGGATCTGCTTATGACAGTTTGACCAGAGCTGCAGTTTGTTAACTGATTGTTTCAGCTTCACAAGACTACAAGTGGCGCCCTTGGCTCTCACTTGTCTGTGGGGGATCTGCTTATGACAGTTTGACCAGAGCTGCAGCTTGTTAACTGTATGTTTCAGCTTCACAAGACTACAGGTGGCGCCCTTGGCCTGCGCTTGTCCGTGGGGGATCTGCTTATGACAGTTTGACCAGAGCTGCAGCTTGTTAACTGTATGTTTCAGCTTCACAAGACTACAGGTGGCGCCCTTGGCCTGCGATTGTCCGTGGGGGATCTGTTTATGACAGTTTGACCAGAGCTGCAGCTTGTTAACTGTATGTTTCAGCTTCACAAGACTACATGTGGCGCCCTTGGCTCTCACTTGTCCGTGAGGGACCTGCTTATGAAGTTTGACCAGAGCTGCAGCTTGTTAACTGTATTTTTCAGCTACACAAGACTAAAGGGTCCCCCCCTTGGCTCTCACTTGTCTGTGAGGGACCAGCTTATGACAGTTTGACCAGAGCTGCAGCTTGTTAACTGTATGTTTCAGCTACACAAGACTAAAGGGTCCCGCCCTTGGCTCTCACTTGTCTGTGAGGGACCTGCTTATGACAGTTTGACCTGAGCTGCAGCTTGTTTACTGTATGTTTCAGCTTCACAAGACTAAAGGGTCCCGCCCTTGGCTCTCACTTGTCTGTGAGGGACCAGCTTATGAAGTTTGACCAGAGCTGCAGCTTGTTAACTGTATGTTTCAGCTACACAAGACTAAAGGGTCCCGCCCTTGGCTCTCACTTGTCTGTGAGGGACCAGCTTATGACAGTTTGACCAGAGCTGCAGCTTGTTAACTGTATGTTTCAGCTACACAAGACTACAGGTGGCGCCCTTGGCCTGCGCTTGTCCGTGGGGGACCTGCTTATGACAGTTTGACCAGAGCTGCAGCTTGTTAACTGTATGTTTCAGCTTCACAAGACTACAGGTGGCACCCTTGGCTCTCGCTTGTCTGTGGGGGACCTGATTATGACAGGTTGACCAGAGCTGCAGCTTGTTAACTGTATGTTTCAGCTTCACAAGACTACAGGTGGCGCCCTTGGCCTGCGCTTGTCTGTGGGGGTCCTGCTTATGACAGGTTGAGCAGAGCTGCAGCTTGTTAACTGTATGTTTAAGCTTCACAAGACTAAAGGGTCGCGCCCTTGGCCTACCCTTGTCCATGGGGGACCTGCTTATGATAGTTTGACCAGAGCTGCAGCTTGTTAACTGTATGTTTCAGCTTCACAAGACTACAGGTGGCGCCCTTGGCTCTCACTTGTCTGTGGGGGATCTGCTTATGATAGTTTGACCAGAGCTGCAGCTTGTTAACTGTATGTTTCAGCTTCACAAGACTAAAGGGTCGCGCCCTTAGCTCTCACATGTCTGTGGGGGACCTGCTTATGACAGTTTGACCAGAGCTGCAGCTTGTTAACTGTATGTTTCAGCTTCACAAGACTATAGGTGGCGCCCTTGGCCTGCGATTGTCCGTGGGGGATCTGCTTATGACAGTTTGACCAGAGCTGCAGTTTGTTAACTGTATGTTTCAGCTTCACAACCCTTGGCTCGCACTTGTGTGTGGGGGATCTGCTTATGACAGTTTGACCAGAGCTGCAGCTTGTTAACTGTATGTTTCAGCTTCACAACCCTTGGCTTGCACTTGTGTGTGGGGGATCTGCTTATGACAGTTTGACCAGAACTGCAGCTTGTTAACTGTATGTTTAAGCTTCACAAGACTAAAGGGTCGCGCCCTTGGCCTACCCTTGTCCATGGGGGACCTGCTTATGATAGTTTGACCAGAGCTGCAGCTTGTTAACTGTATGTTTCAGCTTCACAAGACTACAGGTGGCGCCCTTGGCTCTCACTTGTCTGTGGGGGATCTGCTTATGATAGTTTGACCAGAGCTGCAGCTTGTTAACTGTATGTTTCAGCTTCACAAGACTAAAGGGTCGCGCCCTTAGCTCTCACATGTCTGTGGGGGACCTGCTTATGACAGTTTGACCAGAGCTGCAGCTTGTTAACTGTATGTTTCAGCTTCACAAGACTATAGGTGGCGCCCTTGGCCTGCGATTGTCCGTGGGGGATCTGCTTATGACAGTTTGACCAGAGCTGCAGTTTGTTAACTGTATGTTTCAGCTTCACAAGACTACAAGTGGCGCCCTTGGCTCTCACTTGTCTGTGGGGGATCTGCTTATGACAGTTTGACCAGAGCTGCAGTTTGTTAACTGATTGTTTCAGCTTCACAAGACTACAAGTGGCGCCCTTGGCTCTCACTTGTCTGTGGGGGATCTGCTTATGACAGTTTGACCAGAGCTGCAGCTTGTTAACTGTATGTTTCAGCTTCACAAGACTACAGGTGGCGCCCTTGGCCTGCGCTTGTCCGTGGGGGATCTGCTTATGACAGTTTGACCAGAGCTGCAGCTTGTTAACTGTATGTTTCAGCTTCACAAGACTACAGGTGGCGCCCTTGGCCTGCGATTGTCCGTGGGGGATCTGTTTATGACAGTTTGACCAGAGCTGCAGCTTGTTAACTGTATGTTTCAGCTTCACAAGACTACATGTGGCGCCCTTGGCTCTCACTTGTCCGTGAGGGACCTGCTTATGAAGTTTGACCAGAGCTGCAGCTTGTTAACTGTATTTTTCAGCTACACAAGACTAAAGGGTCCCCCCCTTGGCTCTCACTTGTCTGTGAGGGACCAGCTTATGACAGTTTGACCAGAGCTGCAGCTTGTTAACTGTATGTTACAGCTACACAAGACTAAAGGGTCCCGCCCTTGGCTCTCACTTGTCTGTGAGGGACCTGCTTATGACAGTTTGACCTGAGCTGCAGCTTGTTTACTGTATGTTTCAGCTTCACAAGACCAAAGGGTCCCGCCCTTGGCTCTCACTTGTCTGTGAGGGACCAGCTTATGAAGTTTGACCAGAGCTGCAGCTTGTTAACTGTATGTTTCAGCTACACAAGACTAAAGGGTCCCGCCCTTGGCTCTCACTTGTCTGTGAGGGACCAGCTTATGACAGTTTGACCAGAGCTGCAGCTTGTTAACTGTATGTTTCAGCTACACAAGACTACAGGTGGCGCCCTTGGCCTGCGCTTGTCCGTGGGGGACCTGCTTATGACAGTTTGACCAGAGCTGCAGCTTGTTAACTGTATGTTTCAGCTTCACAAGACTACAGGTGGCACCCTTGGCTCTCACTTGTCTGTGGGGGACCTGATTATGACAGGTTGACCAGAGCTGCAGCTTGTTAACTGTATGTTTCAGCTTCACAAGACTACAGGTGGCGCCCTTGGCCTGCGCTTGTCTGTGGGGGTCCTGCTTATGACAGGTTGAGCAGAGCTGCAGCTTGTTAACTGTATGTTTAAGCTTCACAAGACTAAAGGGTCGCGCCCTTGGCCTACCCTTGTCCATGGGGGACCTGCTTATGATAGTTTGACCAGAGCTGCAGCTTGTTAACTGTATGTTTCAGCTTCACAAGACTACAGGTGGCGCCCTTGGCTCTCACTTGTCTGTGGGGGATCTGCTTATGATAGTTTGACCAGAGCTGCAGCTTGTTAACTGTATGTTTCAGCTTCACAAGACTAAAGGGTCGCGCCCTTAGCTCTCACATGTCTGTGGGGGACCTGCTTATGACAGTTTGACCAGAGCTGCAGCTTGTTAACTGTATGTTTCAGCTTCACAAGACTATAGGTGGCGCCCTTGGCCTGCGATTGTCCGTGGGGGATCTGTTTATGACAGTTTGACCAGAGCTGCAGCTTGTTAACTGTATGTTTCAGCTTCACAAGACTACATGTGGCGCCCTTGGCTCTCACTTGTCCGTGAGGGACCTGCTTATGAAGTTTGACCAGAGCTGCAGCTTGTTAACTGTATTTTTCAGCTACACAAGACTAAAGGGTCCCGCCCTTGGCTCTCACTTGTCTGTGAGGGACCAGCTTCTGACAGTTTGCCCAGAGCTGCAGCTTGTTAACTGTATGTTTCAGCTACACAAGACTAAAGGGTCCCGCCCTTGGCTCTCACTTGTCTGTGAGGGACCTGCTTATGACAGTTTGACCTGAGCTGCAGCTTGTTTACTGTATGTTTCAGCTTCACAAGACTAAAGGGTCCCGCCCTTGGCTCTCACTTGTCTGTGAGGGACCAGCTTATGAAGTTTGACCAGAGCTGCAGCTTGTTAACTGTATGTTTCAGCTACACAAGACTAAAGGGTCCCGCCCTTGGCTCTCACTTGTCTGTGAGGGACCAGCTTATGACAGTTTGACCAGAGCTGCAGCTTGTTAACTGTATGTTTCAGCTACACAAGACTAAACGGTCCCGCCCTTGGCTCTCACTTGTCTGTGAGGGACCAGCTTATGAAGTTTGACCAGAGCTGCAGCTTGTTAACTGTATGTTTCAGCTTCACAAGACTACAGGTGGCGCCCTTGGCCTGCGCTTGTCCGTGGGGGACCTGCTTATGACAGTTTGACCAGAGCTGCAGCTTGTTAACTGTATGTTTCAGCTTCACAAGACTACAGGTGTCACCCTTGGCTCTCACTTGTCTGTGGGGGACCTGATTATGACAGGTTGACCAGAGCTGCAGCTTGTTAACTGTATGTTTCAGCTTCACAAGACTACAGGTGGCGCCCTTGGCCTGCGCTTGTCTGTGGGGGTCCTGCTTATGACAGGTTGAGCAGAGCTGCAGCTTGTTAACTGTATGTTTCAGCTTCACAAGACTATAGGTGGTGCCCTTGGCCTGCGCTTGTCCGTGGGGGACCTGCTTATGATAGTTTGACCAGAGCTGCAGCTTGGTAACTGTATGTTTCAGCTTCACAAGACTACAGGTGGCACCCTTGGTTCGCACTTGTCTGTGGGGGACCTGTATATGACAGTTTGACCAGAGCTACAGCTTGTTAACTGTATGTTTCAGCTTCACAAGACTACAGGTGGCACCCTTGGCTCGCACTTGTGTGTGGGGGACCTGCTTATGACAGTTTGACCAGAGCTGCAGCTTGTTAACTGTATGTTTCAGCTTCACAAGACTACAGGTGGCACCCTTGGATCGCACTTGTCTGTGGGGGACCTGCTTCTGACAGTTTGACCAGAGCTGCAGCTTGGTAACTGTATGTTTCAGCTTCACAAGACTACAGGTGGCACCCTTGGCTCGCACTTGTCTGTGGGGGACCTGCTTATGACAGTTTGACCAGAGCTGCAGCTTGGTAACTGTATGTTTCAGCTTCACAAGACTACAGGTGGCACCCTTGGCTCGCACTTGTCTGTGGGGGACCTGCTTATGACAGTTTGACCAGAGCTGCAGCTTGTTAACTGTATGTTTTAGCTTCACAAGACTACAGGTGGCACCCTTGGCTCGCACTTGTATGTGGGGGACCTGCTTATGACAGTTTGACCAGAGCTGCAGCTTGTTAACTGTATGTTTCAGCTTCACAAGACTAAAGGGTCGCGCCCTTGGCCTGTGCTTCTCCGTGGGGGACCTGCTTATGACAGTTTGACCAGAGCTGCAGCTTGTTAACTGTATGTTTCAGCTTCACAAGACTACAGGTGGCACCCTTGGCTCGCACTTGTCTGTGGGGGACCTGCTTATGACAGTTTGACCAGAGCTGCAGCTTGTTAACTGTATGTTTCAGCTTCACAAGACTACAGGTGGAGCCCTTGGCTCGCACTTGTTTGTGGGGGACCTGCTTATGATAGTTTGACCAGAGCTGCAGCTTGTTAACTGTAGTTTCAGCTTCACAAGACTACAGGTGGAGCCCTTGGCTCGCACTTGTCTGTGGGGGACCTGCTTATGACAGTTTGACCAGAGCTGCAGCTTGTTAACTGTATGTTTAAGCTTCACAAGACTACAGGTGGCACCCTTGGCTCGCACTTGTCTGTGGGGGACCTGCTTATGACAGTTTGACCGGAGCTGCAGCTTGTTAACTGTATGTTTCAGCTTCACAAGACTACAGGTGGAGCCCTTGGCTCGCACTTGTCTGTGGGGGACCTGCTTATGACAGTTTGACCAGAGCTGCAGCTTGTTAACTGTATGTTTCAGCTTCACAAGACTACAGGTGGAGCCCTTGGCTCGCACTTGTCTGTGGGGGACCTTCTTATGACAGTTTGACCAGAGCTGCAGCTTGTTAACTGTATGTTTAAGCTTCACAAGACTACAGGTGGCGCCCTTGGCCTGCGCTTGTCCGTGGGGGACCTGCTTATGACAGTTTGACCACAGCTGCAGTTTGTTAACTGTATGTTTCAGCTTCACAAGACTACAGGTGGCACCCTTGGCTCGCACTAGTCTGTGGGGGACCTGCTTATGATGGTTTGACCAGAACTGCAGCTTGTTAACTGTATGTTTCAGCTTCACAAGACTAAAGGGTCGCGCCCTTGGCCTACCCTTGTCCATGGGGGACCTGCTTATGATAGTTTGACCAGAGCTGCAGCTTGTTAACTGTATGTTTCAGCTTCACAAGACTACAGGTGGTGCCCTTGGCTCCCACTTGTCTGTGGGGGACCTGCTTATGACAGTTTGACCAGAGCTGCAGCTTGTTAACTGTATGTTTCAGCTTCACAAGACTACAGGTGGCGCCCTTAGCTCTCACTTGTCTGTGGGGGACCTGCTTATGACAGTTTGACCAGAGCTGCAGCTTGTTAACTGTATGTTTCAGCTTCACAAGACTACAGGTGGCGCCCTTGGCTCTCACTTGTCTGTGGGGGACCTGCTTATGACAGTTTGACCAGAGCTGCAGCTTGTTAACCGTATGTTTCAGCTTCACAAGACTACAGGTGGCGCCCTTGGCTCGCACTTGTCTGTGGGGGACCTGCTTATGACAGTTCGACCAGAGCTGCAGTTTGAGTTCCTTTCCAAGTGTCAACATTGCATTCCTCTCCTTCAGGCTTATTCCAAATGGCACCGGAAAAGGCACATCTTCTGGGAGTGGATGGTAATATTTTGAAATTGTTTAAAAACAATTATTTTAAGACCTAAATATTTTGTCTCGTAATGTGAGTTCAATCTTATGATTAATACGATATAAATTATTGTTATCGTTAAGTTGTATTTGATTTACTTCAATTTTATTGTAACATATATCATATAGTTATTGTAAGAGAGAGATTTATAGGCCTATTTATGTAACTTTAAACCAATGAAATGAAATAAATCAATACATTTCTAATACCTTTATATAGAATATAAACGACAGTAGCCTGTACATAAAATTTTGTAGTAGGCTAAATTGTTGATTTAGAAAAGTTGACCAAAATCTCTTCAGTGGAGGCATTACAGAGTCTTTTGCTACACACCTACATTGGTTTTTAATTGGGAACCCCTCCCCATCGATATAAATACTACTGGATCGCGCGCTGCCCGCAAGGCCAGTGTACAGCTATCCGAGCGCACACAGCTACGTGTTGGGGTTGCATCCAGGGAGAATCGCAGGCGCGAGGGGGCAAAAGCGCGATCCCGCGTTGTAGCTCTGTATGTTTTCGCGGCATACAGGCGGGCGTCGCGCGGCAAAGCTTGGTAAAAACAGATGTTTATCAGCTGATCATTCCCTCCCTCTCAAGCACAGGTGACTTTGGGCGGGATATTGTCTCACTCGACCTTGATCTAGCGTCTAATTTGCTTCGCGTAATTGTTGCCGTTCCGCCGTTGCTGTTGTTTGGGTTGATTAGTGGTTGTTATTTAGTTTTTAGTTTTTAATCGTGGATTTATTGTTGTAGTATTTTTCAGTTATCATAATTTTAGAATTTTCGCTGATTTGCTTATTTAATGGTAAGTAGTTGTGCCGCTTACAACTGCACAACAAGATATATGAAAGAGAGCGACATATCTTTTCATAGGTAAGAAAGTTATTAGGCTACATTACATTTGTACAAGAACGTGTATTGCACGTTTCTAAAAGTATTTAACTGTAATTTTCGACCTCATTTTAAATAGTTAAATACATGTTGTATCATTAAATAGACAATAAGTTGATTTTACTTCAATGATTCCTTCTGAATTGATTCTGAAGTATTTATTTTGTTTTAATGACGAGTTGACGAGTAATCCCAAAAACCGATTTCTAGATATATCCTAGCATTCCAAATAGATTGGAAAAATGCGTAGGTAGGCCTATGATTTGGAATTACGCAAAAAACACATCTGATACAAGTACGTTAAAAATAACATGTGAAGACCATAAAGTAGAATGTGTTTAAGGACCATAAAACTAATGATGAGTTTAAGGGAGATAATAAACTATTTTTAGTTAAGTTTATTTGTAAAGTATTTTTTAAGATAATAGGTTATCATTTGGCAACAAAAAAGACAAGTGAAACTGTAAAGAAAGGTAACTTAGGTATGAGACAAAAATTAACTAAGGTCATTTTGTTTAACAATCTGTGAATGTTTTCATTAATTAAGAATGGTTCTTATATAAGTAAATAAACTTGTGTGAAAATGTTTTGTCATTTTTATTTTATCATCCTAACAATACAAAATAATGAATACCCTTATTAAAACGTTTGTAGATATATCAATGCCAAAACAAAGTAGAGTCAGTGAATGGAAAATAATTGTACTAAAATGTATTATTTTGTGTCCTTTTAAAAGTCCAAGCAGAATACGTCACAAAGTACAATAATATTCAATTACAAATCGTTTGTTTGGGGGCGGTGTAGCAACAGGGTTACAGCGCGACGAGACTCTTTTGCCCCCCCGCGCCTGCAATCCTCAGAACGCAACCGCCGGCTGCCGGCTCGGGTAGCTGAGCGGAGCTGCCGATCCAGTAGTATTTATATCGATGCCCCTCCCTCCCCAGGGTAAGGTGGTAACATACTCCGAATATTCTCTATTAGTCATTATTAGCTAATCTATATCCCAAGTTTTAATTAAATTGATTAGTAAAAAATTTGAAAACTGAAAGTTATTGTGTCTAACTGTAATTTTAAACTGTTTTTATCCATTGAAATTTCTTAATAATTGTTATACTCTCAACAATGTTTGTTCCCTATATTTATGTCATATTAAAATGTTTGGTCTGATAAAATATTGTATTACAGATGTCAGTGATAGAAGAGGAGTTTAAGATAAAGTCAATGCAACATTCTGTAGATGAGATAACCCATTTGCATGCATTTTTGAGAAGCCTCAAAAGTGAAGTCCAGAAAGCTCCGATGAATGAAGTTGAAAAATCATTTGAAGACAGTAACTTACCGGTAACCACAAGAAGGATGTGCCTTGGAGAAAATGGTGAAATTCTGGACTCTGTGATTGAAAATATGAATTTACAAATTAACAACCTAAAAATGGATAATGAAAAGATAGTCAACAAAATAAAAATTAACTTATTTAAAACTGGTAATCAATGTGGTGTAATAAATTCAATCCTACAAACATTCTGTGATATAAAAAAATTGAAGACTGAGGTTTTGAAGAGACCAGGTGGTGTTGAACTACCTTTGGTTGATAACTTAAAAATCCACTCAACAAATTAAGGTAATCGTTTTCCTTTTAATGAGTATCTACTCTTGAATGTCAAGATCTGCTGTCATCAAAGGAGAAACTCCCAAGAACAATATTTACTTTTTTAAGAGCTGTACAATACACTGAATTAATGTTTAAACATCTGAGAAAAGAATAGTTGTACCTCTTGCCTGGAAAGCAGAGTTTTCATTTTTTGAATTCCCGGCATTTCTGGAAGAAAACGCCTGTATTCCACTTTACCCTGTGGTTGGGTCCTTCCAACAGTTCACTGTAGGTATCCGAAGAGTAGGCTGTATAAAAAAAGGATCATTATCAGGTCTACATCGGTGGTGTGAAAACCTTTTTATCTGCCATGCCAGATTAGCTTCTATAAATAACAAATGCACATATTAATAGCCAGTACGCATACAATTGAAATATGTAACTAATATTTTAAATAATATATTATTTTTTAACTTTTTTTTTTTTTTATTAAAAAATCCAGTTTTAAAGTTGCCTTTAAGAAATATAACAGATATCCTACATACAGTATTTTGAAGGCATTGGTGTTTTAGCAGTTCCGACAGTTATCTGTTAAATTTATTTGAGTTCATATGTATAAACACTGACACTTTGTTTGAAAGAACTACAAAGAGTCATAATACCTATTTTGCAATTAATGTAGGAATAGTTGTACCACAGTCAAATCTTGTTCTTAAACAAACTCTGTTAATATTGCACAAATAGTGTAGGAATAGTTGTACCACAACCAAATCTTGTTCTTAAACAAACTCTGTTAATATTGCACAAATAGTCTATCGCAATATGTGTCAGAGATAAAACAATGTTAATCTTTTAAATTCATTCTCTCTCTCAACTTTTAAAAACTGAGTCGAAGAGTGGCTTGTTTCATTTGGCGCTGATGAAACCAAGGCTGTCATCACTCTGACAATAGACAATCTTTATTTGATACATATTATTTGGTTACAGTCATGGCAACAAATTTGGTGTCTTGTCACAAAAATTCCTTTGCTGCAAAAACAAAACAAAGAAAAGTCAATATATCCTTAGACTACAGTAGCAAAAATAACACAGCAGGCAAAGTCCCAAAAATCTCAAAACAGTCTCTTACAATTGCACAGAGTAAAAAGAATTCTGAATTAGGAATTTTTTCAATTTTGTTTTTAAATTTAGAAAAGCTCTTCTGACTGGATATGTTTGAAGGCAATTTATTAAAACATCTTATACCAGAGTATAGGACTTTTTTCGAAGGCTGCAGTTCTGTGCTTTGGAAAGAAAAGTTTTCCTCCTTGCCTACTGTCCGCGCAGAAATTATGGATACTCAAGTTTACGGTATCACACCTCCGAAACGGCCAGTTTGATTTTAACGAGATACCTATAAAATGAACGGAAATATTGTCAAATTTTATATTACGGAGTTTCAAATCTTTACATAACTTTTTATAATTTATAAAACAAAAGAAGTGGTAAATATCGGTGTTTTTTTACAATGTTTGAGTAAAACTCAAGTTTAGACGATTGTTACAAAATATCTAGAAATTGTATCAGCTTCAAATTTTTATGGCGTATATGAGGGTTATTTACAAACACCTTTGTCAAGTTTCATAATGTTAACATTATTATTATTTTTTCTTGTACATTTTGTTAACCTTTGTTAACCCATTGAGGTAGTAATTTTATTCTATTTGCAGTAGCCTATAACAGGAATTGATTGGTGCTGCACTCTAGTAGGAAAACATGTAACTAATGACCGCGGGCGTCTACGGTTCTATCCGCTAGGGGCACGGACTGACTGAAAAAACCTTAATATCGCCGCCAGGCCTTTGGGCGTGTTAGCTGAGTTGGCTACGTCGTGGAAACACCTTGGCCAGGTGGTGATACGATGTTCGTGAGTTCGATTCCCGCACACGACCAAAACTGACCAGTCGTGGAACTCTCAATGAGTTAACCGGTCTGTGGCAACGTTGGTGGGAGGGCCCAAGTAAAACAAACAGTGACAGTCTTGCTTGGAAGTTGACGGGATCGGTTAATTCTTTGAGACTTGCACATGGTCAACACTGATTTTGCTAATTTTTACTTATGTCTGCTGTGTGTGTGCCAATGCGACTCTCTAAACTGAAAGAAAACAATATTTTAATTAAAATACGCCATTAATCCATTTAAAAACACCAATTTTATACTCCAATTCACAGGTTAATAAAATTACAAGTAAGGAACGAGACCAGCTCGTATGTCTACGCCAATGGGTTAACTTTGTTATCTTGCACTTAAAATTACCGTTCAAAGCAATGTTTTAACTATCATTTGATTGTATGAACGAAACACATATTGTCTAAAGAGTGTAATGTAATAGAGATTTGTAATGAGTTTACATTTGTTAAACGTTTTTATTCCTGCGCGAGGGAGCTTGTAAGTGGGAAACGCGCGGGGGAAGGCTCACTTTCTCCCTCTCTAGGAGTGCGATGTTGCCGGAATAGGGACACATAGGGGATAAAGACAGGGTTTTTGTTTGCGGGCGTACAAGGGAAACGTAGTCACCAACCGGTTCTATAGCATTCCGTCAACATCACACTCCTCGAGAGGGAGATAGTGAGCCTTCCCCCGCGTGTTTCCCGCTTTCAAGCTCCCTCGTGCAGGAATAAAAACGTTTAACAAATATAAACTCAACACAAATCTCTATTACAGTATACTCTTTACACATCATCATAACTGATAGTAAAAGCATTGCTTTGAATGGGAATTTAAAGCGCAAGATAACAAAGTTAACAAAGGTTTACAAAATTTACAAGAACATAAAAAGTAATGATGTTAAAATTATGAATCATAACAAAAGTGTTTGTAAATAACCCTTATATATGCTATACAAATTTGAAGCTGATAAGTTTACTAGATATTTTGTAATAGTTGTCTAAATTTGAGATTTAATCAAACATAGTAAAAAACACCGATATTTTCCACTTTTTTCGTTATAGAAATTATAAAAAGCGATGTAAAGATTTGAAACTCCGTGATATAAAATTTGACAATATTTCCGTTCATTTGATAAGTCTCTCGTTAAAATCGAACTGGCCGTTTCGAAGGTGTGATACCGTAAACTCGAGTATCCATAATTTCTGCACGGACAGTAGTGTGATGATTGTGGTTTTAACGCTCTTATTGCAAAGGTACCGGAAGTTATCCGCCTCAATAGATGATAAATAAGATTGTTCCATGAAAATAAGTGGTCAACAAAGATTCCGAAAAATGACACATGTGGAGAAGACTGCAGGTTGACAGACAAACCTTTGAACTGATTGGTAGGTAGGTGAAAATTTACTAAAGTGGTTTTATTGAAATTTAAATGTAGGCCATTGTCCTTAAACCAGTTGTTAAAACATCCATTATGGTTTAAACCTTATTATTCAGATCTGTGGAGTGTTGATCAGAAATCAAAATAGAAACGTCATCAGCGAACTTAGTGACATTTGTTTCCAGTCCTGGGGATTGAAGGTCATTAATATAGACCAGGAAAAGTATTGGAGAGAATATATACCTTGAAGAGTGGCTTGTTGTTGGCCCCTGGGCAAATTACAGTATGGGCCCCCCTTGTTGCGTCCAGATCCAAGTTGGTAACCTCTTTTTTTTGGACAAAAGGTTTGCCCAGGGCCCACACCTGATGGGCCCAAATCTAGGCTTCTGGCCCCTTGCCCCCTGTTGGCACCGATGAAACCGAGGCTGTTATCACTCTGGGCCCAGCATGGCCGTTAACCCCTACAACACTCAGCTTCTTCCCCACCCACAACTAACACATATACTCAGGCACACATCACAATATTCTGCTCTCTATCAATGCAATTAATATTCGATTACAAGCTGCAAAGTTTGTATTTTAAATTCACACTATACATTATAAATAATGTTATTAATTAATTCTTATTATATTCTAAAAATTTAATATTCATTAATTTTCACTTCCCTTAAAATATAGTGATATGTGTTATTCAAGGAATTTTAGTTTTTTTTTTTACTAATAAGTGATGGAAAATGTCCACAGAAATTCCTTGAATAACATAAACTCGCCATCACCAACAATGAATTTTAAACAAAGAACAGTAATATATATATATATATATATATATATATTAAAAATACCATCAATATTTTTTTTCATTTGGGTTCTGTTTGGTAACCGTATAAACACATAGGCTTCTCATCTATGAAAACTCGTTTCTTTAAATTATATTATCGTTGTAAAAGGGACAGTAGCGAATAAGATGAAATTATAAGTACATATTTTGTATTTGCACATTGTCATTGTTGTATTTATTTGGGAAATAAAAATGCCATTTCATTTCATAACAGGTTTATATAAGTAGCAACTTAGCCCACTGTTAGACCTTACCTTCAGTAAAAACAAGATTGGCTGGACATTTAATTGGTTGATCAGTTTTTGTCACAAACTCACTTCACTCTGCCGCACTTCAACACAAGTTTTTAGTGAATCTCAACCTGTTAACTTTTAGATCGTTTTAAATGCAACTAAAACGATGTCTGGGATGTCTGGGCCTTGATTATTCCGAGTAATTTACAACTAATACTCTTTCATTCGGTATCAAGGCACGACTGGTTGACTGATAAAAGTGACGGAACGATGAAGACCTGTGATGTCTGTCAGCATTTTAGTTAAGAAGTTCCAAATTAGTACATCTTACAAATTAATATCCATGCAAATGGCTGAATATTAAATAAAAACTATTCCAATAAATATTCAAATGCAGTTTTAAAAGTTAATATTGGGAAGACAAAGCATGTTGAACAAAATTAATAGATACTTCATGGTCAAGCCTTAGCATGTTATCTGAAAAATTGTATAAAACAGTTCGGTCAATCATTCAGTTACAACTGCAACAGAATGTTCAATAGTAATTCCTAATAGAAAACATAGGATTAATAAAGAAATAAATCACAAAATTCTGCAGTTGTTATAAAGTTGATTTACAAATAGTCTTGATAAACTTCCAGACTACGTCTCAAATATTTATCTAAGTTTATTGTGATTATGTAAACTGTTGGCCTTAAATCAATAGAATCGGAATCGACTTTTGGCGCACGATTTTTGATTCCAATTCTAAGCCTGAGTATCGGTGGAATCGAAAATCGACATTTGTAATTGACTATTCCCTGCAAAATTGATGTGTTAAATAATATTGCACTTTGACTCCTTCAAGCTTAGCAATAATATAACTCATATAGTAATAAAACTATTCATATATGAGTGTTATAATAAAGAAAATCTCATAAGTACTTAAATTTGGTATTGAGTAGTTTAATGTAACATGCAAGCAACTCAGTCGTAGCCCGCCCCAGCGTATAAAGATGGATTTTGCACCACGGATGTAGACCTCCGATAACTGTTTTTAATACAATACTGACCACAATAATGTGAACTGTTTTCAAAATACCTCAACTGCCGGATCAAGTGGACATCAGGCTAGGTAACATACTTGATTGTTATTCCATAGACACTAGTTAGTAGCGCATCTTCAAGTGGCCGTAACATGTAGGCCTACTATTTGGACTTGAACTCATAATTTCCATCTTCTCTCCAACTCAGTGTATTGGCACAAATCCTGCACTTCTGCCAAATAAAAAAAATATTTAATTGCTTTATTGAGCCAAATATTTCTATTTGCTATAGAGCCACTTTTGTACGAGTTGTATTTTGTAAGGACTTACTCTTTGTAGTTATTTTAAAAGTGTTTTAAATTACGCTTATACTCATTTAATGTAAATTTCACTTATACTTCAAACTCAATAAATTTCTAGTAAAACTTTACCAATAAGCGAGGTGAATTTTTGAATGAATTCAATTAAAATATATTTTTTCAACGGGGATAATAGTAGTGATATGCTACACAAATTATACAGACTGAATAGTGTCATAAAGATAAGTTTTCTGCACCATAAACTAAAATGATGTAGTAATAAAAATAGTAACTATTGACCAAATTAATAATAATTTAGCCAGAGTTCAGAAAAAAAACCTGGTTAAAATTTGTTCTTTTTCTATGAAAAAAATTAAAACAGTTAAAAGATCATAACCAAAAATAGTATCTTCCTAGACGTTCTAATTATATTAATGAATAAACAATATGTTTTCTCCCTCTAGCAGAACAAACTTTGGAAAATAAAACGTGTTATGCAACAGGCAGCATACTAATTTTTCATGTTCACATTATAGTTTATACTGCCAGAAAAGTCTTTGTTCTTTGTTTAACCATTGACTACAATAGTCAATGGTTTAAGAGTATCAAGAGTGAAAACAAACACAATCAATTCAGGCCTCTAATAGTATAACTGTTAAAAGTAAATTTTGGTAAGTCATTATGCAATTTTGATTAGTTTTATAGGAGAGACAGCCTTTTCTGTTTATATTGTTTATTGTTATGTATTTTGTAAACGTTGGCACTATTATTTTGTATTTTCTGCAAATCTGAATAAAGTTTAATTGATTGACTGGTTGATTGACAAAACTATAGTGTATATTACTTTGAGAGGGAGTATTTTCATGGGAAGAAGTTTGGCACTCCAGATGTATGGACGTATTTTTCAGATGTATAGGCTTATTTTCCAATATTTCTACTTCGTTTGAAGTGCATAGGAGTTTTAAGCAACCTCCTACTGTCAGTAGCCTTGTATTTAAGTTCTAAGGAGGATATATCCTTAACGGTTTTTCAAAAGGTATTTTGTCCAATATTTAAAGTTACCATTAACAAATCCACAAAAAAATTAGGACATATTTTTAAATACATTTTTTAACACATTCAGTGTGGGTGGATCTCATGAGGTCCAAGCTGGCCCTGCCAGTCGATCGGTTGGACCTCATGAGATCCAAAGTCTAATGTTTTTTTCAAAGGAATACTTTGTCTCAGCCACTGCAGATGGGTGAATGAAACTTCTATTCTATTCTCTTACAATACTCGCACTAAGGTCAGTTTTCGGTTCCCGCCCCTCGATGGTGCGGGGGGTGGTGCTTCCACGGCGCTCATTGTCGAATTGTTTACCAACACTCTTTCTCTTATCCGTGCTGTTTTTATTTGTTTACGTTTATAGAAGGAAATAATAGTGCATTCCGGTGAATAGTGTGCTTTGGTCGCGTGGGATTGTGGTGCATGTTGCGTCGCGGCAGGCTTCTACTACTATTGCGCCGAGCCAAAACTGCGGGTGGACCTCATGAGATCAAAAAATGTATCGGCACTAATTACAGGTAAGGACTACCTGAATATTATTGAAGGAAATAATAGTGCATTCCGGTGAATAGTGTGCTTTAGTCGCGTGGGATTGTGGTGCATGTTGCGTCGCGGCAGGCGCCTACTACTATTGCCCCGAGCCAAAAATGCAGGTGGACCTCATGAGATCCAAAAATGTATGGGCACCAATTACAGTTAAGGACTACCTGAATATTTTTTTAACACTCAAACATTGTTTCTACATTTATTACCTATGTTTTTAGTGAATAAAAATTTTCAGCTCCTGGGTGAACCTCACATCATCTATACCGCACTGAATGTGTTAAGCTACTTTAATATAAATAAAACTCTTCAGTGACAGAATGTTTATTTACATAATCGATTTTTGCCATTTCCCAAAATTTTGAGGAGTGTGACAAAATACGTTTTGAAGATTTGCTCCTCATATGAGCAAATTTCAGTTGTGTCTAAAATTATTTTATTTGATCGTTGTTTCTTCTCAAGTTATCAGGTGCTATATGGAGATTTTTGGATCCCTGCCACTAAATCTAGAAAATGTAAACAATAAGATAATTTAAAAGAAATTTCAGTGAGAAATGTTTAACAAATTGTAAATGGATCAAAATTACTCAAATAAATTGGCAAACAACTTAAAATTTGTATAAGATTTATTGCAGTACGTTGAGCTCATAAATTTAATGTATTACAGTTTCTCTACTTTGGAATGAAAATGAGAGAAAGCGGGTTGTTGGCAGAAAGCATCAAGATGTTACTTGTCAGGGCCTCTATTCCTGGCCCACATCAACCCGAGTTGGCAGGAAAGGTCCAGGTGACGTTATAAACAAAGACCTGAGTCTGTCAGCTGCCAACTCTCCATTCGTTATACCTAATGTGGACACGTCAAATCCTATGTAATTACCCGAATCTGCAATCTTCATACTTAAAACTGTTCGATCCTGAGACGTATATTTGATTGTGATTTTATTTTTTCTTGGATAGGGGGTAACAGTTTACAAATATGTATTCAGAAAGGTCAGTGTTTTTGCAGGATAAAAAGTGTTAATCTTTAATATTGATAAGACAGTCAGATGGTCGTCTTTACCTACGACCTCAAGAGCACAGGCTGACATTAGATGAGGTTGTGGCAAAGACGGATGATCGATTCAGGGCGTAAAGGGAAGCGCAGAACCGCAGCACTGCTTTCTTGCAGAACTCTGAGAAATATGTCGGCAGTCTCGGTTCATAGCTTCTTACAAGAGGATGAGTTTTGGCTGAAAAACAGTTAAAAATAATGTATATTGAACTAGGATGAATTTGGTATAATTCCGTGTATTTTACAATTTTTTTTAAACTTGACAGTAACTTAGTGTATTTTGTGTATTTAAAGTGGCCAGTGGAGGCTTAGGCTTAATAAGACCTAACAAACCTTATCAATACTTGACAAAAAGCAGTTTATGCAAACCATTCTTATTACTGGTAATATTGTTGTGTCATCTGCAGTTGGTTTTATCTGGCCGTTGTGTAGTAGTAACAAGAGTAAGGCCTAAAAATTAAATAAATTTCAATAATTTAAGTAAATCAAAGTTTATTGTGGACATGTTAACTATTTGTCAATTTCTGAGATAGTAAACATTGTTCATTATTTGATTATTTTCAACCATATTTTAATCAGATACCGTGGATTTTTCTGAGGCTAACTTCCACATTTGGACATTTTACATCCCTGTATTTCAAGAACTTTATTTACTGAAAAGATAAAAATTTAACAAATTTTGGCATTTTTTAATTCATCATTCTTTATACTGAATTACAATTACTTGTGTTGGTATCTACAGACCTTAATAGGAAATTGTTTAACCCTAGTAATGTGTCCCCTTTGCTAAAGACCTCCAGGTCCTAGTTCTTATCATGCAGTTTCTACGGGTAATTTCTCAAAATCAATAACTTATCATTTGTTGTCCATGTCCCTAGCTGTGGTACCTTGAACATTTTTTTGGGCGAGGGGGAGTTAAGTACCCCTCTGTAGCCTGTTAGTAGATAGAGACAACTTTTCTCCCATGTCTTTAGGTGTGGCCAATCCTGGTTTTCATGCATATATACCTTTTCATAATATGCTGTAAGTATGTAACTTTTATTACTCACACTGATCTAGTCATATTATGTTATTCTTTGCGTATGTGCCTTTCTCCTCCTTATTGAATTTCTGTCAAAAGAAAAGAATAGTTTACAACTTACTATTAATATAAATCCTTAAATAATACATGTATTCTTTTAGGAGGTATTGACATTGACAGAGCCAACATACAAAGAGATTATTATCCCTTTTTGTAACAGCGGTCTTGACAAATGTCGGCTACAGTGCCAAATCCTTAGGAGTTTTCAGCAGAAAAGCCAGTCCCCAGCCAATCATACGAGCAGCTGACTGTAATCTTTTGCAAGCGCTAAATGTTTTACTGCTGCATGTGTGCCGATCACTATGTGTTCAAGTTGCAGTCACACGTTGTCTGACACTTCAAAAACCAGCTGTGAGATGCCACTTTCTGAGAGGTATGACGTCTGAGTATAGAACTAGATTCTGAGTACTATTCCGAGATTCAATATTTCCATATATGTACAAAAGCGACTTAATCAATGTTCTCCATTATCCATAGTGTGATTATATTTTAATGTTTTCTTTTTATAATAATAAGGTATTACTGTATTATTATTTCCTGTGACATTTGTATTTAATTTGTATTTAGGTGTTTTAAATGATCCATCCATAGTAAACAGTTTTTTGAATTTGTATTTATTTGTTGTAATTTTATTAGCCAGTTATAAATTTGGTAGAGGTGAAGTAACTTTTTTTCAAATTAAAAATCATACAAAAAAACATTCGAAGTTCAATCAATAATAAAATATGATGGGGTTCAATTGATCCTCGGGGTTTTGTGCAATAGTAAAACAGCAAAAGCAAAATATAAGAACACCTTGTTGAATCTCCAAGGTTTTATTCGCGAAGCAAAAGTAAGTGAAATCCCTCAGTAATAAAGCCACGTAGTAAAGTGTGCGTGAGATCAAGGATAAAACTGGAATTCAGAGAGTTGTACTAAACTAACAATACTGTGGCATCGTCCGGGAATAACTAACTGGTGTTTGTGTGATGACAGCATAACATCTTTGGCAGAATATGTGGCGTTTACCTTATAGTGTTGGCCTGTTTCCTCCATTCTATAACTGCTTTAATATTTGGTTCTATGATGATGTTTTCAGGTTCAAATTCGTCCCGACATTTCAACATGAGAGAAATTAAATATTGCTTGGTTATTTTCTTTATTCTTTATTATTATTAATTTGAATGTTTGGTATTATTTCAAAATTCTACTCTTTAGACTTTGCTGATGATAGAACATTAATTCTAAATTTTCCAGATAAAAATACTGGAGGAATAAAAATTAAAAAATGGTTTAGAATCAATGATTACTAGATGGCCCATGGGCAATTTACTCATAATACATTTATTGTCACCTGTTTTGCGTTAGTTGAACATTGGTTGAACTTGTCGCTGTAAGGCGGTGCCACCAGTATATGTTGACAATAAATAAGCAAGAATCACCCATTAAATTATGACTAACATGGTTTTGAATTGTTTACTTTTTACACCTAGCGGTGAAAGTAATCTTCAAAATGAAAGCTCAGTTATTGGTTTTGATGAAGTATTAAATGGCCTACTGGAAAAAAATACCCTTACAAAAAATATATTAAGATGTGGTTTGCTGTTGATGGTCTTGTTCATTTAAATTTAAATGCAAATTATGAATATGCACATTAATTTTATATTAATGTGTTAATGTCCCACATTGATTGGTAGACGATAAATGTGTTGTTAGAAAAACAAAAACATTAAATTCTAAGGAATAAATTTGGAAGCCACTTTAACTTTGAGTACCCAGATTAAAAAATAAACATATTGACTTTGTCACATTTACTTGATGTAAACACTTTACAAATTATCTACTATGCTTACATTTGCCTTCCCACCTTTAACTAAATAGGTTAACAATTATGTTTTGGGGTGGTTCTCGTGACAGGAAAATTATCTTTAAAATTTAGAAAAGGATGATTAGACAACAAATGGTTTGCAAAAAAATGCTCATGTAAAAAAGTATTTTTGGTTTGAAAAGTATTCCTTTCTCTTGTTTATAAGTTTCTCATATCCTCCTATTTGTCTGAAAGAATTATGATTTGTTCAATATTCATCCCATCCCACAATCATGAGACCAGGAACAAAGGAAATTTATGATAAGCCCCTCATAAAAATATGTTAACTTCGGGGAAAAATTTATACAATAAACTGCCTCAACATATTAAAAATGTTCTGTTCTGTAAAAAAGAATAGAATTTATTCTTAAGATAACAGGATAAATAAACTAAGCCTCACAACACTACAAAGTATATCCACACTTATTCTGTACTTACATACAAGACGGTAAATATATACTAAAGATGGTACAAGGCGATCGATTTCAACCAGTTACACCGGTCATCAGGCCCAATCAGAGAATGACAGAAAAAAAATGTTAGAACATAAGATATCTCAGTTGACGAGTAAATGATACGTTTTGTCCCAATAAAATATATCATTGTCAGAGTAATTAAGCTTGTTTGTATTACTGTACTAATGTTTATTTTTCATCCTTTTGTTTTTCATTGTTTTAAAACTACTTATAATGTTACTCTATTATTTGGGTGTCTTACTGTAGTACTTTCTTATTCAGACAAAAATATAAAATGTTATTTACAATGATTTTGCATACCTCAGATTATGAGGCAAGATTACGTTACCCAATTGATATCATAAAAACGTATTTCCTTCAGGGGAAATTAGCAACAATTTGAATAAACAGTATTTTCTGCATTTCGAGGCATTAACATGAAAAGTTTAGTGGGTCCTAGACCCAAGTGTTACCACTTATATTCTATGGAAAACATGCTAAATACATTTTATATGAAATAATGCGGTACTGAGTGTGGATTTGTATTACTAATTAAGTATTTTAATTGAGTGGTGTAGTTGGGATACCTTCTATCTGGAAAGATTTTAACCTGATATAATAAGCTTGGCTGATTTGAAGATAAATCAGAGGGGTAAGTATTTCAGTTACGTAGTGTCATTTATATTTGCAGCGATGTGATCATTTTGGAGATAGAAGAATATAATCTAAGACGGGATAAGTGGGTATGGTTGGAGACGGGCAATCCAACCCAAATAAACGGTGAAAATGACTCCTGTTTGTGGAAATAAGAATCTTCTTACTATATAAAAGGCAAAGCCCTCACTCAGTCGCACTAGTTCTTCAACTTCCCGGCATGCTAGAGTGGCGAAATTTGGTACATTGATTCTAAAGTCTAAAATAGGAAAGTTGAAGTGTTTTCATACCGATTCATCCGTAGGGCCCCCTTGGGTTCCAAAGTTACCATGTATTCCTTATGGACACTAAAACTTCCAAACAGCTTTTCTTGATTTGTAGTAGTTCCACTGGCTAACCACAGAATGCAGCACACACAACTGTCATAGTTTACACGGGCTAAGCCGCAACTTCTAGTTTGAGCACATTTGAATGTGAGTGCAAGACTGAAGTTTTTTGTGGGAAAATATGTTTGTATAGAAGTTGTTTTATATTTATTTTGTATGTATTAAAACTCAACCTTAACTTGCAGTTTATGATCAAAACTGAAATGGAACTCAATAAAACACAGTGCTAATGATAATTGTGTATAAGTACATTTTTGTGATGGATCAATAATATTAATGTAGGAATGCTGATCAGCCCAGTATTTTGAAACCGAAAGACAACTAAAACCAACGTTTTTAAAAGTTAGTAGCTTGGTTTAAATACAAACTTCTTTAAAATTGTATGCAACAAGGTTTCCTTTGCAATCCATTTATTTAAACATAAATTACAGGACAATTGGAAAAATCTCTAATTCCATTCCATCACTGGGATCCTATGGTGATTTCTCATCACTGGGATCCTATGGTGATTTCTGGTAAGCTGAGGGAATTTCAGTGAACAGGTTGAGGTATAGCTGTCACTGGAATCAGATATTACTGGACTTCCCTGAGATATCCTGCCCACTGTTCTGACATATAAGTAAGGAACCTGAAATGGTGGAACTCCTGGGGGTAGGTTGGCGGCCATTGTTACCAGTTTGACCAATTTTGTTTTTATCCCTGTGTAAAATCTTAAGAAAAGGGACTATTTAGAAATATTACTAATTTCAAATTTGTTATTATCTGAACCACCCTTTGTCCCAGTGAGTTTTTATAATCAACTCTTTACTGTATTTAATCTGAAAATTAATTCACTTTTGAGATTCATTATTATGAATCAATAATTCATGTTATGACTTCATTTTTATATGAATTTCTAAATTAAAGTTGACCACTGACCCCAGGTAAGCTGATACACTCATGTATATTTCAAGGCAAACAAAATTTAATTATCATTATATTTCACTTGTTATGTAACACCAATTGTTGTTAATTATTAACTAATTCCATTAAAGTACAACTTATGATTGGCATAAGTTTCTGATTGCCTTTGTTGATCTATATTTTGATTATACTTTCATGTATTTGGGCGCCCAGCCTTAATATTAAACATGTCCAGTGTCTAGTTCATCTTAAGAATATCGTGATTTTATGGTATAACCGGGGTTTTAGGCAAATCAATTTATGAAGTGTTTTCATCTAAGATTATAGGAAAGTCTTGTGATAGAAGTCTCCCTGGATAATATGTGATTTTTCACCCTTCCTCCAGAAGTTTAGGTTAGATTTAATTCAGTGATCCAGCAGACTTCCATTTGGGTCAGGGCCAACAGTCTGAAAATAAATCAGGACATCCTCCATTAATATCCTTTTCACTGAAGAAGTTTAGTGTTCATAGAAACTAATTTTCTTTATAAGGTGCATTTTCATCGGCAGTAAAGTGCAATATATTTTCTTTACTTCTACAAGGGCAAGTATAAATTAAATGCTGATTGAATCCAAACAATATCAAAGCTAGTCAATACATTATTATTACTGATTGGACATCGAAGCCCCACCACCGATGTTGCCAACAATCCAATGTAAAATACCCCCGTAGCAGCAAACCTGCGTACTCAGAGAATTTCCAATGCATATATGTCTTATTGCCTTATATAAATTGGCTTAATTGTCTTATGTCTTATGGTATAATATTACCATATAAAGCTACATACCAAGTTTTATCAATATACATTCATAAATAAAGATTCATGACATTTTAGCGAATTTCCCCTTTAGGGAAGAAGCTATTACTGTAGGTCTCATGGTAAGACTTAGGCCTGAGACTATGATAACTTTTCATTTTGAGGTCCCCAGTTGCCAAAAACACCATTCGTTCAAATTTATATATATATATTATTTTTAAAAGAAAATTTCCAGAGTACCCTTCAAAACTCATTTTTTATTCACTGACACGTGTTTCGAGGTTTACCTCATGTTCACAGTGCAGCTAATAACCTTAAACTTAAAATTAAATAATCTGCAAATAATAATAATAGCCCTATGCAGTGAACTAAATAATATAATATATATTTATAAATATATATATGTGTCCGTAAGCACGATAACTCTCGTAAAAAAGGTCCGATCTTAATGAAATTTGGTACAAATGTGTAAAGTACCATTTATTTGAACGAGTTCGAAAACCAGACCGAGAGTTCGCACCATCTGAAGGGGGGTTTTTGGGAGGTATTGTACTCCAAAAATAGTTTTTTTTGGATTTCCACATGTATTTTTTATTTAAATCAAATTTTAATTTTTACCATTGAATTCAGCATAAAAAAACAAACAATTTGGTATTTTGATCATTGCTCTATGTCAGTTTGTTACTGAGATATTGAAAGTGCTAAACACACTACGTTGTCTAATGTTATTCTTATGGAGAATAAGAAAAATTGTATATATCACTTATTTATGAACATAAACTGACAAAATTTGGTATATGGTTTCATCTGATTGTGGTTTATTGTTGTTTGTACAAAAAAACAATTTTTCGCCTATGGTTCCCGTAGCAGCAAACCTAGGTACTTGGTCCCCATGTTATTCTTATGGAAAATAATTAAAATGTTATATATCGCTTATTTATGAATGTATATGGATGAAACTTGGTATGTGACTTCACTAAGCTGAGTTTTATTGATATTTACATAAAAACCCAATATTTTTGTTCCTTGTTGCAGCAAACCTGCATACTCATCCCCAATGTTATTCTTATGGAGAATAATTAATACTTTTAATATCGCTTGATTGTGAATATATTTCTTATGAATCCTGTTAGGTGTTTTAATGTGTCATGTTATATATTCATTGGAAATTCGCTGAGTATGCAGGTTTGCTGTGACGGGGGTATTTATTATTCTCCATAAGAATAACATGGCGGCTGAGTATGCAGGTTTGCTGCAGCAAGGAACACAAAAATTGGGGTTTTTATATAAATATCAATATAACTCAAGTAGGTAAAGCCACATACCAAATTTTATTAATTTATGTTCATAATTAAGGGAGATAACACGTTACTTATTCTCCAAAAGAATAATATGGGGGCAAGTTTGCTGCTACGGGAAATCATTTTTTAGTGCAAATATCAATAGACCACTGTGATATGAAGCAATATCCCAAATGTCATCAAGACAAGTTGATAAATAAGCGAGATATATGATTTTTAGTGAATTTCCCCTATAGGGAAGAAGCCATTACCGTAGTCGGCATGGTAAGACCTAGACCAGGGACCATGATAACTTTTCGTTTTGAGGTCTCCAGACCCCAAAAACACCATTAGTTTGAAACTGTGTGTGTGTGTGTGTATATATATATATATATATATATATATATATATATGTGTGTGTGTGTGTGTGTCCGTGAGCACGATAACTCTCGTAAAAATGATCCGATTTTGATGAAATTTAGTATAAACGTGTAAAGCAACATTTATGACTAAGTTCGAAAACCAGCCACATCGTTCCATCTGAGGGGGTATTTTGGGTGGGTTTTGTACCCCAAAAATGGGTTTTTTGAATTTTTTATATATAGTTTTGGAAATTGTCAAATATTAGTTTTCACCATTGGATTCAGCATAAAAAACACACAATTTGGTATTTTGATCATTCCTGTACGTCAATTGGTTACCAAGATATTGAAAGTGCTAAACACGGTATGTTGTCTAATATTCTTATCGAGGAAAAGAAACATAAGATTTTATATCTCGCTTATTTATGAACGTATACTGACGAAACTTCGTATACGGCTTCATCTGGTTGTGTTCAATTGTTATTTGCTCAAAAAAACAATTTTTTGCCAAAGGCTCCCGTAGCCTTCAAACCTGTGTACTCAGCCCCCATATTATTCTTATGGAGAATAATTAAGAGCTAGGTCTCCCTTATTTATGTACATAAATGAATAAAAACTGGTATACGACTTCTCCTAGTTGAGTTATATTGATATTAGCATAAAAACCCATTTTTTGTGTTCCTTGTTCAGCAAACCTGCGTACTCAGCCCCAATGTTACTCTTATGGAGAATAATTACAATTGTATATATCGCTTATTTGTGAATATATTTTTATAAAACTTGGTAAGTGGCTTTATGTAGTATTAAGACATTTACATCTCCATTGGAAATTCGCTGAGTATGCAGGCTTGCTGCGACGGGGGTATTCTTATTCTCCATAAGAATAACATTGGACAACATACTGTGTTTAGCACTTTCAATATCTCTGTAATAATATGAGCAATGATAAAAACACCAAATTATGCGTATTTGTAAGCTGATTCCAATGGAAAAAACTCAAATTTGACTTTTTCAAAAATTATGTATAAAAAACTCAAAACACCCATTTTTGGGGTACAAAACCCCCACAAAATACCCCTTCGGATAGGTCGATCTGTCTGGTTTTGAACTTAAAGTCATAAATGCTGCTTTACACGTTTATACCAAATTTCGTCAAAATCAGATTATTTTTACGAGAGTTACCGTGCTCACGGACACACACACACACACACACATATATATATATATATATATATATATATATATATATATATATATATATAGAGAGAGAGAGAGAGAGAGAGAGAAATACAAATGGTTTTATACTCTTTATACAGTTTTGAACGAATGGTGTTTTTGGCATCTGGGGGACCTCAAAACGAAAAGTTATCATGGTCCCGGGCCTAGGTCTTACCATGCCGACTACGGTAATAGCTTCTTCCCTATAGGGGAAATTCGCTAAAAAAATTCATCTTGAAAACGTTGATGTTTTTTAACATCTGTAATATTAATATACACGTCAAATGTAAATCAAACAAATCTGCATTGAATCTTAAATGGATGCTAATCCTAGTGCTATGTTTAACATTTTCCCTTTTGAAAGGTTTATTAATGTCAATAAATTGTATTAGGTTTAATTATTATTTTGAAAGTTAATTACGAAACATATATTATTTTTTCAATTATCAAAGATTTTTCCTTCATATTTATTATTTAAAATGAACTAAAATGGCTTAAATTAAAAATTTACTGTTAGGTAAAGTAGTTGATAGGTTTTTTGGACGTAAAACTTATCTTAAACACATCTACTCTAAAAATTTATATCAGACCATCGATAGTAGAAACATTGAGATAATAGAAACATTGAACATTGATCTCGTAATATTGATTATGTTTCGAAAACGTCAACGTTTGATGTCAAACACTAATTATTATTGTACAATTTACATTAAGATATTTATTTTTATCAAAGACAAGAGCTTGAATGGATGAAGTCATTTGAGACTGCCTCAAGTTGACTGCTCTATCTGGCCTATTTGATAATTTTTTTAGGGCTACAATATTAAAAATATATACCAAGATATGTTATCAGACATTCAAGATACTGTATATTATTTTCCCTAAAGGCTTTGTCCTTTTGTCCTTCAAAGTTCCCATGTTAATATTATTTAGACGAGATTTTATTTTATCATATGAAATATATGTTTACTAACCTAGAGAATTATTCAGTTCATTATAAAACCCTGAAGACCTCTTAGAAGAAATTATAGATTAGATTCGTAATAACATATTTAGGCATATACTATATATCCATACTGTAATTTTGTAATTGGTTGGATAGAACATCTCATAGGTCATTCTAAAAGTGGTTATAATTATTTTAAATTTGTATGAATATATTATAAAATATTCTCTGTATTTGTATTAATTTTAATGACTTTTATGTTTATTTTTAATTTTTCAGTGCAAAATAATATTTATTTTATGTTTATCTATAAACAATAAAGCAAATAGAGAAATCCCTTGATATGTTAAACCAAATTCAATTTACTAAAAATGTGCAATCCAATTATATTTACATTTTATTCAGAACTACTTAATGTATAGTGAAACTTATGTTTGAACTATGCATGATTAACACTGGAAAATTAGGTTTCTACAAGCAGACATATAAAGTAGAATGATTTATTCACATACAAATGGCACATCATATCTAAAACATCTCAAGTTTCGAGTAACAAATGGTGAAAGGGGCTCCAAAGTAGACTAATAGGCCAAACCATTGAATATACAGAGAATAATAGGCTAACTTACATGGCACACCAGACAATGTAGTAACATAGATTCACTTTCCGTGTATCTAATGTGCTAACCAATTCGGCTAATAATGTTTACCTTCTAATTTTGAAAAATATGAAAGTATTTTATATACATCAATTTCAGGTAAAATATGATGTTCATCATATACCTTCAAGTTAGATTTTTAAAGATTTTAGGTTTTTCTTACATAATAAGATATGTCTACCTAGATATGGTCCACCTAAACTTAATTATCTTTGGTGCAATTCTATAACAGTGTTCATGGCTATATATAACAATAACTAAATTAGTTACAACAATAATACAATTGATTCCTAACTATAACATAGATTTGACATGATTGAAAAATATAGACTATAATAGTTAATTTCTCACAATTTTTATTATTAATAATATATCAAAAAGCGACTACAATGGATGTTCACAAAATAAATATCTTCACTAAAGAAATACAAGTTAAACTCAAATAATTCCCACAAGGGGACAGGACAATTGCATAAGATAATATTTCATTAAAGGAAAAAACTAATTTTACTTATATATTAATTACAAGTGCCACTTGTAATCTGTTATCTTGTTATGCTAGTTTTTAAATACCGTACTTAGAATGTGGTATACCAGTGAAAAACATTTAGAGGTATTCTTGTAAAAAAAAACCTCTACAGTTACATTTCAGTTTTCTTACTATGACCTTAATTCAAAACTTTCATAAATCAGGCTCCAACCTATTATTTTTCAATGTCCCAGAATTAACATAAGAATGGATAGTAATAATAATGAAGCAAATGTAAATGGATTAAGTTAAATTTTAATAACTATCGTAGGATTTTTATTACACGGCAAGACAAATTGCAAATGACTACTTGCACGTGTAAAAAAATTAAATTGAAATAAAAAACATTTTATATTTTCTTTGATTTACAGTGAGCTACAGTAACACATTTGCAAGGCTTTTGTCCTTTTTTGTTTAAAAACTAATTTGAGAAAAAAGTATGCGTTTGGTAATTTTCAATATTAAACATAATTTTGTTATAATTTATTTAAATATAAACAGTTTAGAACAATTTAATATTTTCTTCAACTCTTTATTCTTTTCATTCTAGCAAATTCTTCAGCTCAAATTACAACTTAATAGATTAAAGGTGTGTTAAAGTTTGTTTTTAGTTCTACCCAGTAAAAATATTACATAACCATCATCTTGGTACAATTTCAGCCAAAATCTGTGTTCTGAAAAATATTAAAAGTGTTTGCATTTAAATATAATTACAGGAAAAGTTGGCTTATAAATTTGTGTTTTGATTACTGAGTTAGATTTACTTTCAATTAAATAATTGTAGAGTATAACAGGAAATAATTTATGTATTAAGGAGAGAAGGATAAGAAACTGTATTCATAATATATCAAAAAATCAATTAAAAGTTCAAACTTCTTTTTATCATAATTATAATTAATTGTTTAATTAAATCCACAATATTTATGTTACATTTGTTTCTGAATAAAAATCTACTACATGATGTATAAATAAGACTATACAAAGTATCCTAAAGTATTTACCTACATTATAAAACAAAGTTCATGGTTATATACTTCATAAATATGAAAATAATAGTAAAAAAAGAGTGACCTCATCATTTTCCCTTAATATTTACTAAAATATCTAAATTCTGTAATTTTCTAACTGTGCACTTCAAGTATAATATAAAAACAGTTTAGCACCAGTATAAAGTTTGTGTATTTTTGTATGAATAATTATTTTGAAATTGAAAAAAATTAGTTGTGTTCATTAAACAAATTTAAATTATTTATTTTCTAGAATTTTCCTAAACTGTTATCTGTCTGTTTATATTGTAATAAATACTGTTTTGTGAAAATGTTTATAATTTTCAAACAAGTAAATAGTAATATTTGTATGAAAACCAAAATAATGTTTACACTCACTTTTATGGCGCGTAAAACTGTATCGGTGCAAATTTAAAATCTTCCTTGATCAGTATAAGTAAATAATTTTATGTCTAAGGATAATCTAAACTAATCAATCTATTCCTTTTTTAATAAATTGTTAATACATAGTATTGTGACTAATATTTTAACCTATTATGATATTTAAAGTTTTTCAAATGTCATTTCATTTTACATTAAATTGGTCCAAGTTAAAAGCAAATTCGTACCTAGGCCTTTTCCATCTCTCGATTTATGAAAATATTCTAAAACTATTCATTAAATCAGTAATTTTACCTAGTCATCCCTTTGTTGGACACATACCTATTTAATCCTCTTTGTGTATGATTATGATCGTGCCATGCTTAGCAACCATTGTGACATAATATTAGGCACCTTGGGCATGTATCGCCAGTGATAAAAGTCGGAATGAGTTTTATAGAAATCTTTAAACAATATTGACATCAACATTACTTGTTAACTACATTTTCTACATTGGGATTAAATATTTGGATATATTTTAAAAAATCTTATTAATTGTCATTAAAAAAACTTTATAACAATTCCTCTAATCAGTTATTCCATAAATACAGTTAACAGTGAAAGATTTTGTATTTTGATGTGTTTTATGACACTTCTAACATTTATTCAAAATTTCTTTTAGCATTTCTTTCAAAATTTTAGTGATTTTAAAAGTATTGTAAACTCTTAAATAATCACGCAATAATCATGTTTAATCTTTGATTTTAGTTATAATAAACAAAGGATTATATGAATTCAATTTTGAGAAAATATGCAAAAGATCGATAATGATAAATAAATGTACATTAAAAGCGTGAATTGAGAAATCATCTTCCAAACTTCACATAAAGAATAACAAAGGTATACTTTTGTTCAGAAGTAGCCTACATTTGGGGCAATGTAAACTGACAGTTCAGTCTGAGACGCCAGACCACATGGCACAACCCACAGTATTGCTGTGTAGAACGCAACTAGAGTAACGTAGTTTTGGAACAATAACTAATAGATATAAAAATACTGTACACTGTGTGTACACAGATTAGATACTATTTCACAAAACAAAGTGGTAGGGTAATATCACACAGTGTCCGAGAGTCCGACTTACTGCTGTGTCGCGGACTTGCCTCGTTGGACCCGGCGCCGCACCAGGAACCCCCGCACCCCCGCCTGGATCTTGGTGGCCGCCTTCTCCGTCTGGGGGTCGTGCCTCTCCGCGCCCTCGGGGTTGGACGACCGTCGCACTCCGCTCTCGCCGTTCCTCTTCATCTCCTTGCGCACCTTGTACCCTCGGAACCCCGCTTGTATCTTGGCAGCCGCTCGGTCCACGTCCTTCATCTCTTGTCGCGTCTTGAACCCGCGGAACGTCGCTTGTATCTTGGTCGCCGCCGCCGCCGCCCCCGCGTCCTCGTCCGACGCACGCCTCTTGACCATCGCGTCTGCCGGTTGGTCCGCTACTGGCTCCTCCCCGCTCCCCGCCGCCGCCGTCCCCTCTCCTAGACAAGAATAACATCACTCACACACAGTATATGCTACATTCCACCGAAATGCGGTGTGAATGATGTGGACCGTACCTCCGGCCCACCCGCTCCGACACTCGACGGCCGCGGCTAGACACTCACCGCTTAGAATGATTAAATATATTTTATAGATATCATCTTTACTTCGCCCAATTGGGTTGTTACAACAATAACTATAAATGGATAACAATTATCACCATTTAATAATAGTTTGTATTTTTCTGTCACTTTTTTCGGCTGTAGAGCCATATTCACAACGCCTTAACTCTTGTACTATTATCATTTTTACGAGGAGTTGAAAATACGAACGTAGAGATGGCCACAGTACTACGGTTAGGGTGCAGTGACTCATTACGGGATCATGTCCTGGGAACTAGTTTCAGGGAAATCTGATGAAGCGGCGAATAATCAGCCGAACCTCGACCCTCATTTAGTACGGTTAGTCAATGTGTCCTGCAGCGAGATTGCACTATAAGAATAATATTGTTCTTCCAATTTCCTCACCGAGACCTTTCATTCCCCTTTTATATGGTTTTCTCAAAAGATCCTGTGACGGTTTAACTTTATATATAGATAACGTGATTACCAGGACTGTAACTATAACTCAGGACGTTTACCAACAACTTATATGATACAGTTTAATTATTACTATGGTGAATTTTATCTTACAACAAATAAATGACAATCATATTTTAAAGATAACACAAACTGCCTGTTGCCTCATTAAAAGTGAATTGACGACTTGACGTTACTAAATTTATAGCTAGAGAGGATCAGCCAAAACTGCAATATATACAACACTCTTATGTTGCGTGAGACGCACTACAGTCCATGCAGAGTTGTACAGTTGTACAAAGTTGTTTTCGTAGTAGGCTAAACCATTTAAAATGTACATTTTAACTCCATTAAAATGTAATTAATTTTGTCCAGCATATAATTATTACAGTTATTGCAATTTTAAATATGATCAGTTTTAAATATTGCAGCTTTGATAAATATGATTTTTGTACTACTTATTTGGCACTTAACTCATGAATCCTCTACTCAAAGCATTGCAGAATATTTGACCTTATGATGTTTTAAGTGACGATACACAACCTCACACAAGGTGCATCCAGTGGATTTATTCGCTGTTTCACTAAAGAAAAACCGAGATTGCACGCAGCACGCTGACGTGAGGGAAGTGAATTTCCGCATTAAAACCTTAAAAAATCTAAAAAAGGGTTTAAAACAACACTGATACATTTTTTTACTGACAAATGTTATTTTTGGCTGTCTGATGCTCCTGGTAATATTTAAATTCACTATTAGGATGGCAATGTTGTACATTATAAGGTTAGCAGGAGGCATAGTCAGTATAACAAGTTGGTATAAGGGGATTGGGGGTGATAAAACTACATCAAGATATGACGAGATCGCATGCAGCACGCTGACGTGAGGAAAGTGAATTTCCGCATTAAAACATTTAAAAAGTCTAATAAAGGGTTTAAAACAACACTGGTAACATTTTTGGAAAATTGAAAAATGTGATTTTGTGGCTATTCTGATGTTCCTGGTTATATTTAAATTGACTATTAGGATGGCAATGATGTACATTATATGATATAGTCGGGATAACAAGTTGGTATAGGGGTATTGGGGGTGATAAAACTACATCAAGATATGAAAAACAGCCATTTCCAGTGTAAAATCCCCATAAGACAACGTACTGTGTTAAGACAATTAACATTCTCTTTAATAACTCGGTAAATACTTATGCTAGAATGTGGAGGAGGGCTTACATTTTTTTGCATTTTACGTACAATTATTTATTATGCAATAATGTTACATTCGGGGCTTTTCTGACTCTTTTTGGACCCAAAAACTCAAAATTTGAAAAATTGAAATCCTTCAAAAAAGGGGGTTAGAGTTGTCTGATTGTTTTGCCCAACGAACTTGTCCAACTGTTTACAGAAGGGAAGGTTCCTACCAAATTTCAAGTAAATCGGACAAAAATTGCGACCGCTAGAGTGTGAACACACACACACACACATATATGTATATATACATATACTGTATACATAAAGTATTTAGCGACCCACCAAAACGTGTTCAGGGGGTCACGTAAGGAACTTCTATGGTGGTTCCGGGCTTTAAGTTTCACCGTGTGGGTCATGCTAATAGTTCACTTTTCCATAGGAAATTCACTAAAAAAAACACTATCGAACTTCTTCATAAATTAACTCCAAAATCACGGGTGCGTCATCGATTATATGCTATGTAAAAATAGTCTACTTCTAACATAAGAAAGCTGCACAATATTAGTTAGTAAAATAAAACATTTTCCATCCACACATTTAAAGAATACCTACTTTGAAGCCCTTATATATTCTTGTAAACTAATATTAATCTGCACGAAGCAGTTTAAATGCTGAACAATAAGGATTGGTAGATTCAGTGCGTTGTGAGTCATAGGTTCATAGGTTAAAAGCGAAAAAGCGATGCCGCATCAAAATACAGCACTATGTTTATCAGTCAGTAAGTATCTGACAGTGTTGGTGTCACTTGAAGCGATACTCATCTGATCTGATATGCCATCACTATGTCGTAACACTTTAAACAGCGCAATATAATGATCGGCCGGAGTGGAAAAGAACAGCCCATCTTGGAACAGTCAAATAGACCAGCAATAGCAATCGTTCACGCCAGAATGTGAGCTGGCGTGCATGTTAAAAGTGACACAAGAATTGGCTTTCAAGCGAGGCATTGCGTCAACAAGACAAGTTGCTTTTTATGGGACAAATTAATTACAACAAAGTCATTGTTTCTGTCAGAAGTCATAAGTTCTCATGACTCAAGGAATTCACTTTCAAAAGCTTCCGAATACTAGTTAGTTTGGTATTCGTAGTATATTATCCTCGTATATCAAGAGCTATTTGTGTAAAATTAAATAATCTGGTATAAAGTATATTATAACTCTGTAAAATACCTGGAGGTAACTGTAGGCATTTTGCAAATAGCACACAATTATGGGAGAAGGTTTAACCAAGAAAAATAGTAATACAAATTATTTCTTTAAAAAAGGAGATAAATTGATAACCTAAGATGGGTATTTTTATGAAACGTCTGATTTGTTGCTTTACAAAATGTTTTACTGTATATAATACAACGCTGACAATATTTGAGGACCCTCCTTAAAGATGGTATTTAATAAACTCTTAATTTAGATAACGATTATTTCAGAAGCAGGTGCTTAATAGCATGGATTAACGGCAGTCGTACATTCGTTCTGATAATGGTTTTTGTCAAGGATTATGTTATCTGAAGAGTAGACGTTGGTAATTGACAAACCTGATAAGAGATGACTTAGTTAATTAGAAGATCGAGTATTGACACGTGGACGGATTTGAGAATTTGTTATATATTAGTTGAGTTTTTAAATACGGGAGTTGGAATTTTTATTTTATCCTGATCTTTTAAAGGACTGATTTTTATATTTGGGCCAGCATTCGGGGTTAAACAATTTATTTAAGTACAATGTTATAAAGTTTTCATTTTTAATCAAACTGACGATATAATTTGATTGCGAACATTGAGTTCATTCGTGACAAAGGGAAGGATAACGTTGTTGTCATAGAAACATTTCACTTTTGAGAATCAGACTGAGAAATCCTTCTTACATTGGATTAATTAAAGAACTTCAATTGTAGGATAAAGTGCAAAGAATATGATTAATCTTGCAGAATTAAAATCTATTTTAGAAGTACAACCCATTCAGAAGGAGTCACTCTTTGTGGGCACATATAGTTTGATCGCAACTCAAATTACCTGTGGCAACAGTTATTAGTTAATAATCAAGCGTAACTAAAATCTACTACATTTCTAATTTTATCTATTTGTTTACAGTCAAACGCAAGCGAGAAACTAAAATATTCTTATATTCGTTTTCCACTTAAACGCAAATAACAAATATGAAGAACCTGTTTTATATTATCAGTATGATTTGAGTAGATCACATTTTAGAAAATGCATGGTCAAGCTAAATTATCTGGTTGGCTTCCAACAGTTAGCTCTAGTCTATCGTGAATGGTATGTGGGCACGACACATCGCTGACAGTGGCTCCACAATCGCGACGGTATACCGTATGACACTGACTAGCTCGGCTGTAACACTAATCATCAACATCAATAAACAGTAACCAACAACGCAACGCCCTAAAGTTATAGCAAGACTTAAAGATGCCACAGCCAATGTATACATTTGCCTCTGCACTGTATGGTGTTTTCATCTTTTGTGTGAAAAATATTGTTATTACTCATTTTATTTTGACATGGGATTTAAAAAAAACTGATTTTACGCGTATTAAATAAGTTTAAATTATATCTTAGTTATAGCAGCATCGAATAACAATATTTATTCTATAATTTGTTAATGTATTTGAAGGCAGTTCAGGATTTTTTTAATGCCGCAAGTGAGTCTAATATACGGAGACTATTGGCGACATTTAACATAACACGAGTGAATAATGAATTATTTGTATTGTCTTAGTTCATCATTGGCTTAATACGGATAAAGTGTCGCAGAATGTAGCTGTTGCAGTTGTGGTGTTGAGCCAGGAAGTGTCGCGGGTCGTCGGAGGTCAAGACTCTGCCTCTATATGTCGACCCTGATCGAGAATTGCCCCCATCAAGGGTCGCGTGGGCCCTTCACTGGTTAATTGGTGGTGATGTTAGAAAAATACTCTCATTATTACAGCCTACACGATTGGGGAATTTCCTTTCCTATGAATCTAAAATATTGGCTCCCGTCAAGGTTTTTATGGATACCTTAGATTGTTTTTCTCATTCATTGGATGGAAAACGTCCGCCATAATTTCTTAAATAACATAAACTCATCATCACCAACAATTAATTTTAAACAAAGAGTCTTAGATCATTCAAAAAGTGACTAATCTTGCATTTCAAATTCGTTATTAGGTGGAAGTTTTGCCATGTTAGCAACACATTACGAAAGCAACTTGTAGCAGGGCAAACTCTTTGATGTTATGCGAGGGTATTGTCAGAGTATTTTACGCAACGCCATTGCAATGTGTTATTGAAAGAGCACTCGGCTTGGTATAAACTAAAGGATACACTCAAATAGGCTTATATTCAAAATAACAAAACTTATTAATTTATGTTAACATAAAGTCATGATATAATATCCTAAGGCCATACTTTTGAGTCACCTAACAACTAGGTACCGTACAATATAATATGTTATTAATGTTATTTAGTGAAACTAGCATTTAATTTAAGTTGAAAGGGTCATTGTAATTTAAGTCATTTATCTCAGACGGTGAACGATTATCTGTAACAAAATAAATTACTCAATTTATTAGCACAGATAAACATTATAATATTAATTGTAATTCAGTGGTGTTAGATAAAATTAACATTTTATATGCACTGTCAACCTGCATTTCAACCATATGTAATATTGACGTTTAACTCGTCTTAATTGCCAAACTGAACTAACAAAAACGATGTTGAATACTCCCTGACATTAAACATTAATTGAACACAATGCATAAAACACCCTGTACAACTAAGTTGATAATGTTTAGTAGTTTATTTTATTGTATCCGGATTCATGTTGCATTACACAATATAAGTTAGTTCCAAAGATCAATACTGTATTACAAGATTCATTTTTCAATTTAAAAAATCTATTCATGGATACATAAAATCCAAGTGAAACAATTTGTTTGAGTAAACAGTTTAACTAACAAATGCATTGTAATGATTTAAAGGTTTAATTTGATTTCATTTCTATTTATTTAGAGGGCTGTATTGGTAAAGCTCTCTACAGTTTGGAAGAGTTTTAAAATCAAATGAGGATTATCTATGATTTTCTAAATAATTTATTTAGTAGCATGATACGTGTTGTTACAACTAAACTGGATAAATAAACTACGTCTCACAACTCTACAAATAGTATTGTAGTGTTGTGATGCGTAGTTTATTTATCCTGTTCCTGCTTTGATTTTCAGCCATTATAGAGATAGTATTAACTAATTTGTATCCATTATGAAATAATTATTTTTATATGACACTACTTAAATGAATTTTACCCAGTATTGACGATGAATAGGCCTATAGGTGTGTTGAGATTAAAACATAAACAAAACATATGGTCAAAGAAAGGAGTTGCCTTGGACTCGGAGGGGTAGAATTGGTTTTCATGAACTTTTGGACACGCTGGGTTTTGTACAAGGGTTTGTTTATGGATTTAGGGCAAATAGGCTTCAATTTTTCATGGAAATTAACAAGTTTAGTTGTTATAGCTCTAGTTGTTTTAAGTTTGATGGCTTAGAACGAAAAGGTATGCCCAAATTACAGTATATTTCATTTTTATTTTTAAGATACGAAATTTATCATACATTTTGCAACCACAACAGTTTTGAGATTGCAGTAAGCTTCCACACAAAAAACTCGCTACAGCCATTGACATGTGACAGATCGATCATGCAAGAGACGTATCAAGTCACAAATAAAATTGCATATTCCTACGATATTCATGAACTACGCCGTAAGTATATGACGTCCACCAATCTACTTCACATCATATCGCAGAGTTGAACCTATTACGCGACAAACGTCCTGAAGGAGAGTCCCTTAATATGTGAGTAAGTCTGAAGTAACTAAACATTTACATCGCAAAAATGGTGGAGTTGGTCAATACGGTGCTGTTTAGCTGTTACTTCCGCGGCTACAGACCGTATTGCATTCCTATTATATGCGCGACTACTGGTCGTGTTGTGTTCACATGAAAACCGCGCCTACAGGTCGTGTTGTATTCACATGTCATCCGCGGCTACAGGTTGTGATCCGCGACTAATAGTTGTGTTGTGTTCTCATGCCATCCGCGGCTACAGGTCGTGTTGTGATCACATGCTATCTGCGGCTACAGGTAGTGTTGTGGTCACGTGACATCCGCAACTACAGGTCGTGTTGTATTCACATGCCATACGCGACTACTAGTCGTGTTGTATTCTCATGCTATCCGCGGATGCAGGTAGTGTGGTATTCTCAAGCTATCCGCGGCTGCAGGTAGTGTTGTGGTCACATGACATCCGCGGCTACAGGTCGTGTTGTATTCACATGCCATACGCGACTACTAGTCATGTTGTATTCTCATGCTATCCGCGGCTGCAGGTAGTGTGGTATTCTCATGCTATCCGCGGCTACATGTAGTGTTGTGGTCACGTGACATCCACAACTACAGGTCGGGTTGTATTCACATGCCATCCGCGACTACTAGTCGTGATATATTCTCATGCTATCCGCGACTACTAGGCGTGATGTATTCTCATGCTATCCGCGGCTACAGGTCGTGTGGTATTCTCATGCTATCCGCGGCTGCAGGTAGTGTTGTGGTCACGTGACATCCGCAACTACAGGTCGTGTTGTATTCACATGCCATACGCGACTACTAGTCGTGTTGTATTCTCATGCTATCCGCGGCTGCAGGTAGTGTTGTGGTCACATGACATCCGCGGCTACAGGTCGTGTTGTATTCACATGCCATCCGCGACTACTAGTCGTGTTGTATTCTCATGCTATCCGCGGCTGCAGGTAGTGTTGTGGTCACGTGTCATTCGCGGCTACTGGTCGTGTTGTGTTCTCATGTCATCCGCGGCTACTGGTCGTATTGTGTTCTTATGCCATCCATGGCTACAGGTCGTGTTGTGTTCTCATACCATCCGCGGCTACTGGTCGTGTTGTGTTCTCATGTCATCCGCGGCTACTGGTCGTGTTGTGTTCTTATGCCATCCATGGCTACAGGTCGTGTTGTGTTCTAATGCCATCCGCGGCTACTGGTCGTGTTGTGTTCTCAAGTCATCCGTGGCTACAGGTCGTGCTTTGTTCACATGATATTTCAACTATATTTACAATCACTCCTAATGAATATGATATGTAAATATGACATTTATGTGAGACATGGGAAGTGGGACATGAAACATGTCATGCAAACTGTTTTAGAAACGTGTCAGTGAGTAAATGCAAAACTATAGATTTTTTACCTCTTCTTAAAACTATCAAAAAAGCAGGAACGTTAGTATGCAGAATAGGTGTCGGTGTGGCATTGCTGTTGAGGGCAAGTGTCACGGCCGCGGCCGCGCTTGTTTTAGATGCGTTGTCGGCCCGCACCCGAGTCTACACTAGAGATCATTTCTGTTTTCCCTTTTATATGGTGACGTGCATCTCCGTAGCGTCCTTTATGTATCTCGACCAATAAATACTCTGCTTGTTCAGAGATAAATGTTGATTAATTGTTATTAAATATATTAATGTTAATAATACAACATTATGTTCGTCGAATAATGTTATGGTGTATATATATTGTAAATTGTTTTATCGATTTTAATTATTTAGTACAGGAAAATAAAGAAAAGTATTTTTTGAGTAATTAGCTTAACTTTAGGTGTTAAAAATACTCACTAAACAACTAAAATACTTTAAATTGAGCAGCAGTTCTTCAGGCTGCCAATTACGTCACGGTCTGGCTTATTATTATATAATATTTTACAAAACAATTTTTTTTGCCTATAACATCTCGTTTAAATTCGGGTTCATGGTAAAATGCTCCCTGACATTAAACATTAATTAAACACAATGCATAAAATACCCTTGTACAACTAATTTGATAACCGCGATTCCCTAAAGGATACTTGAATACAATCATGTGGGAAATTATAAGTGCTTTGCTTGGTTTTAGGTAATTATGCACAATGCCGCAACCCGACTTTAAAATTAGGCCGGTTATAGTGAAAATTTAGAATTTAGGTAGTTGCTTGTTAAGATAAAGTTCACAGTCTGCCAAACAAACTTAGTTATTCATTTAAATTAGAATGGTTGGCGAATTGTTTAACTAATATATATCTTTAACTGACGTACAATGTTACCCGTGTAATTTTGTTTTGAATTAGTTTTTCTGATTGTTGTTTGTTTTGTTTTTTGCGAGGAGGGTTAAATAGTTTTATAATTAATGTTAGTTCAAGTTTTAAAAGAGAACGAACCAGAAACTAAACCCTGGTCTGTTTACTACTTAAGACTTTTATTTCGTGCTCTTAAAAGTGTCATCCAAGGCCATCAGGCCAATGATTTTTGGCAACTTGGTCAGGTTTCGACTCTTATAACATGATGCATATAAACCCAGATCTTTTTATCTGTGTGTACCTCAGATTACGAACAATAACCATTACGTTACCTTGATAATTAAATCGCTTTAAATACTGTATTAAGTAAATACAATGTATTTAAAACATTAACATGTTCAAACGTTACCAATGAAGAACTGTAAGAGCGTTATTCTGTTGTAAACGTTTCTCAGAAGCGCAAAACGGATTCAGAGAAACAATTATCTAAACCATTGGCTTTACGGGAAGATGAACTCAACAGCCATGATTGTTTTAGTGCGAAGAAACGTCGACCGAGTCAAAAAACAAATTGATTGCGGAACCCGGGATCAATTAAATGAGGGATGAATGGGAGACGATCAATTGATGGCGGCCTTGATTGGTTGTTTACCCGCGTGTTGGCAGCGCCTCTACTACTAAGCTCACCTCACACTGCCGCCACTACTACTAAGCTCACACTAACTCTTTCGCCCCTACTACTAAGCTCACACCCACACTGATGCCACTATTACTAAGCTCACACTAACTCTACCGTCCATACTACTAAGCTCACACTCACACTTACGCCCCTACTACTAAGCTCACACTAACTATTTCGCCCATACTACTAAGCTCACACTAACTCTTCCGCCTCTACTACTAAGCTCACCTCACACTGCCACCACTACTACTAAGCTCACACTAACTCTTTCGCCCCTACTACTAAGCTCACAACCACACTGATGCCACTACTACTAAGCTCACACTAACTCTTCCGCCCATACTACTAAGCTCACACCCACACTGATGCCACTACTACTAAGCTCACACTCACACTGCCGCCACTACTACAAAGCTCACACTAACTCTTCCGCCCATACTAATAAGCTCACACCCACACTGATGCCACTACTACTAAGCTCACACTCACACTGCTGCCTTTACTACTACTAGGACCCCACACTCACACTGCTGCATTTACTACGTCTAGGCCCTCACTCACACTGATAAGAGTCAATCTAATAGCTTATTTTCCACGGGAAATTCGTTAATAAAGATATATTGTATACATTCAAACGATTGCTTCCACATGTTTACGTCACCGAGTTCGCCAGCATAGGCAGCTGGCCTTGTACGGGATGGGCCGTGCCGCGCGCGTACACGGCTTATCGCGATCTTCAAAAATAACACGAGTGGAACAGCACCGAGCAATGTACTCGCGCCGCGCCGTGTTATGTTTTACGTTCCTCCGGTTTGATAAACACACATGAAAGGTGTTAAGTATTTGTGCTCGCGGTGGGCGAGGTGCGCTTTATACTGTACCATCAAACACGCAAATAAATACGAACGTTTTCAAGCGGTACAAAAAGAGAATGAACCTAAATATAACCTGATGTCAGAAACAATTGACCCAAAAATGTTGAATCATTTTGTTGTTTATTGATATGTTATTTATTTATGTAATAAGTGAATTCAATGTTATGTTATGTACTTGATTAGAAATAAATACTTTCTTTCTTTCTTTTCTTTCAAACCTCGCCGGGTTATTCTGTAGGTCAAAAGAAACAATATTCGTCATTTAATGTCTAAATATTGCTAAGTTTTCTGCTTATCTGTGTTTATGTGAATAAAAGAAAACTTAATTTCTGAGAAACTGTTTAAGAAAACACGATAAAACCTATTGTATACATTTACGTGGCTTGATTACAAATTCCTTCGAAATTTGGGATTTTAGCAAATTTCCCCTACAGGGAAGAAGCTATTACCGTAGTCGGCATGGTAAGACCTAGGCCCGGGACCATGATAACTTTCCGTTTTGAGGTCCGCCGACCCCAAACACACCATTTGTTCGAAACTGTATATACTGTATATATATATGTGTCTGTGTGTGTGTGTGTGTGTGTGTGTGTGTGTGTGTGTGTGTGTGTGTGTGTGTGTGTGTGTGTGTGTGTGTGTGTGTGTGTGTGTGTGTGTGTCAGTGAGCACGATAACTCTCATAAAAAAGGTCAGATTTTGATGAAATTTGGTACAAACGTGTAAAGCAACACTTATGACTTTAAGTTCGAAAACCAGACAGATCGACTTGTCTGAAGTGGTATTTTGGGTTTTTTACCCCAAAAATGGGTTTTTTGAAGTTGTTCATGTAATATTTGAAAAAGTCAAATTTTAGTTTTTACCACTGGAGTCAGCTTAAAAAAAACACACAATTTGGTGTTTTGATCATTTCTCCACGTAAACTGGTTACAGAAATATTGAAAGCGCTAAACATAGTACGTTGTCTAATGTTTTTCTTATGGAGAATAAGAACAATTTTATATATCGCTTATTTATAAACGTATACTAACGAAACTTGGTATACATCTGGTTGTGGTCTATTGTTATTTGCACAACCAAAGTTTACTGATGATTCCCGTAGCAGCAAACCTGCGAACTCAGCCCACGTTATTCTTATGGAGAATAAGTAAAATGTCATGACTCCTTTAATTATGAACCTAAATTAATTATTACTATGAACCTAACTTGGTATGTGACTTCGCCTTGTTGAGTTATATTGATATTTGCATTAAACCCCATTTTTCGTGTTCCTTGTTTGCAGCAAAATGGCGTACTCATCCCCCATGTTATTCTTATGGAGAATAATCAAAATGGCATGTATCGATTATTTATGAATGTATTGATGAAACTTGGTATATGTGGCTTCATCTAGTTGATTTATATTAATATTTGCATTAAAACCCATATTTTATGTTCCTTGTTGCAGCAAACCTGCATACTAAGCCCCCATGTTATTCTTTTAGTAGAATAATTAAAATGTCATAAATCGTTTATTTATGAATGTATATTGATGAAACTTGGTATGTGGCTTTATGTGGTATTAAGATACATATATATGCATTGGGAATTTGCTGAGTACGCACCTCTTCATAAACAACTTGTAAATTGTTACAGTAACACTCACTGGTAATGTATCGACATGTTATTTCCTGACCTATTATATTTTTTTTCCTGATTTCCTATGGAACCATTATATGAAGATTGTTTATTGAAACACATATCAAAAATCAAACAATAGTGCATATAATACAAATACTTCCTAAAGGGAAATTGTATGAACGAAGCAAATCTGTTCGTTACGGGAGGATGGGCATGGTGAAAAATGACTCCAGGCCTAATGTCTGGCCTTCTCAGAGCAAATCTTGGTCCCCCAGATACCATGTTAAATGTATAAAAAAAAAAATGTTGTGAACATGTTTAAAGTCACAAAATGTTAGGCAATTTACAGACAAATCCAACAATAAATAACGTTTATGGATAACGGGGAAATACTCAATTTTGTGGCCAAAAGTGGTGCTAAGGTTTTACGACTATAGACGTAGTTTTGACAGCAATAAACTTTTTTCCGTTATCCATGGCATAATTATTTAAAATAACACATCTTTTAATTTAAATTTACAGCTGCATGCCATTTTGAAACGAAAAACCGGTTGAAGTTTAGGTCGATAGTTAGTTACTGAACACCCTGTACTTACAAATGAATTAAAGTTCAAACACAGAGGTACACATTAAATTTGACTATTTAGAGATACTATATGAACTATTTGATACAGTTGTACCCATGAAGCGAATCGTTACCAACAATTTTGGGTAGGAAACTGAATTATACCAGTTATTGAACTACACGAATGTTTCGTTGCCATGTTTTATTATAAAAATAGGAAGAGCACTGTTTCAATGCTAGCGTGTCTGTCATCTTGGGCTGGATAGAAGAGCACTGTTTCAATGCTAGCGTGTCTGTCATCTTGGGCTGGATAGAAGAGCACTGTTTCAATGCTAGCGTGTCTGTCATCTTGGGCTGGATAGAAGAGCACTGTTTCAATGCTAGCGTGTCTGTCATCTTGGGCTGGATAGAAGAGCACTGTTTCAATGCTAGCGTGTCTGTCATCTTGGGCTGGATAGAAGAGCACTGTTTCAATGCTAGCGTGTCTGTCATCTTGGGCTGGATGTTCTTTGTCGATTCTAAAATATACTTTTTTAGTGAGGAAAGTCCAAAAGTGGGAAAATATGATAGTAATCGTAGCTTCTAAGGACGATTCTTGGATTAAATATGTTAAGGTGTTTAAAATTAACCAGTTCTGCACCCTGGAGCTGTAAATACAATATAAGATGATTTAATCAACTATAATAAAATTATTGCAAATTAGTAAATTATTTTTCCAAATGCTTAACATTGTAATGCAGCCTGTCGCATCGCCGGGACCTTTGAGCTGCAGAGAGCTGAAGAGAGTTTGTATTTAAATTGTATTAAGATACCAGTAGAAAAATTACACTCTAAGGCAATATCAAATAATAAATCAAGAATAAAACCCAAGTCCCTCGTCCTTCATTATCTTTCTTTAGCAAGCCGAAATTTTATTACCTATAGCGATCAATAAATGTCTGTCCTAAATGAATGAGTACAAATTAGTGGAGGTAAGCACACGGCATGGCCAATTTCCTGGGCTCGGTGACGTCACTGGCCCAATTACCAATTGACGCAAGTCGCCGCCGCCGCTGACGTTGACGTTGGCAATTGACGGACGGTGCGAGCCCGTCGCCCCCCCCCCCCCCAATCGTGTACATGGACATATTCGACTTGCGAAATACGTAACATGGGAATATTGAAGAGTTCCGCGGGGTTAGTTTACATAAGATCGTCCAAATATGTATCTGTAAGCGGCGTTCTCTATATTTTGGGGCGTTTTGCCGAGTGCCTCCCTGGTTATACAAGGCTTAATTATGCGTGCAGGCTTTATTGAAAATTATGATATTGGTCTACAACATGCCCAGCTTCAAACCATTCTTGATTTAATGCGCTAAGTACAAAAAGCCATCTCCTCCTAATCACCACAAAATCTCTTAGTCTAACTGACTGATGTTAGCCGATCCCCAATATACTTGTTATCTTTATAAGTTATCTAGTTTAAGTTATCTACTGCTTACGATAAACGTTATTTCTAAATCGACAGTTTTAAAGAAGTCGATTAGAAGATAATTCAAACATTCTAAGTCAAGCAAGTGAAACAGGAATAAGAGTAATCGAACGGGTTCACTCTGATTTATCTGGGATGCCATACTGAAAAAGTGTAAATAAAAAAATGTATAGTGTGTTTTTTTTTAATTGCCTCATTCAAATTTTTAACTGTTTATTTTTATTGCATATTCACTTATTTTTATTGCATATTCGCTTATTCATAAGTTAGTTCATAGAAATGTATGTATTTGGAAAAGTTAGTTCATTAAAATTATGTGTTTGTACTTTTTGGTTTTGTAAGATTAAATGTTTTACCACGAAAATACAAGTTTAGTAGACTATTTCATCAGTAATTTGAACATAAGTACTAATATTAGGCTTTACCAAGACAATACGACTAGATGACCTTTTTCATAAACATATTTTAAACCATTAAAACTGTTGCCAGCAAAAATACCGTGCTGTTAATAATCAATAAGAGAACTCCAAACTCTAATATACGGCTTTCGCATGAGTACAAACATTTTATGTTAAGTATGTGTTTTAAAATCAGGTTTAAAAGGAATTATGTATATTAATTTTATCCTTTGGAATAAAATAAACTTGTAACTACCGATATCGGTTCAAAACAAGTTGCTATTAGCGCCTTCATTATGTAAGACATTAAGTGAACAACACTGGTGGCGGGCGGTGGGGATTTGTGGGTTGAAGGCGCTTGCGATATACTGTCGCCATTGTGTTACTTTCGCAAACATTTTCAGTGTTTCTACGTTGAGGGAAGTTTTCCCTTTCGAGGGAAAATCAGCCTCAAGAGGGAAACTCAAAAGAAAAACGGGTTTTGAGGAAAATTATGGAAAAAGTTAAAATAATTACTAAAATTGGGAAAAAGTAAAGCAATAGGCCATCAAATAATAAATGCATATATTTATAATGATACATTTATTACTGTATTACATTGAATTAAATAATCTGATAAAATTTACCAACTTTGTAACTATCCTAATAAATAAAAAAATCTTCCTCATATTAATCTCATCTTTTTGTAAATAATAACAACCTACAACCTACTGAAGTATCTATAGTCAATGCTACAACTTACATGTTACCATAGATTAAGCACACCCTATGCTTAATCTATGATGTTACGCTTGAAGTATTACATGTTCTTTATCATAACTGTGCAATGGTGTCTTTAACATCTTATTATTCAAATTTTGATACTTTTATGTTTTACGTTTAGTTTTTTTTATGTTGTATATAAGAGTTTCAAAAAAATTAGGGGAAATTCGCTAAAAAGTAGTGAACATGTTTTTAGTGACATAGAAAGTTTAAGCTATATTATGATTTTCTCTTTGTATATAAGCAGATTACATGAAAAGGAGCCAAAGGAGCACAATCACATCATGAGGTTGAAAGAGGACAAACTTCAGTAAAAGGTTGATAGTGTGAAATAGGTTATTCACATATTTTCTCAAAGGTTGTAGTCTAGGTTCAGAACATGTTAGGGCTGTCACATCATATGCAACAAATCCTATTAATCCTAGAACTTGTTGTCATTAAAGCCATGCTTGGCTAAGTTGTGCTTCTTTAATTAAACTTGTAAACCATGATTGTTCATTTAATTAATTAATGTGTTCCATAGATATAGAAGTGCTAAAATTAGTAATATGAAAACTATGAACGATGAGGGAAAATGCTTATGAGCTATGAGGGAATAAACGGTATCAGGAAACTGACACATAATTTCTCCCTTTTAGCCTAACTTTAATGAATAATAAATTACTTTTTATTTACTAAGTAAGTATAACATACAAAGCACGGTCGAATGTTCAGAAAATATTGTAAACAAGTTGTTTTCAAAAATATCCACCCAAATCCCTGTTTAAGAGGCACTACAGAATCCATCGCTAAACACGTGGTTTTAAGAGGGGAAATACCCCCTATTCTCCCCCCTCAGGGTTATTAAGGGGGGACCTATTTAGAATTTTCTGTGTTGGTCAATGCTAACTTGACAAGCATATCAAGTTTGAACGAAATTGATCAATAAATAAGAGAGAAATAGTAATGTTTTATCTCCCATAAGAATAACATTGGACAACGTACTGCGTTTACTGCAAAATAAATTTTCTCCGCAACCAGTAATCGTAGAATAGAAATTCAAGATACTAAATTATTTAGTTTTTTGAGCTCTTTTTAATGGTAAATAGTAATATTTTGTATATTTATATTTTTTTATGAAAAAACCAAAAAAAATGAATTTTTGATATTTTAAGTCTTGTAATTTCTGAACCCGAATTTTTTCAGAAGTGCGGGTGGTGTCATTTTGTTTGAAAACTAAAGTTCTACAAACGAATAAAGTTTAATCAAAATCGTTAAAGCCATTTTTGAGAAATCTTGATTTTTCATGTTTTTTGGCGGTTTTTGGGGGATAATTACCCTTAAAAATATAAAATTCAACAAATTTAAAAAAATACCTGGAGATATCGTGGATTAGTAACTACATACCAAATTTCATAAAAATCGGACCAGTCAGGACCAGTCAGGCTCGAAAACAGGCGCGAGGTTGCTGGGGATGATACAAATACACCAACAAATGAATAACATGTTTTTTTAATGTAAAAACCCCATAAGACAACGTAATGTGTTTAGCCGATATACATTTTCATTAATAACTCGGTAAATATTTATGTTAGAATGACGAGAGAGGGCTTAAAACTTTCGCTTCACTAATTCCCATCTTAATACATATTTCATTTTACGTTGTGGGCCCAAAAACCCGAAATTTGAAAGAATAATCCCCAAAAAGGGGTTTAGAGTTTTCCGATTGTTTTGCCCAACGAATTTGTCCAACTGATTATAGAAAGGAATGTTCCTACCAAATTTGAAGTAAATCGGACAAAAAATTCGACCGCTAGAGTGCATACACATATATATACTGTAATCTTGAACGACCCCCCAAAACGTGTTCAGGGGGTCACGTTAGGAACTTCTTTGGTGGCCCGGGCTTAAGTTTCAACGTGCGGGTCATGCTAATAGTTCACTTTCCATAGAATATTCACTAAAAATACAACAATTTGAGTTAGTACCGGTACCGACTTCCTTAAACAGTAACTGACACGCATAGCCACGGAGCGACCGACGCGACGCGACGTCCTAGGGAGGAGGTTTAGAGGATGTAAGCTTGGGTTTAATTGTAGTTAATTGTAAAGGCTTTGCATAACACATCAACTATAACAGACTTCTGAGGGCGAATTTCCTATGGAATCGTGAGCTAATAGTATGACCCGAACGGTGAGTCTTAAGCCCGGGACCACGACAGAAGTTGGTTTATTTGCATTTGCCATGAATATGTTGTCTTATGTTGTAATGTTACATCAAAATATTAAAATTATATGTTAATAAACTAGGCTAATTAATATTAATCAGAATTTGAGAAAAAGTCCTCAATTTTGTACACACACTTTGAAAGTTCCTAACGTGCGTGACCCCTTGAATTTATAATTTTTAACGCCTCCATAAAACTTTCGCCTGACTGGTCCTCCTACCTTTATCATGCACAACATAATCATATTTTCATTGCAAAATAAAACGAGTTCGCACGCAGCACGCTGTCGTGGGGGAAGTGAATTTCCACATGCAAAACTTTTAAAACTCAAACCCACTGTAAAAAAATACATTTATTCCAATTTTTATTGAAATCTGAAAACATTGATTTTTTGGCTGTTCTGATGCTTCTGGTTTCATTTACCTGCAATGCTGGGAATACAATTTTGCGCATTATAAAGTTAGGAGAAGGTCCAGTCAGACTTGAAAGTAGGCGTGAGGTTGCTAGGGATGATAAAAGTACACCAACAAATGAATAACAGGCTTTTCTAATGTAAAACCTCCATAAGACAACGTGCTGCGTTTAGTCGGCACACATTTTCTCTAATAACTCGGTAAATATTTATGCTAGAATGACGAGAGAGGGCTTAAAACTTTCGCCTCACTTCCCATCTTTTCAAATGCATTAATTTTACATCCGGGGATTTTCTGACCCTTTTTGGGCCCAAAATCTCGAAATTTGAAAGATTAATCCTCAAAAAAGGGGTTTAGAGTCTTCCGGTTGTTTTGCCCAACGAACTTGTCCAACTGATTATAGTAAGGAACGTCCCTACCAAATTTTAAGTAAATCGGACAAAAATTGCGACCGCTATAGTACAAACACATGTATTTATATATATATATGTCTATATATATATATATATATATGTGGAAATTTTGACTGGACAGACAGTCAAAATTTTCGTTTTTGCGTAGTTAGTGGAAATATTCGTTTTGGTGCTCCTTGAACTCAAAAAAGTGGTTTTTACGTGATGTCTGTGTATCTGTCTGTGTGTGTTTGGTATATGAATACATACATACATATATATATATATATATATATATATACATTTTTAACGACCCCCCAAAACGTGTTCAGGGGGTCAAGTTAGGAACTTTTATGGTGTTCCCGGGCTTATGTTTCACCATGTGGGTCATGTGGGTCAACAGTTCACTTTCCATAGGAAATTCACTAACAAAACCAGGTTCATCAGAACAGATAAACTAAAAATGTCATCCAATTGTTACTCAC